>JAYESA010000016.1:152618265-153218265 GCA_036927795.1 Iris macrosiphon
GCTGGGTCGGACATGGGTCCACTAGGGTCTGACATGGGTCCAGGCTAGCCAAAATCCTAAAACAATCAATATAAAAATAATACAATCAATAATTAAATATAAATACAATTAATTAAAAATAATGCATAATTAACTAAATTAAAAATAAAAAAAATACCCGGCTCTGGAAATGGGGTGGTGACATGTCCAACTTCCCTCTTCTTCCTTTACCGAATGCCTCCGTGGCAGGTAAGCTACAAACCTTCATCCTGTCATTGCTAAGTCCTATGGGAGCCTCGCCAGGGCGTAAGATTACGTGTGCTTGTCTAGTTGCGCTGACATATCCTGTGTCTTTTTCGGACTCGGATCGAAACAACTTTCCTTCTTGGAAATAAGGGCCCCTTTTTGTCTTAAAGAATCTCTGACCGCACAAAATCTCCATAGCCAATTTAAAAAATTGGATTCTCAAATCAGAGGCTGGTTTTGGTACTAATCTTATTTCACACGATTCAGGAACTTCCATAACGTTGGCGTGATTCGTTTTGAGCAACGGATCCTGACGTGATACATCTTCGTAATAAAAATGGAGTGGCAACAGATCATGTAAACTCCCTCGACCAGATTTCAGTAATTTAGGATTAATTTTAGCTAATTAGAATTTTTGTAACTTTTTAAAATTTATTTTGTTTACATATCCTATTGATTGTGCACCTGTACCTTACACAATTAATTAGAGCATTACACTAGCTGTTTTTCCCAAACAAAATTCACATATCTGCCCTAGACATGTTAGACTATTTTTCTGAATTTTATGCAACTCCCAGATGCTTTATTTTGAGCATCGTTTGAGACGCACAAATATCGTTACAAAAGTCCGTATTTATTTCCTATTTTATTTCTTGCTCTTTATCCATCTCTGTACCCCTAGAGATTGAAGACCAACAGGCACCTGTTTTACCTAAACAAAAATACGATAATATTCTACTTTGAATATACTACAATTAGTATATTGACACCGTAGTAAAATTATTGCCCTACCTGCCTCTAAATAATTAGAGAACACCGTGCGCAGTATTTATTAAATAATAAATACGATGACCCGTATCACCAAGAAACCAGGCCCTGCCCCTGCCCAGACTCACCCCCATCCCCTCAGGACCCTCCCACAGCTTTCCCCTCTCAATTCTGAGCATTTTAGTATTTTCTGGGAATAGGGTATTTTATCAGACAAATTGCGTAATTATGCAAAATACCAATTTTGAGACCTATATGCAATTTAGGAAATTTTAGGGGTTTTTATGCAAATTTCCAGTGTGAGGTGGCATCACCTCATTGGCTGGTGAATGTGGACCGTCCACGTGTCATGTGGGACCCACAAATGGCTGCCAAAATATCCCAAAACCCAAAATTACCTAAAAGCCCCTAAACTTTCACCTATTTACCAAACTGCCACTCCCCTAAAACCTATTTAAACCCGACCCCTCCCCCTTTCAACCCTCACAGCCACCACCCTCAGCCACCACCGGCCACCCCACTCCGGCGAAGCCCTCGCCACCTCCCCACCTTCCCTCCGACCAAGCCCCACCACCTCCGGCCGCCTCCTCCGCCGTGGGCAGCTACCACAGACCCGACCCCCCCTGCACGCAGCAGCTACCCCACCACCCGAACCACCCCCACCACCGTCTCCGGCCACCGTGCAACACCACCACCACCACCACTCGACTCGCCCCGACCTCCTCTACTAGACCACCACCCTCTCACCGCCCCACGACCTCCCCTCCGACCGCTCTTACCCCCGCAGCTCCGCCACACCCCTAACCCTAACAGCTGCCCCCTCCCCTCCGAATACCTCCAGCCACCACCACCGCCACCGTAGACTCCCACCACCACTACCAACCTCACCGCCACCCTCTCCTCCGTCGAACCCCCACCCTGCACCGCCGCCGCCTCTACCGCAGCCGCCGCCACAGCTGCTGCAAGCTGCTGCTGCTGCTGCTGTTGCTGGCAGCAACCGTTGATGCTGCCGCTCCTCCGGCCAGCCACCGCCACCTCAGCCGCCGTCCTCCCACCGGCGACGACGCCTGGGTCCCCCCTGTCAGTAGGTATACCCCCCCACCCTTTCTATACGTATATACGTATATGTATGTATATATGTATATATATATGTATATATATGTATATTTATATATATATATTTGTATATATATTATAATATATATTATATTATTAAAAATACTGTATAAATATAGTATATTTATACTGTATATATTATTATTATATATGTATGTATATATGTATATCTATACTGTATAATTATATATATATATAATTATATATATATATATATATATATATATATATATATATATATATATATATATATATATATATATATATATATATATGTATATTATGTATATATCTATATGTATATTATATATTGTATAATATATATATATAAGTATATATATAATATGTATATATATACTATGCATTCTTTTTTTTATCATTTATATGCAATTATTTCCTTTACTTATATATATGTATATATACATATATGATATTTGTAAATCCCCTGATTTTTTTAAATTTTTCAAAACTGGATTTTTCACAATTTTTTGGAATTTTCTGGGATTTTCTGTAATTTAAAAACAGGGTTTTAATTATTAAATGATTTTTAATTGATAATAAACAATATTAAAATATTATAAAAATAATATTTTTGGATGTAAAATGAAAAACTGGACTTAGGAGAATTTTTCTGGAATTTATTGGGCCCCGGACCTATTTTTAAAACACCTAAAAACTAATTATTTAATTATTTACTTATTTATTATTTATTGTTGTTTAAATACTTATTATTATTATTTTTTATACCGGCCCATGACCCAGCCCGAGGCCCATTGGGCCGGCCCGACCCAACCCAGCACCTATCGGGTCGGGTCGGGTCGGGTCTGTCAGCCACCCGACCCGCCCGCGCCCGTACCCCGGCCCCCACTCTCTCCCCCACGACCCCCTGTTCCCCGACATTCGCGCCGCCTCCGACGCCGGCGCAGCGCCGCCCGGCCAGCCACGCCACCCCCCTCGCTCCGCCTTCACCGCCCCTCTCCCCGCCTCCTCCGGCCCCCATCCCCCTATAAAAACCCTAACTCCGCCCTCTTCCTCCCCTAACCCGAACCCTATCTCCTCCGTCGACCTCCACCGGCGAACCCCCTCCGCCACAGCGCTGTCGTGCCCTCGCCTAGCTCCGCCTCGCCTCCACCGAGCCCCGGCGACCCCCTCCGTCTCCTCCACCTTCCTCCTCCCCCACTGCTGTAAACCCCCTGAATTTTCATTATTTTAAAAACTGGATTTTTCACAATTTTCTGGAATTTTCTGGGATTTTTCTGTAATTTAAAAACAGGGTTTTAATTATTCAATGATTTTTAATTGATATTAAATGATATTAAAATATTATAAAAATAATATTTTTGGATGTAAAATGAAAAATTGGACTAAGGGCAATTTTTTTGGAATTTATCGGGCCCCAGACTTATTTTTAAACACCGAAATTTATTTATTTATTTAATTATTTATTTATTAAATATTTACTGATTATTAAAATTAAATTTTTTTTTTTTTTTAAAACCGAGCCCGCGGCCCACTGGGCCCGGCCCACCGGGCCCAGCCCCAACCCGGCCTAGCGGGTCGGGCGGGTCGGCCAGACCCGCTAGCCCAGACCCGCAACCCGCTCCCCTGTCACCCGCATGACCCCCAGCCCCCGCGTCTTCCGGCGCTCCGTCCGCCTCGCGCCGCTCCGCCCGGGCCACGCCACCCTCGTCTCCGCCCTTCCCGGCCTCGACAACCCCCCGGCCACCCCTATATAAACCCCGTTCCCTCTCCGGTTCCCCCACCACCGTCAGCAACCCCCACCGCCACAGATCCACGCCGCCACCCGCCAGCCCCTCCGTGCACCGCCCAGCCCTCGCCAGCCGCTCAGCCCCCTGCGCCGCCACCGCCCAGCTGCCCAGCCCGTCTCACCTCGCCGTCGACGGCCATCTCCTCCCCCCTTTTCTCCTTTCTCCTCCCCGCGGCTCCGCTCCGTCCCAGCGCCTCGCCGGAGACCCGCCGCCGTGCCTCCGCCGTGCAGCGACCGACGCAGCCCCGAGCCGACGACACCGCCGCGAGCCGCCCCGGCCAGCCGTGGTTCTCCGGCAGCCCCCAAACCCTAGCCCTAATCCCCCCCCCGCGTGTCGGACACAGGACACGTGTCCTGTGTCGTGTCGGACACGATTTTAACCCCGGCTTTCGACCCCTGTTCAGGTACGCGTATCTTCTTGCTCGTAGCTCCGTTTTCGATTCCGTAAGTTGCGTTGCGAAGCCTGTATGACCCTCTCGGTGCCCAGACACACCGCTCGGGGCATCGCATCCTGTGGTGATCGCACACCGCGATCCAAAAACAGGAAAAACCAGACCCTGTTTCACCCCGGAACTGAGTACGCCCCGCCAAACGGGACGACTTGGTCGTGTGCGGTCTTCACAGATACGTACGCCTCGTCGATACGGACGTGTGGAATTTCGCGGAAGCTGATTCGGGTGTGCGTGCACACCAAAATCAACGCGTATCCGCGGACATTGCCCCGTATCCGTACTTTCTGGAATGCGCCGGACGATTTTGTGTTCGGCTCATCGGAATCCAATTCTGAAAGTTCCGTTGGGTTCGTATCAGCGTTTCTGACATGTTGACACTGAGTTTGGTGAATTTGGAGACCGTTGACCCGGACGCATTTTTCGGTGCAAAGCGGGCCCACATGTGGACCCCGTCTTGACCCGAAACTGCCGTTTTTGCCCTTGTCTCCAAACTGGACTCAAGGACAGGTGTTTCTAGCTGATTGATATTTTTTGGATCTGATGGTGATGTTTATTTCAGCAACCGGAGTACCGCCTGCAAATCCAACTGCAGTCAGAGCCGCAATCAGAGCCGGAACCACAGGCAAGTGTACCTCGCCAATACTTGCAGCTTTGCTACCTATTTTCCTTGACTTAGTTATACAACAGTGGGCAAGTAAAGCTTGCCAAACCCTGCAGCTTGCTATATTTTCTTGGTTAATTTTGCATCAGTGTGAACATAAAGCTTGCCAATTAGCAGTGATTCTGGTTATAGTATTTACTTGATTTCTTGTAGATTCATATATAAACTTGTTTAACTGCTCAACCCAGGACACCTGACACTAATCATGTGACGGAATTCCCTGAGATATACATGGTGATTCCGTATAGGATTCATATTCATGACATTTACAGTTTACATGCTTAGATTCTATCCTGACTCATTGCATTAGTTCGATTTTGCGTGAATTGTACCTGAGATTCTCTGGAACTGTGACGTGAGATTTCATGGGGTGGGGAGAGTATTACCATATCAAGGCTGATTATAATATAAATACTGTTATCTGGAGGTGTCTTAGTCTCTGATACAGAGCTTTGGCACAAGTTCTGGCCCTCTCGAGAAAATACTGCTATGGGTATCTCCAACACCGATCCTGTAGTAGTCTCAGCCTGAGTATGACTAAAACTCTCACTTGCATAACACTTAGCTGGTTACATATTTACCCTGCTGTTTTATTATTGCTGCACTGATATTCATTTTGGCTTGAGTTATTTCCGTACCTTACTATGTCCCCTGAGGACCTGGAATGGATTATGTCCCCAGGTATAGCTGAGGAGATCTACCCCGAGGTGTACGGTACAGGAGCACTCCCTGGAGCAGAACCCGGAACCGAGGACGAGATAGTGGCCGAAGATTTCTCCTGAGCACCGGCTTCATCTACTCAGTATTTCTATTTCCAGTATTTTATTTCCTGTCTATTTCCTTAATGTAACAGACTGATTCTCGGATTGTTCCCCGAGATAATCTTATTTGATATTGCTTATTTATTTCTATTGCATTATTTCTGGCATTAATCTGTGTTTATTTGGTGGATGAGATTAGAAATACCTGAGACTTGTAACATATTACTGATAGACTATAGCTTAAGCATGCCCTGATGGATCCATTAAATTGGGTTGTCCATCGGTGCGTGCTGCTGGCCATTGCTCATGTGCTCAGTCCCTCGGCATTTTGGGACTGGGGCGTGACATGGTTTTTGTGGTGGCCCATGCAGGTCTACGACTAAATTGTTCGGTTTTAACTTAGGGACCGAACATGCCTGCAATAAGATAGGATAAGTTTTTAGGATCTCATCCACTTGCTTGAATCATTTTTGATATCTGTATCGTACTCGAACTAATTTTGACTTGCATCTTGCCTTGATTCCGGTGCGCCTCTTATCGGTTATTTTGGATGCAGGGAAATGGACCCACAAGCCAGCAACGAGGCTCACGCAGAAACACCACAAGCCGTTGTGGTTACCCACGAAGACGATGTAACACCAGTGGGTGAAGGCCAATCATCACAAGGCAGTCAAGCAAGCCAGCCTGCCTCAAGAATCCACCAAGATGACGTTCCACTCTCAACGCAGTTTGCTCCACCAATGCCTATCATCCCACAAGGGCAAGCTATGGACGTGCAACAGCTATTTCAAATGTACTACCCGATGATGCAAGCTTATCAGAAGGCACAACAAAGCCAAACGGAGGAGTTCATTTGCAGACTTAGCTCAGAGCTACGGAAGTTAATCAGCTCCGTTGCAACGGACGTTGTTACTGCAGCACGGGCCATGGAGTGCATCACCAGAATAGAGTCCAGCCAGAAGCGGCCGCATGCACCAGACCAAGCACAGCAGGAAAGAGCTGCAAAGTGACCCCAGAAGAATCCACCGAGAACAGCATCCAGAGCCTCATTCCTTCCTACTTGTTACTATTGTGGCAAGGTAGGCCATGTTGAGAAGAAGTGCAGACGCAAGTAGGAACTGTGCTTGATTTGCGGATCCAGTAACCATTTAGCCAGAAGTTGCAAGATGCACAGAGGAGAAGCATCAACGGTTAACCAACAAGTGGTGCCAGTACCGAGGCCAGCCTGTCCAGCTTTGGGAGCACCGCAAACGGAAGTGGAAGGAGTCATATCACCAGCTCCAGGAGGGAACCAGCTGAGGCCACCTTTGATACGCCAGGCCGTACTCTTCCAGCAGGTCCAGCAGCAACCGAGGAATCTACCTCAAGGACACGGACAAGCTCCAGCGAAGACAGTGGAGAACGCGCAGACTCGTGGAGTAGCTGATGCGAGTAAGTGATTTGTAGTTTTCTGTTTCCAGTCTTGTGTAGCTCGTGCCTATTGGTTCGTGACCTCAGCCCCAACCTAGTAATTTGCAACTTGTTAATAACAACCTGGTTTTCATAAAAGTTATAGTTTTAACTAGATTTTCTTGGAAAGTGTAAACTTTCAATTTTTAGGAAAACGATACTTCCCTAAGTATCTTGTGATGTATTTTCAAACGATGTTTACGACCGCGTCATCTCTGTTGACCGGTTATTCTTTGATTGCGAGGACGCAATCCTATTAAGGGGGGTAGATTGTAAACCCCCTGAATTTTCATAATTTTAAAAACTGGATTTTTCACAATTTTCTGGAATTTTCGGATTTTTCTGTAATTTAAAAACAGGGTTTTAATTATTCAATGATTTTTAATTGATATTAAATGATATTAAAATATTATAAAAATAATATTTTTGGATGAAAATGAAAAACTGGACTTAGGACAATTTTTCTGGAATTTATCGGGCCCCGGACTTATTTTTAAACACCTAAATTTATTTATTTATTTAATTATTTATTTATTAAATATTTACTGATTATTAAAATTATTATTATTATTATTTTTAAAAACCGAGCCCGCGGCCCACTGGACCCGGCCCACCGGTCCCAGACCCAACCCGGCCTAGCCCCGGCCTAGCGGGTCGAGAGTGGAACGCGTATCCGGGTGTGCGTGCACACCGGGATCAACGCGTATCCGCGGACATCGCCCCGTATCCGACTTTTCTGCAATTCGAGCTAACTTTGTGTACACACGTCGGATCGAGACAAAACTTGCGCCATCAGACTCGTAGCGATACGCTGGTCCTGTGGGTCAAGTTTGGTTCGATTCTGAGAACGTTGACGAAATCGCGTGTCGTGGGCCCCAAAGGTCCCGTTCGACGGGCGATTTTGTGATCGGCTCATCGGAATTCAATTCTGAAATTTCCGTTGGGTTCGTATCAGCGTTCCTGACCTGTTGACACTAAGTTTGGTGAATTTGGAGACCGTTGACCCTGACACATTTTTCGGTGCAAAGCGGGCCCACTTGTGGACCCCGTTTTGGCCCGAAATTACCGTTTTTGCCCTTGTATCCAAATTGGACCCAAGGACAGGCGTTTCTAGCTGATGGATATTTTTTGGATCTGATGGTGATGTTTGTTTCAGCAACCAGAGTACCGCCTGCAAATTCAGCTGAAGTCAGAACCGCAACTGGAACCGGAACCACAGGCAAGTGTACCTTGCCAAACCCTGCAGCTTGCTAATTATTTTCTGAACTTAATTATGCAATAGTGGGCAAGTAAAATCTTGCCAAATCTCAGTAATTCTTGACATAGTATTTTACTTGACTTATTGTGAAATTAAATATAAACTTGTTTCAACTGCTTAACCTAGGAAACGGGTGACGTGCTTAGTGTCCGATCATAGTCGGGTGCCAACCCCGTACGCGGGGTTGTGTAACGTCACATAGGCATGGATAACGAGACCCGATAATTCTCGTACTTGTCCTATCAAGTACACCAGAACCCAGGACACTTGACACTATTTCATGAGACAGAGTCTTCCTGAGACATTCAAGGTGATTCTGTATAGGATGCATAGACGAGTCTTCCTGAGACATTCAAGGTGTAAACCCCCTGAATTTTCAAATTATTAAATCTTGGATTTTTCCCTATTTTCTGAAATTTTCTGAAATTAAAATCAAGGCTCTTAATAATTAAATAATTTTTAATTATTAATAAATAATATTAAAATATTATGAAAATAACATTATTGGGTGTAAAATGAAAAATTGGACTTAGGGTAATTTTTCTGGATTTTCTGAACCTCAGAACTATTTTTAAATGCCTAAAAACAATTTTTATTAATTAATTAACTATTTATTTATTTATTTAATTATTATTATTATTATTATTATTATTTTATTCTCGGCCCAGCCCGCCCCTGGCCCATTATGCCGCGGCCCAGCCCGCTATTCCGGCCCAGACCCAAACCCTATCGGGTCGGGTCGGGTTCAGCCGAACCCGACCCACCGTCAGCCCGACCCGCCCCCACGACCCAGCCCACGTCGCCCCGGCTCCTCCGCCGCCCTCCACGCGCAGCGTCGCCCTCCGCGCGCAGCGCCGCGTCCCCCGCGGCCACCTCCCCTCTTCCCCGCCTTGCCCGGCCCTGCAACCGTCGCCTTCCCCTATTTAAGCCGCCCCCCTCTTCGTCTTCCTCCTCCAGCCTCCTCCCTCTCGAAACCCTAGCCGGCGCCGCTCCTCGTCGCCGACCGCCTCGCCGACCGCCCAGCTCCGCCCCGCACCGCCTTTGCCTCGCCCCAGCCCTCTCCTCCACTGCCCCTCTCCGGCGCCACCCCCTCGACCTCCAGCAGCAACAGCTGCCCTCCCCTCGAGCGCCCCTCGCAGCCAGCAGCTCCGGCCGCCGCCGCCTCGAGCCGCCGACCACCGGCCAGCTCCCCAGCCCCCGACGAGCCATCTCAGCCTCTCTCCGGCGCGTCTCCGCCGTCCTCGTCGCCGGCCAGCAGTGTCCAAGCCCTAACCCTAACCCTAGTTCAGTTCCCGTGTCCGACACGAGTCGGATACGACTCGACCCTGATTCTCGGGTCCCCTTCAGGTGTGTGTAACTTTCGCCTCGTAGCTCCGTTTTCAATTCCGCAAATTGCGTTGGGAAGCCTGTATGACCCTCTCGGTGTCCGGACAAACTGTTCGGGGCATCGCGTCCTGTGGTGATCGCACACCGCGATCCAAAAACAGGAAAAACCAGACCATGTTTCACCCCGGAACTGAGTGCGCTCCGCCAAACGGGATGACTTGGTCGCGTGCGGTCTTCACAGATACGTGCGCGTCGTCGATACGGACGTGTGAGATTTTGTGGAAGCTGATTCGGGTGTGCGTGCACACCGGAATCAACGCGTATCCGCGGATATCGCCCCGTATCCGACTTTTCTGTAATTCGCCCTAACTTCTTGTACACTCGTCAGATCGAGACAAAACTTGCGCCATCGGACTCGTAGCGATACGCTGGTCCTGTGGGTCAAGTTTGGTTCGATTCTGAGAACGTTGACGAAATCGCGTGTCGTGGGCCCCACAGGCCCTGCTCGACGGGCGATTTTGTGTTCGGCTCATCGGAATCTAAATTTGGAAGTTCCGTTGGGTTCGTATCAGTGTTCCTGACCTGTTGACACTAAGTTTGGTAAATTTGGAGACTTTTGACCCGGACACATTTTTCGGTGCAAAGCGGGCCCACCAACGGACCCCATTTTGATCCGAAACTGTCGTTTTTGTCCTTGTCTCCAAATTGGACCCAAGGACAGGCATTTCTAGCTATTTGACATCTTCTGAGCATGATGGTAATGTCTATTTCAGCTTTTGGGCTCCTCTCTGGAATTTTTCCCCAAGAACCAAATTAATCAGATCCAAACAACAGGCAAGTACCTGCACTTCAAGTTAAATCTTTATATTGTGATAATTAATTTCCTGCTTTACTAGTACCCTTGATGATTACACCTAGTGTTAGAAATGCTGGATTTCATGTCTTGAATATTGGAGTTCCTGTCTTGTTTTTCATGTCGGGTGGGAGAATACTAGAAGGCATGTAGTTTACCCTTCCCCTTATCATATTTAATAGCTGTTGGTACGCGACTGTACCTCAGCCGGATCTCGATTATTCCTGTTTAATAGCCGTTTATAACGGCCGGATTAACCTTATAAACCCCTACATGCCAACTATGTATTCTAAAACAAACACAGGTTCACACAGATAGTTTCTGGTCATATTATATATCTTGCTGACTGTTGTAGTTTCATTTCCTGTTTTATTTATTTTCTGCTTTCTCATATTCCTGCTTACAGCTTTAACTCTGAGATAATGATGTTCTGTTATGCAGTTTTTTAACATGATATTCAATATTTAATTATCATAAATATTTAGTTTAATCTTGTTGTGCACTGTGTACTTTGCTCCTTTCCTGACTGGATCTGTTGATTTATGCGATAATGAGGATCTTGCCCCTACTTATTATGGTCCCTATGAGGGGATTGATGATACCTATGAGGAGCCAGATCCCACCCAGGAGACCCCTGCTGCAGAGTAGCTAGTAGTAGCTATCTTTTATTTCTGTTTCTTATCCTATTAATCGGGTTTGTCCCCGATTTTATTCTGATTTTTTGTACTAAACATTTGAATCTGTTGTCACATTTATTTCAATTGCAATCTTAAGTTTCTGTTCTCATTATTATCTTGCCTATGTTAATTGTGAATGAGCTAGTTTAGTAAATATGGATTTGACCTAGACAGCGTACTACCGCCGACTCTGCGGCGTAGGCTGGACGTAACCACGTACCCGTGCCCGAATTTCCGGGTGCGGGTCGTGACACATTTTTATGGTGGCCCATGCAGGTCCTATCCTAAAATAGGGTAATACCCTAGGACAGGGTATGGAATAAGATTGAGGATTCTAGGAAAAGCTCATTCACAGTATAGGGTCCTTATTTCAACTCTTGATATCATTTCTGCTCAATTTTCCTATCGCCTTTGATTTCCAAGTATTCTATTCTGATCTTCCTATCACTTAATCTTTCAGAATGGTCCAGACCAGGAACACAGTAGGAGGCACATCAGAACCAGCTGAGCAGAATGTGCCCGAGACTCTTGCACTCCCGCCGCCTCCATCTGTTCCGACAGTTACTCTGGATGGGGCACAGCTACTTGGAGTGTTCCAGGGATTGGTGGAATCCCAGAAAGAACAGACTGCACTTCTGTGGACCAGCCTCTCAGAAGCTCTTAAGTCCCAGGAGTCGTCATTCAAGAGGCCAGGGAGTGCCAAAGACTTCAAAAATCTTAGACCCCTGGAATTCTACGGAACTGAGGGCATTCTCTATGCCGATGAGTGGATAGAGAATGTCGAGAGACTCCTGAAGACTGCTGGGGTTCCTGATGATCTCAAAGTGGAATCCGCAAGCCTGCAACTGTTCGACATTGCTCGAACCTGGTTCAGAGATGAACCCCAACTATCTGCTCCTGACCTCACCTGGGAGGACTTCAAGAGGCTATTCAAGGAGAAATTCTACCCCAAAGTGGCTCGGGAAGCTCTCGAAAGCCAATTCGAGAGACTGGAACAAGGTAACCTGTCTGTTGATGAATATACTGCTGAATTTAGCAGGTTAAGCCACTTTGCGGAGTACATGGTTCGTACCCCGGAGGACAGGGCCCGTAGATTCAAGAAGGGGCTATCTCCGGATATTCGCCTTGCTGTCACCACCAGCCGAGCTCGCACCTATGAAGAAATCCTGAGCGTGGCACAAGGCATTGAGAGAGATATGGGACATAAACTGAAACGGGAGAGAGATACCGGAAATGCGGGACCCAACAAATGCCCTTTTCAACAACAACAACAGCAGAGGGCCCCGCAGCAAACTCAGCGTCCTCTCCCTAGAGCTCCAGCACCTCAACACCAGGCTCAGGGACAGAACCAACAAGCTGCTGCTTGTAACTTTTGCCAAAAACCAGGTCATACTTGGCAAGTCTGCAGGAAGAGGCTAGGTGCCTGCCTCTACTGCGGCTCAGCAGCACACCAAATGAGGGACTGTCCAGCTGCTCAAGGACGCACCGCTGCACCAAAGGCTCCAGCCCAGGCCAGGGCCCCAGCAGTACAACAGAGGGGACCCCCGCTTCCAACACAACAACAACGCTTTGCTCAGCACCAACAGCAGCAACAGAGGGGTGCACCGCAGCAAGACCATGCTTATGCAATGACTCTGGAAGAAGCTGAAGCCACAGCAGACGTGATCACAGGTTCTGTGCTTATAAATTCAATACCAGCTATTACTTTATTTGACTCTGGAGCTTCACATTCATTCATGTCAGTAGATTTTCTTATGAAGCATAGCTTAATCACTAAACCCCTTAGGAATTGTTATAAGATCATTACCGGTGGAGGAATCATCCCGGTTAGTGATGCCTGTAACAATTGTCCTATTACATTGTGTGGAAGAGAACTGTATGCTAGGCTACTTGTAATGCCAGTGCCCAGTTTTGACATTATACTGGGTATGGATTGGTTAAGTCAACATCATGCCACTATAGACTGCCACAGAGGTAGTGTAATCTTCAGGTCCCCTGACAAGCCAGAATTTGAATTTGCTAGAGGTTCTAGAGAAATGGGTAATAACAAAATTTGTGCCCAAGAAGGACGGAACATCCCGAATGTGTATTGACTATAGGGCCTTGAATGCCTTAACAATTAAGAATAAGTATCCCCTGCCCAGGATAGATGACCTATTTGATCAGTTGAGTGGAGCTCGGGTATTTTCAAAGATTGATTTGAGGTCTGGATACCACCAAGTAAGGGTGAGAAAGGAAGACATCCCTAAAACTGCTTTCAATACCCGGAACGGACACTACGAATTTTTAGTAATGCCGTTCGGGTTGACGAATGCTCCAACAGTTTTTATGAACTTGATGAACAAAGTATTTCAGCAATATCTAGACAAGTTCGTAGTGGTCTTTATTGATGATATTTTGATATACTCCAAGACCCCCGAAGAACATGAAGAACATTTGAGGTTAGCATTAGAGACTTTGAGGAAGGAAAAACTTTATGGGAAATTATCTAAATGTGCCTTCTTCCTAGACAAAGTAGAATTCTTGGGACATGTTGTGACTGGAGATGGAATAGCAGTAGATCCTAAGAAGATAGCGGCAGTAGAATCCTGGCCCACTTCAGACTCTGTAGCAGAGATTAGAAGCTTCCTGGGACTAGATGGCTACTATCGAAAGTTTGTGAAGGACTTTGCAAGAATTGCTGAGCCCATGACAAAATTAACAAGGAAGGATGAAGAGTTCACCTGGACTGATGAATGTCAGCATGCTTTTGAGGAATTGAAGAAAAGGCTGACTACCGTCCCTATTCTGACCTTACCTTCTGGAACCGGAGGTTTCGCTATTTATAGTGATGCTTCTGAAAAAGGTCTAGGTTGTGTCTTGGAGCAGAACAAGAAAGTAATAGCATATGCCTCTAGACAGCTTCGACCACATGAAAAGAACTATCCAACTCATGATTTAGAATTGGCAGCTGTCATTTTTGCTCTTAAGCTATGGAAGCATTACCTTTATGGAGAAAGGGTAGAAATATTTACGGACCATAAAAGTCTAAAATATATCTTCACTCAGAAAGAGCTGAACATGAGGCAAAGAAGGTGGCTGGAACTAATGAAAGACTTTGATATCACCCTTCAATATCATCCTGGGAAGGCCAATGTAGTTGCTGATGCTCTAAGCAGATATCCTATGGCGATGTACTTGACTATGGACAGACACCTGCTAGAAGACTTGGAAAGTTTAGGTATTGAAGTAATTATCCCAGGAAAAGAAGGCCAAATGATGAACTTGCAGATTCAGTCTACTTTAATGGATAAGGTCAAGGAGACTCAGTTTCAAGACGAAGGCCTGCGAAGCCTTCGAGGTCAAGTGCAAGCTGGATTAGTAGAAGATTTCAGAATTCATGAAGATGGATCACTGAGGCATGGCGATAGATTATGTGTACCTCAAGGAGACATAAGGGAAGAAATTATGCAAGAAGCGCACAGATCGCAATACTCTATACACCCAGGAGCCAACAAGATGTACAAGGACCTGAGGACGCATGTTTGGTGGCATGGCATGAAAAGAGAAGTAGCCAGGTTCGTATCTCGTTGTTTAGTGTGCCAGCAAGTCAAGGCAGAAAGACAAAGACCTGGAGGATTGCTTCAACCACTGCCCATTCCGGAGTGGAAGTGGGAACATATCACAATGGATTTTGTTTACGGACTTCCAAGGACACCGAGTGGAAAGGATGCAATCTGGGGGATAGTAGATAGACTGACCAAGTCTGCACATTTTCTACCCTTCAAAGTAGGGCTATCTACAGAGAAGCTGGCAGATTTATATATCAGACACATTGTCCGGCTGCATGGAGTTCCAGTAAGTATTGTCTCCGACCGAGATTCAAGATTCACCTCTCACTTCTGGAAGAGCTTACAAGCCAGCTTGGGGACGCAACTCAAATTCAGCACAGCTTATCATCCCCAAACCGATGGACAATCGGAACGTACAATCCAGACACTTGAAGATATGCTCCGTACATGTGTTCTGGATTTTGGAGGATCCTGGGAAGACTATCTACATCTTGTGGAGTTCTCTTATAATAAGAGTTATCAAGCAAGTATTGAGATGACTCCATTTGAAGCTCTGTATGGACGAAGATGTCGTACCCCGCTATCATGGGACGACGTTGGAGAAAGAGCCCTGCTGAGACCAGAGATGGTGATCGATTCAGCTGAGAAGGTAAAGCAAATAAGGGACAGACTTCGAGTGGCTCAAGACAGGCAACGACATTGGGCAAATAGCCACCGAAGGCCCTTGGAATTTGAGGTAATTAAATTTATGAATTCAAGTCAATTTAAACATTATGATTATGCAACTAAGACTTGATTATGACTTTATTAAAGGTAGGAGAGCTGGTATTCTTAAAGATTTTCCCGACACGTGGCACCATTAGGTTCGGAAGGAGTGGAAAACTCAGCCCAAGATTTATTGGACCTTTTGGCATACAGGAGAAAATCGAAGAAGTGGCATACCGACTGGCATTGCCACCCTCTCTGGATGGAGTCCATAACGTCTTTCACGTGTCGCAGCTGAGAAAGTATGTGTCAGACCCCAGCCACATTTTGGATCACTCAGAGCTCGAAGTAGGCCCAAGTTTGACTTACCAAGAGCAACCCGTGGAGATACTGGATCGATCGGAGAAAGTTCTGCGGAACCAGGTTATCTTCCTGGTTCGCGTAGCTTGGAAGCTCCATTCTTCCGGCGAATCCACCTGGGAGCGAGAAGACGAGATTAGAGAGCGCTACCCTTACCTTTTTTGAACCCTGAGGTATTTTTTCCCGGCCTTTTCCTTTTGTCCCATTGTTATTCTTAAATTTCGAGGACGAAATTTTTGTAAGTTGGGTAGGTTGTAAACCCCCTGAATTTTCAAATTATTAAATCTTGAATTTTTTCCTATTTTCTGGAATTTTCTGGGAATTTTCTGAAATTAAAATCAAGGCTTTTAATAATTAAATAATTTTTAATTGTTAATAAATAATATTAAAATATCATGAAAATAACATTATTGGGTGTAAAATGGAAAATTGGACTTAGGGTAATTTTTCTGAATTTTTCTGGACCTCAGAACTATTTTTAAATGCCTAAAAATAATTTTTATTAATTAATTATCTATTTATTTATTTATTTAATTATTATTATTATTATTATTATTATTATTATTTTATTTTATTCTCGGCCCAGCCCGCCCCTGGCCCATTGGGCCGCGGTCCAGCCCGCTATTCCGGCCCAGACCCAAACCCTATCGGGTCGGGTTGGGTTCAGCCGAACCCGACCCGCCGTCAGCCCGACCAGCCCGCACGACCCAGCCCACGTCGCCCCGGCTCCTCCGCCGCCCTCCGCGCGCAACGTCGCCCTCCGCGCGCAGCGCCGCGTCCCCCGCGGCCACCTCCCCTCTTCCCCGCCTTGCCCGGCCCTGCAACCGCCGCCTTCCCCTATTTAAGCCGCCCCCCTCTTCGTCTTCCTCCTCCAGCCTCCTCCCTCTCGAAACCCTAGCCGACGCCGCTCCTCGTCGCCGACCGCCCAGCTCCGCCCCGCACCGCCTTTGCCTCGCCCCAGCCCTCTCCTCCACTGCCCCTCTCCGGCGCCACCCCCTCGACCTCCAGCAGCAGCAGCTGCCCTCCCCTCGAGCGCCCCTCGCCGCCAGCAGCTCCGCCCGCCGCCGCCTCGAGCCGCCGACCACCGGCTAGCTCCCCAGCCCCCGGCAAGCCATCCCAGCCTCTCTCCGGCGCGTCTCCGCCGTCCTCGTCGCCGGCCAGCAGTGTCCAAGCCCTAACCCTAACCCTAGTTCAGTTCCCGTGTCCGACACGAGTCGGACACGACTCGACCCTGATTCTCGGGTCCCCTTCAGGTGCGTGTAATTTTCGCCTCGTAGCTCCGTTTTTAATTCCGCAAATTGCGTTAGGAAGCCTGTATGACCCTCTCGGTGTCCGGATAAACTGTTCGGGACATCGCGTCCTTTGGTGATCGCACACCGCGATCCAAAAACAAGAAAAATAGACCCTGTTTTACCTCAGAACTGAGTGCGCCCCGCCAAACGGGACGACTTGGTCGCGTGCGGTCTTCACAGATACGTGCGCGTCGTCGATACGGACGTGTGAGATTTCGTGGAAGCTGATTCGGGTGTGCGTGCACACCGGAATCAACGCGTATCCGCGGACATCGCCCCGTATCCGACTTTTCTGCAATTCGCCCTAACTTCTTGTACACTCGTCAGATCGAGACGAAACTAGCGCCATCGGACTCGTAGCGATACGCTGGTCCTGTGGGTCAAGTTTGGTTCGATTCTGATAACGTTGACGAAATCGCGTGTCGTGGGCCCCACAGGCCCCGCTCGACGGGCGATTTTGTGTTCGGCTCATCGGAATCCAAATCTGGAAGTTCTGTTGGGTTCGTATCAGCGTTCCTGACCTGTTGACACTAAGTTTGGTGAATTTGGAGACTTTTGACCCGAACACGTTTTTCGGTGCAAAGCGGGCCCACCGGCGGACCCCGTTTTGACCTGAAACTGCCGTTTTTGTCCTTGTCTCCAAATTGGACCCAAGGACAGGCATTTTTAGCTATTTGATATCTTCTGAGCATGATGGTAATATCTATTTTAGCTTTTGGGCTCATTTCTGGAATTTTTCCCCAAGAACCAAATTAATCAGATCCAAACAACAGGCAAGTACCTGCACTTCAAGTTAAATCTTTATATTGTGATAATTAATTCCCTGCTTTACTAGTACCCTTGATGATTACACCTAGTATTAGAAATGCTGGATTTCATGTCTTGAATATTGAAGTTCCTGTCTTGTTTTTCATGTCGGGTGGGAGAATACTAGAAGGCATGTAGTTTACCCTTCCCTTGTCATGTTTAATAGCTGTTGGTACGCGACTGTACCTCAGCCGGATCTCGATTATTCCTGTTTAATAGCCGTTTATGACGGCCAGATTAACCTTATAAACCCCTACATGCCAACTATGTATTCTAAAACAAACACAGGTTCACACAGATAGTTTCTGGTCATGTTATATATCTTGCTGACTGTTGTAGTTTCATTTCCTGTTTCATTTATTTTCTGCTTTCTCATATTCCTGCTTACAGCTTTAACTCTGAGATAATGATGTTCTGTTATGCAGTTTCTTAACATGATATTCAATATTTAATTGTCATAAATATTTAGTTTAATCTTGTTGTGCACTGTGTACTTTGCTCCTTTTCTGACTGGATCTGTTGATTTAGGCGATGATGAGGATCTTGCCCCTACTTATTATGGTCCCTATGAGGGGACTGATGATACCTATGAGGAGCCAGATCCCACCCAGGAGACCCCTGCTGCAGAGTAGCTAGTAGTAGCTATCTTTTATTTCTGTTTCTTATCCTATTAATCGGGTTTGTCCCCGATTTCATTCTGATTTTCTGTACTAAACATTTGAATCTGTTGTCACATTTATTTCAATTGCAATCTTAAGTTTCTGTTCTCATTATTATCTTGCCTATGTTAATTGTGAATGAACTAGTTTAATAAATATGGATTTGACCTAGACAGCGTACTACCGTCGACTCTGCGGCGTAGGCTGGACGTAACCACGTACTCGTGCCCGAATTTCTGGGTGCGGGTCGTGACACGAGGTGTACGATACCGGAGCACTCCTTGGAGCAGAACAAGAAACCGAGGACGAAGTGGTGGCCGAAGACTTCTCCTGAGCCCGGCTTCAGCTATACAGTATTTCCATTTTCAGCATTTCAATTCCTGTCTATTTTTCCTTGAATGTAACAGAATAATTCTCGGATTTGTTCCCGAGATAACCTTATTTGATATTGCATATTTATTTCCATTGCATTATTTCTGGCAATTAATCTGTGTTACTCTGTGGATGAGATTAGAAATACCTGAGACTTGTACATTATACTGCTAGGCTACAACTTAAGCATGCCCTGATGGATCCATTAAGTTGGGTTGTCCATCGGTACGTGCTGCTGGCCATTGCCACGCTTCTCCAGTCCCTCGTCATTTTGGGACTGGGACGTGACAATATTATATATGAGTATATATATTATATACATAATCAGTGTTATATATACACTACTATATATATATATATAATATATACTGGATAATACAGTTTTTATATATGTATTTATTGACTGCACTGTCTTTCAATTTATATATATATATATGTATATATAATATATACTATATAATATTGTGCTGGATAATACAGCATATATATATATATATGTATATTTACATTCTGCACTTGTCATTTCTTTATATATATATATATATATATATATATATATATATATATATATATATATATATATATATATATATATATAATCTATATAATATATATATAATATTATACTGGATAATACAGTATATTATATATATATACATTTATATTCTGCACTATCTTTTTCATTTAACTATATATATATATATATATATATATATATATATATATATATATATATATGTATTATATTATATATCTAATATATACTGGATATACAGTATATAGATATATGTAATTCCATTTCTTGCAACTTCTTTTCTTTATTATACTATATAAATATATATACTACTATATATACTATAGCTATATGTATATATATACTCTATATATATGTGTACTCTATATTATATATTTATTGTCTTATATGTATATATTTATATAAGTATATATATATTGTTACATTATACCCATGATATTCACGAACCCTGTATGTTTTAACAGAAAATATCTCCAGCACAGCCAGTGACCCCCTGTCACAAGCACCCTCAAACTTGACTGTGAGATCAAGTTTTTAACACTATCAGGGAGTAGGCAAGTATACCTTGCCAAGTTACTGTCTAAATTCAAATGCTGTTATATGCTATGTTTTTCCTGAATTCATATAACTGTGAGTACCTGAGATTGCCTCAGGTACAGTCAACAGATACGTTGACTTGTAAAATAATTAACTTAGTCTTTTTAGACCTACCAACATCTGTGAGGGTATCCTAATATCCTCCTAGACCCTATCAAGGGAACACGCAACATGGTTGCAATACATATTGGGATGCGAGCTGCGTATTTGATTAGCTACCAGTACGTGTGACACGCATCACGGCTTAGCACAATCAGGAAAACTCAGGAAAAGTACGACTTGGCATTTAGTTACATTGGGCGGGAAAGATAACTAGTAGACGTATGGGACACCCCCTCCATGAGTCTTTTATCCTTCGTACCATGCTCCTCGGAGATGGTCGATTGCAGAGCTACCCGTGTGTCCGGGGGCATATGACACATATACTAGCCAGTCAACACGATTGGTGAATTAAGTCAGCATATGTCAAACCTACACATTCTCATGCGTACTACAAGGTCTTTACTTGCATTTTACTTAGATGGTTAGCACCATGTATTTATTTATTTATTCAGTATTTACATACATGGCATATTATTTTCTGTATCTTGTTATGTCCCACTGAGGACCTGGTTCCCTTTCAGATTTAGACGAGGCCTACTACCCCACGGTGTATGGTCCAGGACAGGAGACTAGGCATGCCACCGAGGAAGAACTAGAGGAGACACCATCAGAATCTACCTGATTCTAGGAGATGCTCTCTTGGCGATGGAGATATTTTGCTAGATAGACGATACTCAGTCTATCATGTTTTCTGTATTATTATTATATTTTGTAGTGGGTTTGTTCCCACAAGATGTGTATTATAACATTTTCAGACTCAGCATTATATATATTCAGCACTATTTCCTGACATTTCTGTGGATGAGATAGACTTGCTTGTACTAGACTTGTAGTATTTTAGGACAGCGTAGCTCGTTCCTTTGGGTCCATAAAAATGGATTAAACCCTTAGTGACGTGTCCGCTGGCCAATGCCACGTGGCCTAGTTCCTTATATTTTGGGACTGGGGCGTGACAGATCAAAGGTATGCCGGAGATAACAGGCTGATGACTCCCAAGAGCTCTTATCGACGGAGTCGTTTGGCACCTCGATGTTGACTCATCACATCCTGGGGTTAAAGAAGGTCCCAAGGCCTCAACACAAGGCGAACGCCACCCACTCCGCGGTAAGGTGCCCAAAGGCGAACCACGGAGCAGTGACTGTTAGGGAGGTAATAGCTAGTGAGGCGAGATATATCGAAGTGATGCGACCGATCGAAGGCGCACTTGAGATTGCTGGAGGGAGTGGAACTGTCTTTGCTGAGAAGCAGGTTGTTGCTGCTTGGTTGTCACAGCTTGTATGTTGTTCCAACTCCCCCTTTCTAACGACGAATCCATGCTCGATAGGGGCATCTTTAACGGATAGGCTTGACAAGTGCAGGGTTTTATCCCCGAATTATCCATGAGATTTTTTAATAGAAAGAGCATATCCGAGTTCTTCCCCGGTTGGAGTCACGAGGCTACCTTTCGTAAGCCTAAGGATCACGACTAAATGCAGAGAGATAGATGATAAGACCCTCCCCTCGCTCTTCAACAATTCTGTGTAAGTCAAACTTCTCGATCCTCCTCCTCCTGCTGGTTATCACTCCCCAGAAAATCACCTATTTATGCGACACACGGAGTTGATCCTCTCGCTCCATCCATTGAAATGCCTACATTCTCTGCCCTTTTGTTGGGCGGACCGCTTCCCCTCCAATCGGAGTTTCCTCCCGAGTTTATCCCGCTTTCAACTGATGTAGCCTTTCTTAGGTTCTCCTTCTTCACCTCTCTTTCCCATCAAGCCTCTTCAAGGAAGCTAGCTCAAGACCATTTTGAAGGAACTGCGCTCTTTACTCCCGGCACGGTCGCCTCACACCACTCTTAAGAATTGGCACTGCACCCTAACCCTGCACCGAACCATCGGGAATGATGAAAGCCACGGTGGGGGTCCGGGTAGCAGAACTAGGCCATCCGATACTAACTAAACTTATTAGCCAGTCGCTTCGCTCCATACAACCGAACTTTAAGATCAAAACACATATCATGAATATACGGAATAGCTGATACCTTGACTATCCCTAACTAAAAAAGTTTTATCAGAGATCACACTCCATATGTCCCTGATATCAAATAAATAATCAACATTACTGAAACTATAACTTCAGATTTTTTGTTCTAACTGGCTGTGAGCATGGGAATTGCGTTTTCGAGCAGAGGGCGGAGAGGAATTTGGTGTTGCAGGATTGATGACCGGGAAAGGGTTGATAATGTGTTAGTTTATTTTAGCATATTGGTATGAATGCCTGCCACGAAATCCTATAACTATCCAACCCATGGCCGAAGTGAAACTGGTAACGGCTTGTACAAACCGGCTGTACTCTCCCCGTTTGACCGAGCTTGCGAGCGGCGGAAGGAAGCACGGTGTAGCTGGTAGGGTAGGTTGACCCAGGCCTTTCAGACTCGAATCATTCTGGATGCTAAGGTCAGTGAGGCGAATGAAGTGAGGTGTTTGGCGGTTAGCTGCGGGTAAGGGAAAAGCTTCTGAAAATGTTTGCCTCCATTCTGGATTTGCTAGAGCTCTATCAAGTCGCTCTTGGTTCCACGTGTGCAAACATTTTAGTTCATCCAGCGAAAATGTCTGGGGGCACACATCACAAAAAGTACGATAAGGACAATTGCTTAATTTTTTATAAATATTTTATTCATAATTGATGATGTGGAATAAAGTCATTGTGAAGTCCATTGTCTAGATCTAGACAACCAACTTCACATTGTTTTTATCATGTCATTGTTATGTCAACTTCAAAACCAACTTTATATTTGCATTGGAGAAGAATTTTTGAAATAATAAGTTATGAATCTGTAAACTCCCTCGACCAGATTTCAGTAATTTAGGATTAGTTTTGACTAATTAGAATTATTGCAACTTTTTAAAATTTTATTTATTATATATTCTATTGATTGTGCACCTGTTTATTACACAATTAATTAGGGCATCCCACTAGCTGTTAAACCCTAAACAAATTTCACATACCTGCCCTAGACTTGTTAGACTACTTTTTCTATATTTTTAGCAACTCCCAGAAATCTCGTTTGGTGCTTCGTTTTAGTCGCACAAATATCGTTACAAACGTACGTATTTATTTCCTATTTAAATTGCTACTCTTTACCCATCTCTGTACCCTAGAGAATTGAGGACCAGTAGGCACCTGTTTGCCCAACCAAAAATACGATAAAATTCTACTCTAATTATACTTCAAATATCGTTTTGACACCGTAGAAAAACTATGACCCTAACAGCCTCAAAATAATTAGTGAACACCGTGCGCAGTATTTATTAAATAATAAATACGATGACCATATCACCTGCAGAATCAGACCCTGCATCTGCCCAGGCTCACCCCACACTGTCCAAAACATTTCCCCCAGCTATTTCCCTCATTTCTGTACAATTCAAAATTTCGAAAAATCAGTATTTGAAATTTGATAAATTACGAAATTACGCAAAATACAAATTTTATGCTTTTATGCAATTTATGAAAAGATAGGAGTTTTTATGCAAAATTGCATGCAAGGTGGCATAATTCTATTGGCTAGACCATAGGTGTATGGGACCCACCCAAAACACCCAGAAAAATCCACGAGAAATATCCCCAAAAATCAGATTTACCAAAATACCCCTGAACTTCATTTTATTTACAGAAATGCCATCCACCCCAAACCCTATATAAACCCCTACCCTCTTCCCTTTCAAACTCCACAACTCTCCCCTCCGACCACCGCCGGCCACCCAACTCCGGCCAACCCTCCGCCTTGACCCCCTCTCCCCTCCGGCCAAGCCCCACCGCCGGCACCACCCTGCTCCGCCGGCCACAGCCCCTGCAACCTCCCCACTTCCTCACTGCCACAGCATCCACCACCACCCGAGCCACCCCCTGCGCCTCCCTCCGCCACCGTGCACCACCACCACCCTCACCAATCGAACCGCCCCGACCTCCTCTCCCCTCCGGCCAAGCCCCACCGCCTGCACCCCCCTGCTCCGCCGGCCACAGCCCCCGCAACCCCAAACCCCCAACACCACCACCCACTGCCACCACCACCCGAACCACTCGCACCGCCGCCTCCGGCCACCGTGCACCACCACCACCCCCACCGTTCGACTCGCCCTGACCCCCTCCACCCGACGACCACCCTCCCTCCGGCCCACGGCGCCTCCAGCCGCCGCCCTCACCTCCACAGAACCCCGACCCCTCTCCCCGACTGCACCACCACCCTGTAAACTCCCTCGACCAGATTTCAGTAATTTAGGATTAATTTTAGCTAATTAGAATTTCTGTAACTTTTAAAAATTTATTTTTGTTTACATATCCTATTAATTGTGCACCTGTACTTCACATAATTAATTAGAGCATTACACTAGCTGTAATTCCCAAACAAAGCTCACCTACCTGCCCTAGACTTATTAAACTAATTTTCTGATTTTTGTGCAACTCCCAGGCGCTTAATTTTGAGCTTCGTTTGAGACGCACAAGTATCGTTACAAAAGTTGTATTTAATTCCTATTTTATTTCTTGCTCTTTAACCATCCCTGTATCCCTAGAGATTGAGGACCAACCTGCACCAGTTTTGCCCAAACAAAAATACGATAATATTCTACTTTTAATATACTACAATTAGTATATTGACACCGTAGTGAAATTATGGCCCTACCTGCCTCTAAAAAAATTATAGAACACCGTGCGCAGTATTTATTAAATAATAAATACGATGCCCCGTATCACCAAGAAACCAGGCCCTACCCCTGCCCAGAATCACCCCCACCCCCTCAGGACCCTCCTACAGCTTTTCCCTCTCAATTCTGAGCATTTTAGTATTTTCTGGGAACAGGGTAATTTATCAGACAAATTGCGTAATTACGCAAAATACCTATTTTAGGACCTAAGTGCAATTTATGAAATTTTAGGGGTTTTTATGCAAATTTCCAGTGTGAGGTGGCATCACCTCATTGGCTGGTGAATGTGGACCGCACACGTGTCATGTGGGACCCCCAAAATATCTAAATGGCTGCATAAATATCCTAATAAACCTAAATACCCAAAACACCCCTAGACTTCAACCTATTTACCACTCATGCCACTCACCCAACCCTATAAATACCCGACCAGAGCCCCCCCCATTCCAACTCAAACCACCACCACCACAGCCACCCTCCGCCCACCGAACCCCTGCCCAACCCCTCGCCACCTCCCTTCCCTCCTCCCCGACCACCGGAGCCCCGCCCTAGCCGGCCGCACCACCGCCGGCAGCCCCTACAAACCAACTCCACCAACACCAACACCCACAGCCACCACCACCCGAACCACTTCCACCACCGCCTCCGGCCGTCGTCGACCACCACCACCACCCCCAAACGCCTCGCCTCCCCCTCCTCCACCGTTCCGACCAACCCCCTGCCACCCCCGACCACCACAGCCGCCGCCATCACCTCCACAGCGCCCCGACCACTCTCCCCGACTACACCACCACCCCCATCCCGACCGCCTCCAGCCACCTCCACCGCCACCGTAGACCCCCACCACCACTACCAAACTCACCACCACCATCTCCTCCGCCGATCCCCCGCCCTGCACCGACCGCACCACCGCCGCTGACGCCGCAGCAGCCTCCGCAAGCCCCGCTGCTGCTGCTGTTGATAGCTGCTGCTGCCGTTTGCAGCCACCGCCACGGCCAGCCGCCGCCTCCTCCGCCGCCGTGCTCCCGCCGGCGACGAGCCTAGGGCCCCACCGGCCTGACCGGAACAGTACCCCCCCTATTATGTACGTATACGTATTATTTTATGTATACGTGTGTATATGTATATATATATATGTATATATTTATGATTATTAATATATATATATATGTTATTATATATAATTAATTATATATTATTATATACTAATATACTGTATATACAGTACATATATGTATTTATATATTTTCTGCATTTTCTTTTTCTTTATTATTATTTATATATATATTTATATATACATATATGTATATATATATATATATCTATATATATATATATGTATTTATATATTATCTAAATACTATTATATATATAATATATATAATATGCTGTGTATATTATACAGTATAATATATAAATATTATATATATATTTACATCTCTCTTTTTCTGTTTTTTTTTATTTATTTATTATATATATATATGTATATTATATATGTATATCTATATATTTACTTATCTATGTATTACTATATAATATATATATGTTATATATATATTATAAATAATAATTATTATTATTAATACAGAATATATATATATATATATATGTATATATATATATATATTATTTCATCTTCTTTAATATATATGTATTTCCTTTTCTCTTATATATATACATATATCTATATATATGTATGTATATTGTTTTTATTTATTTATTATATGTATATGTATATTATAACTATATTATATAAATGCTTTTCATTATTATTTATACTATATGCTAATATATATATGTATATATATATATATATTTTTATTTTCAGCATTTTCTTCTCTTATATATATATATATATATATATGTATATATATGTATCTATATATATATCTACATAAATATATAATACTATAATATGTATATTATATATATATACTTTTCTTGTCTTTTCTTTTATTTATTATATGTAAATAAATATATATCTAATATATATGTATCTATATATATATATATTTCATTTTTTCTGCACTTTCTTTTTCTTTTATATAAATATATATATGAATATATATATATCTATATAAATAAATATATATATCTATATATGAATATACTACTTATATATGAATACATATATATTATATATATGTATGACCTTTACTTTTATTTATATATGTATACTACTTATGTATGTATATATATATCTATTATATATGTGCTATATATGCCTAATACTATATATGCTATATCTATATGTACTTATATATACTCTATATATATATATATGTATTATGTGTATATATTTACATAAGAATATAATTATGCCTTTTATTAATTTGGTATTTACGAATTCTGTAAATATCTTAAACAGAAAACATCTCCAGCACAGTCAGTGACCCCCTGTCACAAGGACCCTCAGTCTTGACAGTGGGATCAGTTGTCCAGCACAGTCAGGAAGTAGGCAAGTATACCTTGCCAAATTACTGTTTAAATTCAAATACTGTTATATGCTATCTTCTTTCCTGAATTCCATATAACTGTGAGTACCTGAGCTTGCCTCAGGTACAGTCAACAAATACGTTGACGCATAGTGTAAATAACTTAGTATTTTACAGACCTACCAACATCTGAGAGGATATCCTCATATCCTCCTAAACCCTATCACGGGAACACGCAACATGGTTGCAATACATATTGGGATGCGAGCTGCGTATTTGATTAGCTACCAGTACGTGTGACACGCATCACGGATTAGTATATTGTCAGGAAAACTCAGGAAAAGTATGACTTGGCATTTAGTTACATTGGGCGGGAAAGATAACTAGTAGACGTATGGGACACCCCCTCCATGAGTCCTTATCCTTCGTCCCATGCTCTTCGGAGATGGTCGATTGCAGAGCTACCCGTGTGTCCGGGGGCATATGACACATATACTAGCCAGTCAACACGATTGGTGAATTAAGTCAGCATATGTCAAACCTACACATTCCCATGCGTACTACAAGGTCTTTACTTGCATATTCACTTAGATGGTTAGCACCCTGCTTAAATTTATTTATTCAGTATTTCATACCTGGCATGTTATCTTCCTGTATCTTGTTATGTCCCACTGAGGACCTGGTGCCTTTCCAGATTTAGATGAGGCCTACTATCCCACGGTGTATGGTCCGGGGCAGGAGACCAGGCATGCCACCGAGGAAGAACTGGAGGAGACACCATCAGAATCTACCTGATTCTAGGAGATGCTCTCTTAGGCGATGGAGATATTTTGCTAGATAGACAATACCCAGTCTATCTTGTTTTCTGTACTATTATTATATTTTGACAGTGGGTTGTTCCCACAAGTTGTGTAATATGACATTATCAGACTCAGCATTATATATATTTTCAGCACTATTTCCTGACATTTTCTGTGGATGAGATAGACATGCCTGTATTAGATTTGTAGTATTCTAGGACAGCGTAGCACGTTCCTTTGGGACCATCAAATGGATTAAACCCTTGGAAACGTGTCAGCTGGCCAATGCCACGTAACCTAGTTCCTCACATTTTGGGACTGGGGCGTGACATGGTTTTAGTGGTGGCCCATGCAGGTCAAGTTTATTGCTAGTGGTATGATGACATGCCCAGCAAGCCTGCTATAGGATAGAAATATTAGGTCTCATCCACACTGACTTCATCAAACTTTTTGCATCCTGCTTGATTGTCGATTATAAATTTCTTATGCTTTTCTTATTCTATTTTCTTCAGAAAAATGGACATACCCGGTGGACATTCGATTGATGGGGCTGACCCAGCAACAGACCCCTCGCCCGAAGTCCAGGGAATCCCATCCACCCCGAGGGACCCATCCCCGAGGAGGATGTTGGTCTACCCCATGACTCCATACCTTCCTCAGAATCCTGTCCAGACAGGAACACCAGCCCAGCATGAAGGGCAAACCTCCCAGGCAGAAACACCCCTGCCACCACCTCCCGCCTTCCCTGCCCAGATGCCTCAACTTGAAGGACAAACACAGATGTTCCAGTTCCTCCAGGCTATGATGCAAACTCAGTGGCAGCAGACTGAAGCCCTGAGACAATCTCAGTGGCAACAGACTGAGGCCTTGAGACAGACATTGATGGCGGCCTTGGAAAGAACTACTGCCCCAGCACCAGCACCAGCACCAGCACCAGCACCTGTCCAACCTATGGGCACAATCAAAGGCTTCCGCCAGATGAATCCAAAAACCTTTAAAGGCAGCGAATCCCCAGAAGAGATCTCAGATTGGATCTCCAATACAGAAATGCTGCTAGAAGGCTCGCAACTTACCCCCGATCTATGGATGACCGCCGTAAGAGCTCAACTCTTAGGCAATGCCCATCACTGGTGGGAATCCATAGAGCGCAGCGTCGGCAAAGATCAAACTTGGGAACAATTTTTGGAGCACTTCAATGACAAGTACTTCCCTGCAACAGTCCAAAATGCCTTATACTCCCAGTTTCTGCATTTGGAACAGGGAAACATGACTGTTGACGCCTACGACGCGGAATTCAGCAGATTAAGTCGATTCGGTACCATCTTGATACCGAATGAGCTGGAGAAAGCCAAAAGATTCCACCACGGCCTCACCTGTGAGCTTCAGAGGTTTACGACATCACAGTCAAGGATCTCCTACGAGGAGGTTCTTGCAGAAGCGAGGGTACAAGAAGCTATTGGCCGAGGAACGAGACGCTCAAATCCAACCTTCCCGGCCAAAAACCAGCAAGGGACAGGAGGCCCTATCCGTCGTCCACAAAATCAGACGCATCAGACGACGGGGCCCTACCAGAAGAAGGAACTCCCGACTTGTCACTTTTGTGGCAAGAAGGGGCATTATATCAATGATTGTAGAAAGAAGAAGGGACTCTGCCTAATTTGTGGAGCTAGCCAACATATGGCTAGGGACTGCCCGCAACGCAAAGATGCAGTTCCTCAGAACGGGCAGAAATCAGGAACGCCTGCCCAAAAGATGCTACCCTCCACATCGGGAGGATATCAGAAGGGACCACCTCTGGCCATTCAGGAGAGCCAGTTCAAGGCCAGACAACAACACGGAGGACAAAGGCATGGACAAGCCTTTGCTTTAGCTGCAGTTGCCGAAGAACCTGAAGGAGAAACCATCGCAGGTACCATTTTAGTTGCATCATTACCTGCAACCGTATTATTTGATTCTGGCGCAACCCTGTCATTCATATCTAGTAGTTTCGTAGCCATGCACAAACTAACCACTTCCCCGCTACCCAAGTGCTGGAAAATTCTAACTGGAGGAGGTATTGTTCCAGTTACCAACATTATTGAAACATGTTCAATAATTGTTTCTAGTAGAGAGCTAAGAGCGCGATTTTTGGTACTCCCAATGCCAAATTTCGACGTTGTCTTAGGCATGGACTGGTTAATCCAGAACAATGCTATCCTAGACTGCCGAAAAGGTAGTATCATCTTTAGACCACCCGGGCAACCTGAATTCGAATACGTACGAGGTACCATCGAGCAAGGAGTAAGCCAGACTCCTGGAACTTACATGGCGATGGAGATAGAACCCCCAGCACTCATTGCAGAATTCGAAGACGTATTTCCAGAGGAATTGCCAGGCCTACCACCTGACAGAGAAGTAGAGTTCACTATTGAGCTGATACCCGGAGCTGCACCGGTATCCTCAAATGTGTACCGACTGGCAAAGAAGGAGCTTGACGAGCTGAAGCTGCAACTTGAAGAACTGCAAATCAAGGGATTTGTTCGTCCTAGTGCATCACCCTGGGGAGCACCAGTGTTGTTTGTACCAAAGAAGGACGGAACATATCGGATGTGTATTGATTACAGAGCCCTCAACGCTTTGACAATAAAAAACAAGTACCCCTTGCCGCGAATTGACGATCTGTTCGACCAACTGACGGGAGCTGTGGTATTCTCAAAAATAGACTTGAGATCTGGCTATCATCAGGTCAAAGTACGGAGAGAAGACATTCCAAAGACAGCATTCAGGACTCGCTATGGTCATTACGAGTTCCTGGTGATGCCGTTTGGACTGACTAATGCACCAGCCGTATTTATGAACCTGATGAACAGAGTCTTCCACCAATATCTGGACCAGTTCGTGGTGTATTCAAAAAGCCATGAGGAGCACGAAGAGCACTTGAGACTAGTGCTAGAGACGCTGAGACGTGAGAGCCTTTTTTGCTAAACTAAGCAAGTGCGAGTTCTTCCTTGATCGTGTCGCTTTTCTGGGACACGTGATCACAGGAGAAGGCATCTCGGTGGACCCAGCAAAGATCTCATCTGTCGAGACATGGCCTACCCCTACCAAACGTCTCAGAGGTGAGAAGCTTTCTAGGACTTGCCGGATATTACCGGAGGTTCGTAGAAAACTTTGCAAGAATCGCAGAGCCAATTACCCGTCTTACCCGCAAGGACCAGGAGTTCATCTGGTCTGAGGAATGCCAGACAGCTTTTGATGAGTTGACGAAGCGTCTGACTACTGCCCCCATCTTGACCATACCATCCGGATCCGGAGGTTTCGTCATCTATAGCGATGCATCCGGAAAAGGATTGGGTTGTGTCTTAATGCAACATGGGAAGGTTGTAGCTTATGCCTCAAGACAATTGAGAACTCATGAGAAGAACTACCCCACTCACGACTTGGAGCTTGCCGCCGTCATCTTCGCCCTGAAGCTTTGGAGACATTATCTATACGGCGAACGAGTAGAAATATTCACCGATCACAAGAGCCTGAAATATGTCTACACTCAGAAGGACCTGAACCTAAGACAAAGACGATGGCTCGAAGTAATGACAGACTTCGAGATCGATCTGCAAGTACCATCCAGGAAAGGCTAATGTAGTGGCTGATGCACTAAGCAGAAGACCATCGGCATTCTTTATGATCACCCAACCAGGTCTGCTGAAAGATCTAGAAAAGTTGGGAATAACGGTCATTATGCCAAGAATTGACGGTCAATTATCGAACTACCAGCTACAATCAACATTGGTCGAAAGAATCAAAGCTGCTCTACCAGTAGATGCAAGATTTCAGAGGCTTCGACAAAGAACAGAGGCTGGAATCCAGACAGGATGCCGCATACACGAAGATGGGACGCTAAGATGTGGAGAACGCCTTTATGTTCCAAATGGAGAACTTCGTGAGGAGCTGATGTCAGAAGCTCACACCTCAACATACTCTATACATCCTGGAGGCACAAAGATGTACAGAGATCTGAGACAATACTACTGGTGGCATGGAATGAAGCGAGAAATAGCACGCTTTGTGGCAAAGTGCCTGGTGTGTCAGCAAGTCAAAGCTGAACATCAGAGATCAGCAGGTCTACTTCAACCCCTCCCAATACCCGAGTGGAAATGGGAACACATTACGATGGACTTTGTTACGGGCTTCCCAAGAAGTCCCAGTGGTCGTAATGCTGTATGGGTGATCGTAGATAGACTCACAAAGGCTGCTCATTTCCTACCTTTCAGAGTCGGACAATCTACCGAAGTCTTGGCAGACATGTACATGAAGGAGATAGTGCGTCTGCATGGAGTACCAGTCAGCATAGTATCTGACAGAGATACGAGATTTACATCTTACTTTTGGCGAAGTATGCAAGAAAGTCTTGGTACCCCCCGCCTTAAGTTCAGCACCTCGTACCACCCGCAAACAGATGGCCAATCAGAACGCACAATCCAGACACTTGAAGATATGCTGAGAGCCTGCAATGCTTGATTTCAGCGGATCATTGGGAAGATCATTTGCACCTGGTAGAATTTTCCTACAACAATAGCTATCAAGCGAGCATTCAAATGGCTCCCTTTGAAGCATTGTATGGCAGAAAATGTCGTTCTCCAGTATGCTGGAGCGAAGTTGGCGAAAGACAGATCTTGGGACCAGAACTGGTTGTTCGTACGGTGGAGAAGGTAAAGAAGATACAAGGACAACCTACGAGCTGCACAAGACCGACAGAAGCACTGGGCAAATGTTCATCGACGACCTTTAGAGTTCCAAGTGGGAGAGCATGTGTTTTTAAAAATCTCACCCACCCGAGGTACTATCAGATTTGGAGGAAGAGGAAAGCTGAGTCCAAGGTACATTGGACCCTTCGATGTACTAGAACGCATCGGAGAAGTTGCCTACAAGCTAGCCCTACCCCAGACTTTGGAAGGAGTGCATGACGTCTTCCACGTAATCCCAGCTGAGGAGGTACATTCCAGACCCAAGTCATGTACTGAACCATTCAGAGATCACCGTCGGCCCAAGCCTATCGTACCAGGAGGAACCTGTAGAGATCCTAGATCGTAGCGAGAAGGTGTGTGCGAGGCCAGACTATCCCTCTAGTTCGTGTTGCATGGAGACATCATGCACCAGGTGAATCAACCTGGGAACGAGAAGAGGATATCCGGACAACGTTTTCCCCATCTATTTCCAAACCAGGGTATGTCCTAATATTTCAAAACAATATTTCATTTTTATTATATGTCTGTTTTTATTTCGAGGACGAAATATTCTAAGGAGGGTAGATTGTAAACTCCCTCGACCAGATTTCAGTAATTTAGGATTAATTTTAGCTAATTAGAATTTCTGTAACTTTTAAAAATTTATTTTTGTTTACATATCCTATTAATTGTGCACCTGTACTTCACATAATTAATTAGAGCATTACACTAGCTGTAATTCCCAAACAAAGCTCACCTACCTGCCCTAGACTTATTAAACTAATTTTCTGATTTTTGTGCAACTCCCAGGCGCTTAATTTTGAGCTTCGTTTGAGACGCACAAGTATCGTTACAAAAGTTGTATTTAATTCCTATTTTATTTCTTGCTCTTTAACACATCCCTGTACCCCTAGAGATTGAGGACCAACTCTGCACCAGTTTTGCCCAAACAAAAATACGATAATATTCTACTTTTAATATACTACAATTAGTATATTGACACCGTAGTGAAATTATGGCCCTACCTGCCTCTAAAAAAATTATAGAACACCGTGCGCAGTATTTATTAAATAATAAATACGATGCCCCGTATCACCAAGAAACCAGGCCCTACCCCTGCCCAGAATCACCCCCCACCCCCTCAGGACCCTCCTACAAGCTTTTCCCTCTCAATTCTGAGCATTTTAGTATTTTCTGGGAACAGGGTAATTTATCAGACAAATTGCGTAATTACGCAAAATACCTATTTTAGGACCTAAGTGCAATTTATGAAATTTTAGGGGTTTTTATGCAAATTTCCAGTGTGAGGTGGCATCACCTCATTGGCTGGTGAATGTGGACCGCACACGTGTCATGTGGGACCCCCAAAATATCTAAATGGCTGCATAAATATCCTAATAAACCTAAATACCCAAAACACCCCTAGACTTCAACCTATTTACCACTCATGCCACTCACCCAACCCTATAAATACCCGACCAGAGCCCCCCCCATTCCAACTCAAACCACCACCACCACAGCCACCCTCCGCCCACCGAACCCCTGCCCAACCCCTCGCCACCTCCCTTCCCTCCTCCCCGACCACCGGAGCACCGCCCTAGCCGGCCGCACCACCGCCGGCAGCCCCTACAAACCAACTCCACCAACACCAACACCCACAGCCACCACCACCCGAACCACTTCCACCACCGCCTCCGGCCGTCGTCGACCACCACCACCACCCCCAAACGCCTCGCCTCCCCCTCCTCCACCGTTCCGACCAACCCCCTGCCACCCCCGACCACCACAAGCCGCCGCCATCACCTCCACAGCGCCCCGACCACTCTCCCCCGACTACACCACCACCCCCATCCCGACCGCCTCCAGCCACCCTCCACCGCCACCGTAGACCCCCACCACCACTACCAAACTCACCACCACCATCTCCTCCGCCGATCCCCCGCCCTGCACCGACCGCACCACCGCCGCTGACCAGCCGCAGCAGCCTCCGCAAGCCCCGCTGCTGCTGCTGTTGATAGCTGCTGCTAAGCCGTTTGCAGCCTCACCGCCACGGCCAGCCGCCGCCTCCTCCGCCGCCGTGCTCCCGCCGGCGACGAGCCTAGGGCCCCACCGGCCTGACCGGAACAGTACCCCCCCTATTATGTACTTATACGTATTATTTTATGTATACGTGTGTATATGTATATATATATATGTATATATTTATGATTATTAATATATATATATATGTTATTATATATAATTAATTATATTATTATTATATACTAATATACTGTATATACAGTACATATATGTATTTATATATTTTCTGCATTTTCTTTTTCTTTATTATTATTTAATATATATATTTATATATACATATATGTATATATATATATATATCTATATATATATATATGTATTTATATATTATCTAAATACTATTATATATATAATATATATAATATGCTGTGTATATTATACAGTATAATATATAAATATTATATATATATTTACATCTCTCTTTTTCTGTTTTTTTTTATTTATTTATTATATATATATATGTATATTATATATGTATATCTATATATTTACTTATCTATGTATTACTATATAATATATATATGTTATATATATATTATAAATAATAATTATTATTATTAATACAGAATATATATATATATATATGTATATATATATATATATTATTTCATCTTCTTTAATATATATGTATTTCCTTTTCTCTTATATATATACATATATCTATATATATGTATGTATATTGTTTTATTTATTTATTATATGTATATGTATATTATAACTATATTATATAAATGCTTTTCATTATTATTTATACTATATGCTATATATATATGTATATATATATATATATTTTTATTTTCAGCATTTTCTTCTCTTATATATATATATATATATATATGTATATATATGTATCTATATATATATCTACATAAATATATAATACTATAATATGTATATTATATATATATACTTTTCTTGTCTTTTCTTTTATTTATTATATGTAAATAAATATATATCTAATATATATGTATCTATATATATATATATTTCATTTTTTCTGCACTTTCTTTTTCTTTTATATAAATATATATATGAATATATATATATCTATATAATAAATATATATATCTATATATGAATATACTACTTATATATGAATACATATATATTATATATATGTATGACCTTTACTTTTATTTATATATGTATACTACTTATGTATGTATATATATATCTATTATATATGTGCTATATATGCCTAATACTATATATGCTATATCTATATGTACTTATATATACTCTATATATATATATATGTATTATGTGTATATATTTACATAAGAATATAATTATGCCTTTTATTAATTTGGTATTTACGAATTCTGTAAATATCTTAAACAGAAAAACATCTCCAGCACAGTCAGTGGACCCCCTGTCACAAGGACCCTCAGTCTTGACAGTGGGATCAGTTGTCCAGCACAGTCAGGAAGTAGGCAAGTATACCTTGCCAAATTACTGTTTAAATTCAAATACTGTTATATGCTATCTTCTTTCCTGAATTCCATATAACTGTGAGTACCTGAGCTTGCCTCAGGTACAGTCAAACAAATACGTTGACGCATAGTGTAAATAACTTAGTATTTTACAGACCTACCAACATCTGAGAGGATATCCTCATATCCTCCTAAACCCTATCACGGGAACACGCAACATGGTTGCAATACATATTGGGATGCGAGCTGCGTATTTGATTAGCTACCAGTACGTGTGACACGCATCACGGATTAGTATATTGTCAGGAAAACTCAGGAAAAGTATGACTTGGCATTTAGTTACATTGGGCGGGAAAGATAACTAGTAGACGTATGGGACACCCCCTCCATGAGTCCTTATCCTTCGTCCCATGCTCTTCGGAGATGGTCGATTGGCAGAGCTACCCGTGTGTCCGGGGGCATATGACACATATACTAGCCAGTCAACACGATTGGTGAATTAGTCAGCATATGTCAAACCTACACATTCCCATGCGTACTACAAGGTCTTTACTTGCATATTCACTTAGATGGTTAGCACCCTGCTTTTATTTATTTATTCAGTATTTCATACCTGGCATGTTATCTTCCTGTATCTTGTTATGTCCCACTGAGGACCTGGTGCCTTTCCAGATTTAGATGAGGCCTACTATCCCACGGTGTATGGTCCGGGGCAGGAGACCAGGCATGCCACCGAGGAAGAACTGGAGGAGACACCATCAGAATCTACCTGATTCTAGGAGATGCTCTCTTAGGCGATGGAGATATTTTGCTAGATAGACAATACCCAGTCTATCTTGTTTTCTGTACTATTATTATATTTTGACAGTGGGTTGTTCCCACAAGTTGTGTAATATGACATTATCAGACTCAGCATTATATATATTTTCAGCACTATTTCCTGACATTTTCTGTGGATGAGATAGACATGCCTGTATTAGATTTGTAGTATTCTAGGACAGCGTAGCACGTTCCTTTGGGACCATCAAATGGATTAAACCCTTGGAAACGTGTCAGCTGGCCAATGCCACGTAACCTAGTTCCTCACATTTTGGGACTGGGGCGTGACACACCCCCATCCCGACCGCCTCCAGCCACCACCACCGCCACCCCTGACCTCCACCACCACCACCAGTCTGCTCGCCACTCCTCCCTCCGCCGTTCCCCCATCCTGCACCGCCGCCTACTCCGCCGTAGCCGCCGTCGTAGCTCCCACAAGCTGCTACTGCTGCTGCTGCTAGCAGCCACTGCTGCTGTTGCCGCTCCTCCGGTCGCCTCCGGCCAGCTCCGCCGCCGTCCTTCCGCCGTCAACGACCTGTGGGACCCCCCTGTCAGTAGTTATACCCCCTAAACCTAATATATATGTAATTATATATATATACCTATATGTATACCTATATGTATATATATGTATATAAATATGTATATATATGTATATATATGTATATATATATATATATATATATATATATATATATATATATATATATATATATATATTATATTATATAATATATGTTATATACTGTTATTATACAGTATAATTATACTATATATATTTTTATTATTTATTAAATATATGTATATATTTATATATATATATATATATGAATACTATACATATATATTTATATTATGTATAGATATATTTATATAACATATTATGTATATATATATTTATGTATATATATATATATTTATATATAACATATTATTTATGTTATATTATGCATTTTATTCTGTTATATATATATATATATATATATATATATATATATATATATATATATATATATATATATAGTATATACAAATATGTGTATACACACACACACACATATATATATATATATATATATATATATATATATATATATATATATATAGTTATATATAGTTATATATAATATGTATACTATATGTATATAATATTAACATATTATTTATATGTTATATATATGCTATGTATTAAATATATTATTATAATAAATATTGCTAGATAATACAGCATATGTATATATGTATATTATAATTACTAATATGTATATATGTATTTAATTCTGTTTTATTTATATATATATGTAATATATAAATATATGTGTATACATATATTTATATGATATGTATATATAACATGTTATATATTATATAATACTATGCATTTTTAGTTTATTTATTTTTCTGCACTTATTTCCTGCACTTATTATATATGTATATATATATCTACATATATATATATATATATATATATATATCTATATGTATATATATATTATTATCCAGCTGGATAATATAGCTTATATATATTATATATATATTTTCAATACTTGCAATGTCATTTCAATTTATTACATATATCTATATATATATTATATATTATACTGTGCTGGATATTACAGCCTATCTATATATATTTACAATTATTGCACTTTATTATATATAACAGTGGTCACATATAGACCATGATAATATTTATATTATAATTGCTGAATAGTACAGCATTTATATATGTATTAAATTTCTGCACTGTCTTTTCATTTATCTATATAAATATATACATCAGTGGATACACCCTGATAATATTATATTATATATATAGCAGTGGATATACCCTGCTACTATTATAGATACCTGCATTTCCTGTTATTTATATACTATATATACTGCTAGATATATATTATATCTATGTATATACATACTATATATATATCTATATATATATATATGCTTATATTACAACCATGATATTCACGAACCCTGTCTGTTTTAACAGAAACCACCTTCAGCATAGCCAGTGACCCCCTGTCACCAGCAACCTCAAACCTGACTGTGAGATCAGGTTATCAACACTATCAGGGAGTAGGCAAGTATACATTGCCAAGTAAATGTTTAAATTCAATTATTGATATCTTCTTTGTTCTTGAATTTCATATACTATGAGTACCTGAGACTGCCTCTGGTACAGTCAACTGATACGTTGACAATTAGTGTAAATAACTTAGTCTTACAGACTCACCAACACTGTGAGAGTATCCTGATATTCTCCTAGACCCTATCACGGTAACACGCAACATGGTTGCATTAAATTTATGGATGTGAGCTGCGTATTTGATTAGCTACCAGTACGTGTGACCCGCATCACGGATTAGAAAAACTCAGGAAATGTACGACTTGATATTTAGTTTCATTGGGTTGGAAAAGATAACTAGTAGACGTATGGGACACCCCCTCCATATATGATTTATACCTTCGTACCATGCTCCTCGGAGATGGTCGATTGCAGAGCTACCCGTGAGTCCGGGGGCATATGACACCTATACTAGCCAGTCACCACGATTGGTGAATTACATCAGCATATGTCTAGCCGACACATTCCCATGTGTACTACAAGGTCTTTACTTGCATTTCACTTAGATGGTTAGCACCCTGTATTTATTTTCTTTATTCAGTATTCACTTACATGGCATGTCATTTTCTGTATCTTGTTATGTCCCACTGAGGACCTGGTTCCCTGCCAGATCTAGATGAGACTTTCTACCCCACTGTGTACGGCCCTGATCAGGAGGCCAGATGTGCTACCGAGGAGGAGCTCGAGGAGACACCCTCAGAGTATGCTTGATCCTAGAGGCCTGCCACCTGGAGATGGAGATATTTTCATCAGATAGACACTGCTTAGTCTATCTGATTTTTCTGCGCTATTATCAGTTTTTGTAGTAGGCTTATATTCTCACCAGTTGTGTACTGTATCAGACTCAGTTATATATATACAGTTCAGCACTTGCTTTTCTGACATTTTGTTGTGGATGAGATAGATATACCTATTTTGTACTTGTAGTATTTTAGGACAGCGTAGCACGTTCCTTTGGGTCCATCAAAGTGGATTAAGCCCTTAGTGACGTGTCAGCTGGCCAGTGACACGTGGCCTAGTTCCTGACATTTTGGGACTGGGGCGTGACAGAATCCTATGTGGCAACCAATTTTTTCAAACTCACAACAGGGTTGGAGATGTTTTGAGTGCACCGAAATTAAAGTACATGGCCACTCTTGAGCTCCATTCTCGTAGAAACAGTTTCCGCAAACCCGCCTACTCTTGACCACCACTCTTGTTGCATCAACATATGCTAGTTATGTCACACTTATTGCCATCATTTTTTATGCAACATCACTAGGATCATCATATATGGATCTCTAACAGACATCCTTCTTCGATCATGTCTCTAAGATTAGCTATCCCAACAACTAATATATATATATATATATATATATATATATATATATATATATATTAAATTTTTTTAAATTTTTTGGATAAACGTGATATGAGTCATAGTGTTCATATTCTTAAATGAACCATGCACATGTGGACCAATAGGAATATAGTGTATTAGTGCAAATGGGTGCACATGAAATGTATGAGTCTATTCCTATTGGTCTACATGTACATGCATCTAGGAATATGAGCACTATGGCTCATATCTCGTTCTACCCTATATATATATATATATATATATATATATATATATATATATATATATACACCGAAGCATATTATCCAGGAAGTTGCGGGTTCTAGCCTCCTGGGCGCCATTTAATTTTCCTTTGGGGGAATTAAGTGGTGAGTTGGTGATGGGTGCAGCTCGTGTGCGGTTCAAGTGCGGTGCAGGTGTAGGTGCAGGCCTTCGGGCCGGGACGTGGTGGGCCTTCTGGCCGAGTTTGTGGGCCTTCGGATCAGGAGTCTATAATACAATTATCTCTTCTTCAAAAAATATATAAGATGGACGACTGTTATGGATAAGATGGACGACTACTATAGACCATATTGACTTCTTCTCTTAGGACCAAACCATAATTTGATCGATCTAAGGAACTCTAGTCCAATCTATAAAATAATTTTAATCCAAATTACTTGTATTTTATTGATTTATAATTTTATTTTGAGTATTTCTGTAAGTCTAATTTTTTTTTCATACATGTACACAGTGTGAGTTATCCTAGTTTGGGAAGGATAAAAAAAGCCACATTATGTGTGTTTTCTATAGGACTCTCTGCTCAAACCAATGATTCAATTTAGTGAGAGGCTAATCCCATGGATAGAAGCACCTTGAGGGCTGAGGTAGACTCCAGTCCATCTCGTCCCAATTATACATCTCAAAGTATCCTCATGTTATCAACCGTTGGATCTTGTTTAAATTATCTAATTTTAATCGTTGATTTGAACCATTCAAATCAAATATTAAGATTAGATAACTTAATCAAAATATAACGGTTGTTAATATAAAAATACTTGAAGATGAAAAAAATCTAACATGTACATATCTCCCCCCCCCCCTCCCCCCCCCCCCCCTCTCTCTCTCTCTCTCTCTATATATATATATATATATATATATATATATATATATTTTGTTAGAATTGCTGTTTTTTTCTTATTGAAAACTTTATGAATAAAAAATAAAATAGACTGATGTTACCGGCCTCTGGGAAAGTCGTGCACGAAGCACTGCCCTAAGAGTTGATTTGGGATCTGTGTGCAGAGGTTTCCCGAAGCTCCTAGTGGTAAAACCCTCCAACTACCGGTATCTCGTCGCCGCATACGACTCGGAGAGAACGACCAGGACTTAGCTCTGTCCAGAGCTTGTAGACGAGTGTAACGACGAATATTGGACAAAATAGAATGTTGGCAGCAATTGTTTGAAGAAAATATATTCTGATTATTTTTACAAAGAGAACCACTCATATATATAAGAATCCATACACTATGTAACGGTCTGAATTAATTTTCTATTAATTCAGCTGTTACACAGTCACAGAGGAATAATTCTGGACACAAAAGTATTAACGGTTCAAAATTAAATTAAAAAAAATGAATAGGAGCAAAAAAAAATTTAGGGTCCCAGTCCGCACCCGTTACGTGCGCCGAGCCGGGCCGGGCGGCGGCGGCACGCACGTGTGGCCCAAGGGGTTCTTCACACAACAAATTTAAGAAAGCAAAGAAAAAGAACTAATATATGTACACAAAGAGGTGTTGTCGCATCCGATGTGGGACTAAAAAAAAAAAAAAAAATTTTTTAGCTTTTGCTCAAAAAAAAAGCTAACATATATTGCATACGAGTCCGTCCACCACATTTTCAAAACTTATCTAACAACTTGAACACATCATCTGTTTTCCTTTCTTGGATTTAAAAATAGAAAGAAAGGAGACAAAAAGAAGGTGTTAGTTGGTGGTTGGTAGCTATATGACATCGTGCTCTACAAACTACCAATCCCTCCCGCCATCTCTTTCTTCTTGAAGCTTTTACTATTTAAAGATAATGAGACTATCAATATCAATAATTATGTAGTTAACAATGGTGATAACAACACTTGTACATATTTTTGTACAAGTATTTTTTCAATACGTTCACACGGGTGGCATGAGTAGTATTTTATAGCTGACAAATAAATTAAGATTAATATAAATTGCTACCCTTGACTATTCAAAATTTTCAATTTGATATATTTAGTATCATACAATTTTTTTTTAATAGAGATACTACGGATGAGTGTTCGGTTTATTCAGTTTCAACCGAAAAAATAGGCAAAATAGAAAAGACCGAAAATATAAAATTCAAATCCAAAATCGAAACCGAATCGAAATTAGCCAAAACCGAAATCGCACCGAACCGAATAACGATTCAGTTTATTTTGTTTGTCTAGTTGGAATATTTCTATTGTTTAATGGGTAGGGTTCAAAGATGAAATCGTGGTTAAATAATATTAAAAATTATAATTTTTATACACACATTTATTGTAATTATTCAAAATTTGGATTAGTTGTTAAATTATCAAAGTTTGGCTTGAAAATACATACATAGAATTATTGCTTTCAAAATATACACATTTTGATCACAAAATATCTATAGAATTTAGGGTATTTATATAATTGTATATGTTTTATTCAATTTTCGGTTTTGGATCGAAATCGAAACCCAAAACCGAAAAAGAAAGTATAGTATTTTCAAAACCGAAACCGAACAAAATTATTTTTCAAACCGAACCGAATCTCTTATTCAGTTCGGTTCAATTTTTGGTCCAAAATCGAATAATGCTCACCCATAGATACCAAACCGCCACTGTTATTGGTGTTTTCAGTGTATCTAGTTTAAAAAAAAAACAGTGTATATAGTTATTTTTTTTTAAAACAACAACAACTCAACCTCATGTTGCTATTATCATCGTGTCCATATCGTCATTACTAGTGGCGACATGAGTGAATATACACGCACTCATGTCGCTCATAGTAATAAGTGTTAGTCCCGAAGCCAAATCAAAGTAGATGAGGTCCACAAAGTAGAGACTCACTCAAGAATTCGTCTTCTACAAAAGTTGGTGTCCTGTGAGTTACTCGAGAGCGCCTCTACAGTGACACACAACTCCACAGCAGCATTAAACCACGAACATGCTACAAACTGACGACCCAAAGAAAATGCAAATAAAACAAGAATATTTACATTATTAGCTAGTCACGACGATTGGTGAATTACGTCATCATATGTCTAGCTTAGCCTTCCCATACGCACTAAATTGTCCTCAATTTGCATTCACTTAGAAGGATAGTTCACATGATTTAATATACTCAGTATTTACATTATGGTATATACTTTTTGTATCTTGTTACGTCCATCTGAGAACCTGATTCTTTTCCAGGTTATTTGAGCAGGTTGCATGATGCTTGATCTAGTGGAGTGTTGAACATCGCTGCAGGTATCTTTACATCTTTCAGCTATTACAGTCACGTACTACTTTCCATTTTGATTCTACTTTTATAGCCTAGTGTTTATAGGCCTATATTGTTCCTTTGGCCTATTCGAACGGATGTATTATTGGGCTACAAACTAATGACGCGTATTGTTCCTTCTTGAGATTTATTAACCATGGATTGAGATTTAATTTAGCGGTTGGATATTAGAAATAGATATTTAGCTTGATCACTTAACCATGGAATGCATAAGTGCACTTCATTGGGTCAATTAAATTGGAAAGCCCTACGGAGTCGTACCAACTGGCCATTGCCACGTGTCTGGTCCCACGTATTTTGGGACTGGGACGTGACACAGCCTGAGAAAGCTCAAGGCCGCATATGCGTTATCCGACACCATGTCGCATGCGTAGCCGTAGCTACATGCCTAGCCGGAGCCGCATGCGTCGTCGTCGTCGGTCACGCTGCACGGGACATCGCCTTCAAACGTCGCCGAGCGCCAAAAGCAGCAGCCACTGTGCACAGACACCCTCGCGTCGCATACACCGCTTAATCTGGATGGCACGGATAACCATGCGCTGCATGCGCCGCCAACAGCTGACACTGTCATCTCCATATACGACTCGCTCATACAAGCTAGCTGACCGCGTAGCCCCTGGCAACATAGTGCCTCGGACGCATAGCGCCTGGGTGCAAAGTTCCTGGCCGCATAGCGCCTCGAAGCATGCGCCCGAACAAGCAGTCGGACATGCAACTCGGGCATAAAATGAGCGCACAAGCGCCATGCGACGATGCTGACGTGCTAAGTGCGCCAACAAAGTTCCACTTTGAACTCTTGAGCCCGAGTCCGAGTCACGGGACTTAGCTCCTAAGGAAAACTTCTCAAATGTGGTGACAAAATAAAGATTGACATAATGTGGTTCACACTTAATCCCTCTAGAAAAATTAACTCATATAGGCCACTACCCCATTTGTATATATCAATATTAAACAAAGCTATATATTGAGATATACATATTGATAGTTTTCAATGTGGGATTAAAACTCCCAAATCAAATTGAAAAACACCAACAATAAGTACACTCCTGTCGTCAATAGTAAAGATGATACACTTACTTTCTTTAAAAAAAAACTCAAACATATATTTTTTTATTTAATTATATTATATTATACTATAAGGCAAAAAAAATATTGTTATTGTAGGAAAAAGTGGTTGTTCCTCTATCTCGATGTGCACACCATTTTGTCCTTTGAGCTTACAATGGTCATCTGATCTAGTTCCAACACAACACCATTTGAATCTTTTAATAATGCTGTCACACTCACCACATTATTTTTTATGAAGAGAAAATGTTGGTGCACCATGACACAACAAAAGATTAGGTGTACATTGCACTAGGTGTAAAATTAATATAAAGCATTAAATCTCGACTGTAGGGGCTTTGGCATATGCAGTAACAGACAATTCAAATATGATATAAAAATTTAACCATAATTTTAAACTTTGGATGACGGAGAGAAAAACTTTGATACAGTCACAGTATAAGAAGTAGATTCCAACTGAAAGTATATATATATATATATATATATATATATATATATATATATATATATATATATTTTATAATTTTATATTTCTATATGAATTATGTATATGTGGATCAATAAGAATAGATTTTTACATTTTATGTACATTTATATGTATTAGTACACTATATTCCTAATGGTCTACATGAGCATTAATTCATGTAAAAATATGAACATATAACTTATATCCTTTTTCACACACACACACACACACACACACACACACACACATATATATATATATATATATATATATATATATATATATATATATATATAATTTTATATTTCTATATGAATTATGTATATGTGGATCAATAAGAATAGATTTTTACATTTTATGTACATTTATATGTATTAGTACACTACATTCCTAATGGTCTACATGTGCATTAATTCATGTAAAAATATGAACCTATAACTTATATCCTTTTATATATATATATATATATATATATATATATATATATATATATATATATATATTCCATTTGTCATACAATAATTTTATCAAAACTTTCATACTGCCATATGTATCAAAGTTTTTTTCTCGATCTTAATTTGAACAACGATAAATTATATCACTCAAGCAAAAAAATTTGCTAATTTATTAGCATTTTTCAATAATATTTGACTGTTTTTAAAGTTTTGATATGTAAGCAACGACTTTATTGTTTTTCAGCAGTTTATTATGCTATCATACTAGGAATTTTTCATTTCCGCTTTTTCGTTCAACAAATTTTAGTCGTGTTTTGCTAGATCTTTACAGGCTAAGATTTTTTTTTTTTTTTTTTTTGAAATTGCACTACAGACGGTTCTAATCAAATTTTTTTTTTATCTATAATACAACTCGTTGAACTCAAATTATGTTGTCATTTGAACCTAACTATTTTAAAAACTTTTGTTGTATTTGTTTGGAACGAATCTTATCTCTATCTCTACTAATATAAGATGGCTTAATAATGATTCAAAATTAAATCTTCTTTGTAAATATTCTATTAATTATTTACAAAATTATTAACTACCTAATATAATTTAATTCTAACTAAACAATCTAATTAAACTGGTTAAGGTGGATTTTTTTTTTTCGAGTTCAAGACGACAGTATTTATAATAAATTTATATTGAACTTATTTTTTTGAACAATTATTTTTAAGCAGATGTACAAATAACACACTTGCTAAAGATCCACAACATTTAGGGTTCTCTGCGGTTGCCGGTAAATACTATTTCTATAATATATGTTACATTATTTATAATTATATTTATTTTATTTTACTGAAATATGCTATTACTATAATATATGTTTCAATATTTATATCAATCTTAATTTTATTTCACTGAATTTGATGTATGACAAAAGCTTCAATAAATATATTTATAAAATAATTATTGTAGTCAAAATCTTTGCGACACCATTTACAATATTAAATACTGATGGAGATTTTTATTTACAAGCAAGTTTATAGACAAGTGCTAAAAGAAGGATTTTTTTTTCAAAGAAATAAATATGGACTATAATATCCTAAATTTCAAATCTCAATCTTGACGGAAAACTATTTTGCTAGAAACAAAATTGAGATCATTCTCACACATTTGGTTGTTCAAGAAAAGAAAATATTTTCTTTTTCTTTTGACTATTTCAAGGTTGGAGTCCTGTTCTAATTCTGAGGATTAAAGATAGGGTGGTCAATTGGTCATACACCATTAAATTCAGGAGGTTACAATGTACTTGTGGAAATCAAAACATTGGACTTTGACTCTTTCAACACTTTTTATTGTTGTCATGGGTCTTGAGAGCTCAGGGTGGATGAGCAGTCTTGGTCACTGGTCAGTACTAGTTCTTAAGAAAGCAATAGCTCTTTATTGAGTCAAAAATTGAATGGCACATTAAATTACTTGAAGAAGTTGTCTTTCATTAAAGTGCCACCTGTCTAAAATTTCAACTTACAATGAAATAGTTGGTCCATGAAACATAACATAGGTCAAGAATAGATAGAAACTAAAATATAGTTCTGGGGTTCACATTTTTCTTATAATTATATTAACAAAAAATTTTTTATACGAAGAATTAAAGCTTAGAGAAATTACACCCAAAATATATATTTTGGTAAAATTATATACATAGACCTAAAATATTAAACGGAAGGACGTTCTCAAACAAACGTTCTATCATTGGACATTTATGTTGAGACTGAAACTTAATACCTTTCGGTTGGATGATTAAGAAGTAATTTACATAATAAAAAATAACGGCCTTTGGCAGGATGTTTTTAACACAAAAATATCATACCGTTGAACGTATGTTAAGTAAAAGACTATCCTTCCATTGGACATTATTTTTTTTTTTTTTTTACTTTTGTTTATATATATATATATATATATATATATATATATATATATTATAGTAAAATTAAATTCGATATATGATAGTTAACTAATTAGTTAATATTTTTTAAAATAATTAATAGAGTATTTACAAACAGTTTAGACGGTTCAATTTTGAGTCGTTTCGAAGCCACCTTATATTAGTAGAGATAAGATTCCTTCCTACCAAATACAATTATACAACAAATTTTTTTAAAATAGTTAGGTTCAAATGACAACATAATTTGAGTTCAATGAGTTGTATTATAGATAAAATTATTGATTAGAATTGCTTGTAGTGGAATTTGAAAAAAATAAAAAATCTTAAAAGATCTAGCAAGACTAACTTGTTGAAGAAAAAAATGGAATTGAAAAAAATGCTAGTATGATAGCATAATAAACTGCTGAAAGATTGTTTGCTACCATCTAAGTAAGGGTTCTTTATTGGATCTAAAATTGAATGGCACATTAATTACTTGAAGTTGTTGTCTTCATTAAAGTGTCACGTGTCTAAATATTGGAATATTTTAGCAAATATTCTCATTACAAATATAGACACTACTATATACCTAAACTTATTTAAAAAACTAACAAATGTTCCAATTATTTTGTATATAATAAAATTGAAGATATACCTCAACTATTTAATCATTTTTTTGATTATTTTTCTCATAATGGAGGTATTTGCTAGTTTTTTAAAATAAATAAAGATATATGCTAGTTTGTATATTTATAGTGGGTTGCAAAAATATCCCCTAAATGTTCAACTTACATGTACAATGAAATAATTAGTCCATGAAACATAACATAGGTCCAGAGTTTACTATTCGTCCCTCCAAAGTGTCTTTGCAAACCATTTTTTATTTTGTGGTAGCTGACGTGACATTAATTTCGTAGATAACGTGACGGTTAATGTGACATATGATATGACAAAAATTAAAATTAAAATTAAAATTAAAATTAAAATTAAAATTAAAATTAAAATTAAAATTAAAATTAAAATTAATGTTAATGTTAAAAATTTTTGGATAATTATTTTTTTGTTAAAATCTTTCATGTCAGCTGTTATAATAGATGCCACATAATTATACTAAACATGCGACATCAGATGTTGTAGAAGCATGAAAAAACTCTACCATGCGCCAATAATAATCAAAGGCCATGCGCCGCAGTGATCAAGCCCTCCGCGCCATAATGATCCAGTGTCATGCGTCGACCGTTTCATAACTAGTGTTCCCATGTGCCAGCAGTGCCATGCGATACTAAGTAACTAGTGTTCCCATGCGCCAACAGTGCCATGCGGCACTATGTAACTAATGTCTGCATGCGTAACTAAGTAACTAGTGTCCGCATGCGCCAGTGCCATGCGCCACTACTCTATCAAGCATCCCTATGCACCAAGCGGAAGGACACTTCACAGATGCGTCGTTACAGTTCCTGCTGTTATCTCCGCCATGCTTCTGTTCAAAGTATTATAAACTTAAAAAATTACAAAGTTTAGAAACTTTGAAGGAGATATTGTAGAAGCATAAAAATCATGCAGGCCGCATATAGCTCATGTCCCTTCAAACTTGATACCTAAGACTGCGTCTAATTAACTCAGATAGGGTTAGGGTCTGTGTCGTGTCTCGGCTTTGGGTTACGGTCTGTGTCATGTCCTGTGTCGTGCCATAACCAAATTGCCACTGTCCCACACTACCTGCATCACTTCTCATATAATCCAACATCCCGACCACATCATATATATATGTCACGCCCCAGTCCCAAAATACCGAGGGACTGGACACGTGGCAATGGCCAGCAGCATGTACCGATGGACAAACCCAAGTTAATGGATCCATCGGACATACTTAAGCTGTATAACATCAGTCTGGGTTTACTAATCTCATCCACAAATATAAGATAGCATAATGAAAGATTAAACATCCACAGTCAAGTAATTAAAATCGGAGAACAATCCGATATTAAGTCTGTTACACAAGTGTTCACAAAGACAGGAAATAAGAGTTCAATTAAACTGGAAATAAAGTTTCTTTGCAATAAGCTGAACAGGGCGAAGCATTTGTTCAGGAGAAGTCCTCAGCGATCACCTCGTCTTCAGGTTCAGGTACAGCTCCAAGTAGTGCTCCTGTTCCGTACACTTCAGGATAAATCTCGTCTGCTATAACTGGAGAACAAAACCAGGTCCTCAGCGGGACGTAACAAGGTACAGAAGAATACGAGCCATAATACAGTGAATGAGCATGCAAGTCAACCAAAATGTTAAACACACGAGAAGCACAAGAAATTAATGAGTTTAAGACAGTGGTATGCCGATGTTACTATCAAACAAATCCAGTTAAATAATTAGAACCAGCTAAGTGATCATGCAAGTGAGAGTTATTATTCATACTCAGGCTGAGACTACTACAGAATCAGTGACAAGAAACCATAGCAGTGTTTTCTCGAGGGCCAGTACAGGTGCCAAAGCTCTGTGTCAGAGACTAGGACACTTCCAGATAACCAGATATATATATATAATATAATCAGCCTTGATATGGTAATACTCTCCCCACCCAATGAATCTCACGTCACAGATCTCAATGTTCATGTTACGCAAGATTGAAACTAATACAGTCAGTCATTTATTAAGTTTTAAAGCTTAAATCATGAAATCTATATCTTATACAAACCCCCTTGAATAATCAGGAAGATTCTGTATCATGCTTGTGTCAGGTGTCCTGGGGATAATTTACTTGATAGGGCAAGTACCACAGTCACAGAAATTAGAGCAAGAGTTTCAAAATAAATTAAATACTGCATTTTATGGCAAGGTACACTTGCCTGGATTTTCTGTTTCAGTTGTAGCTCGAGCTTCAGCTGGATTTCCAGGCAGTACTCCGGTTGCTGAAACAAACATCACCATCAGGTCCAGAACACATCAATCAGCTAGGAACGCCTGTCCTTGAGTCAAATTTGGAGACAAGGGCAAAAACGTCATTTTCGGGTCAAGGCGGGGTCCAAATGTGGGCCGCTTTGCACCGAAAACCGAGTCAGGGTCAAAGGTCTCAAAAACAGTCCAACTTAGTGTCAACAGGTCAGGAACGATGATACGAACCCAACGGAACTTCCAGAATTGGATTCCGATGAGCCGTTCTCAAAATCGCCCGTCGGTTGGAGCCTGTGGGGCCCACGACACGCGATTTTTCCAACGTTCTCAGAATCGAACCAAACTTGACCCACAGGACCAGCGTATTGCTACGAGTCCAATGGCGCAAGTTTCGTCTCGATCTGACTTGTGTACACTAAGTTACAACGAGAATCAGAAGGGTCGGATACGGGGCGTTGTCTGCGGATACGCACTGATTCCGGTGTGCACGCACATCCAAATCAGCTTCTGCGAAATTCCGCACGTCCGTATCAACGACGCTGACGTATCGGTGAAGACCGTACGTGACCAAGTCGTCCCGTTTGGCGGGGCGTACTCGATTCCGGGGTGAATCAGGGTCTGGGTTTTCCTGTTTTTGGATCGCGGTGTGCGATCACCACAGGACGCGATGCCCCGAGCGGTTTATCCGGGCACCGAGAGGGTCAAACAGGCTACGCGATACAATTTACGGAACTGAATTCCGAGCTACGAGCAAGAAATTATGGTTACCTGAAGTGGTCCGAGAAACCGAGGCAAAAATCGTGTCCTGTGTCCTGGACACTGTGTCCGACACAGAAATTAAGTTTAGGGTTTCTCTGTGTCGAACTCTCTGTGTCCGACTGAAATGGCTGTGTCCGGCTGAGTCTCACCGGAGTCGTCTGGCTACGGCGAGGAGGACGGCGAGGCGGGTGGCGGTGACCGTGGGGGTCGGCGGCAGCGCTGGAGGGCGGAGTCGGGCTCGGTCGGCCGGCTGTTGCTGGCGGAGGCGGGGGAAATGAAGGAGGAGGAAGAAGAAGAGGGGCTGGCGGCGTCGCACGGCGAGGCTGTTGTGGTAAGGGGCGGTGGCGCTGGCGGCACGGTGAGGGGAGCAGCTGTCCGGGCTAGGGCGCCGGTGACGGAGAAGGAGGCGGAGGAGGGGAAATGGGTGGCCGGCTGGGATCTGCTTAAATAGAGGGGAAGAGGGAGAGGATGAGGCGGCCGGTGAGCGGTTACGGGAGGGGAAGAGGGAGAGCCGACGAAGCCGGGGGAATCCGGAGCGGCGCATAGCCGGAGCGGCGGCCGTTGCAGAAGTCGGAGCGGCGCAGGTCGGCCGGCGGGGACGCGAGGAGTCGGGGAAGAAAGGGTTAGGGTTTAGTCTATCGGGTCGGGTCGGGCTTAGCGGGTCGGGTCTGACCCGGATCCGACCCGTTTGGCCTAGGGTGGTTCGGTTTAACTGGACCGGCCGGTCCGGTCCGGTTCAGATCAATAAAACCGGGTTTTATCTTGGTTTAATTTGGTTTATATAAAACAATAATTTTTAAGGCTTTTAAACTGCTTCCTGGGTCCAATAAATTCCCGGAAAATTACCCTAAGTTCAGTTTTTCATTTTACACCATAAAATATTATTTTCATGATATTTTAATATTATTTATTAACATTTAAAAATACTTTAATAATTTAAACACCTGATTTAAATTACAGAAAAATCCGAGAAAATTCAGAAAATTGTTAAAAATTCCAATTTAAAATTTATGAAAATCAGGGGGATTACAATATACCCCCCTTAAGAGGATTGCGTCCTCGCAATCAAAGAATAACCGATCAACATAGATGACACGGTTACCAATTTTATTTGAATAAAGAAAATCAAGGTTCAGATCTTGAACACATAGGAAAATCATTTCCCTAAGCAAAAGAAGTTATGCAATTTCCCAAATGTGGGAAATCTTAGAAAATTACTGTTTTTTTTTTTTTTTTTTTAGAAAACCAGGTTATATTTTCAAAACTTATCAGATTAACCATTCTAAGTTATTATCAAGTTCAAAACTAGGTTATTAATTGTTAGCAAGTTAAAATTATCAGGTTTTAAGGTTATCAGGTCAAGGTTATCAGGTCAAGTCTGGGGTCACGAACCAGCAGGCACAAACTATAACAATGCTAGAAACGAAACAACTACAAAGACTTACGCGCATTAGCAACTCCTTGGTTCTGCGCGTCTCCCACAGTCATCGTGAAAACTTGGCCGCGTCCTTGAGGTGGTGCTTGCTGATGTTGCTGGACTTGCTGGTAGGGTGCTGCTTGATGTGCCAAGGGTGGCCTTGGTTGTTGTCCTCCTGGTGCTGGTAGAGCTTGTTGGTTCGCCCTTGGTGCTTCCCTACGATCAGGGCAGTCCTTCACTGCATGCTGTCTGGATCCGCAACCTAAGCACAGTCCGTGCTTACGTCTACACTCCTTCTCAACATGGCCTATCTTGCCGCAGTAATAACAAGTAGGAAGAGTCAGGGCTTTGGATGCAGATCCCTGTGGTGCTTGTTGCAGATGAGGTTTCTTGGCAGCTTCTCCATTGTTTGCTCTGGCTGGTACTGATGTGGAAGGCCTCTTCAGACTGGTTTCTCTCCTGGTGACGCGCTCCATGCGTCGAGCTGCAGCAAGGACGTCCGTGTACGAAGTTGGTGCGACAGATCCAATCAGTTTCTGTAGCTCGATGTTGAGTCCGTCGAAAAACTTCTCGGCCTTCTCTACTTCTGTAGGGATCAAGGTAGGAGCGAAGCGACTCAGACGAATGAACTCGGCGTTGTACTCCTCTACCGTCATAGCATCCTGAGTGAGGCGGTTGAACTTGTCCCTCAGTTCTGATCGAGCGATAGCCGGTATGTACATCTCCTGGAAGAGTCTGGAGAACTCTTCCCAAGTAACTCGGTCTGGTCCAAGCCTGGTCTCTTCGGATAGCCACCAGTGATGAGCATTGTCCGTCAATTGCATTCTTACGGCGTTCATCCAACGTTCTTGGGGAAGCTCAGCTGCTTCTAATTGATGACGAATATTGGTGAGCCATTCATGCACTTCTGTTGGTCCTTCCTTGCCAGAGAAAGTACGGGGCTTCAGCTGGCGGAAGTCTGTGATAGAACCCGTCGGATGTCGTCTAGCTGGTAGGTTGGCCTGCTCCAGTGCATTTACTAGACTGTTCCTCAAGTACTCAGCTTCGCGACGTTGGGCTTCAGTTTGGACTTGTTGCTGAGCTTGCATCATTGCGAAGAACATCTGGAACATCTGCTGTCCGTCCATTGCTTGGCCTGGTGGGAAGACAGGCATCTGAGGAGTGAACTGGGGCGGAGGTGGAATATCATCACGCCGAAATCTAGATGATTGCGGATCTGCTTGTCTGCTTCGGTGAGTAGAGGGATCTCCACTCAACAGCGTCACTTCATCTTCTCCGTAAGTGACTTCAGCACCTACTGGTGTTCTTGCTGGTGTTCCGTCATTTGTTTGTGAATCCATTTCTCTGCATCAAAATAAACTATAAGAGGCGCACAGGAATCAAGGCAAGATGCAAATTCAAAAATGAATACGATACAGATATCAAGAACGTTTGCAAGCAAGTGGATGAGATCCTAAAAACTTATCTTATTCTTATTGCAGGCCTGTTCGGTCCCTAAGTTGAAACCGAACAATTTAGTCGTTGACCTGCATGGGCCACCACAAAAACCATGTCACGCCCCAGTCCCAAAATACCGAGGGACTGGATGCGTGATTATGGCCAGCAGCACACACCGATAGACAAACCCAAGTTAATGGATCCATCGGACATACTTAAGCTGTATAACATCAGTCTGGGTTTACTAATCTCATCCACAAATATAAGATAGCATAATGAAAGATTAAACATCCACAGTCAAGTAATTAAAATCGGAGAACAATCCGATATTAAGTCTGTTACACAAGTGTTCACAAAGACAGGAAATAAGAGTTCAATTAAACTGGAAATAAAGTTTCTTTGCAATAAGCTGAACAGGGCGAAGCATTTGTTCAGGAGAAGTCCTCAGCGATCACCTCGTCTTCAGGTTCAGGTACAGCTCCAAGTAGTGCTCATGTTCCGTACACTTCAGGATAAATCTCGTCTGCTATAACTGGAGAACAAAACCAGGTCCTCAGCGGGACGTAACAAGGTACAGAAGAATACGAGCCATAATACAGTGAATGAGCATGCAAGTCAACCAAAATGTTAAACACACGAGAATCACAAGAAATTAATGAGTTTAAGACAGTGGTATGCCGATGTTACTATCAAACAAATCCAGTTAAATAATTAGAACCAGCTAAGTGATCATGCAAGTGAGAGTTATTATTCATACTCAGGCTGAGACTACTACAGAATCAGTGACAAGAAACCATAGCAGTGTTTTCTCGAGGGCCAGTACAGGTGCCAAAGCTCTGTGTCAGAGACTAGGACACTTCCAGATAACCAGATATATATATATAATATAATCAGCCTTGATATGGTAATACTCTCCCCACCCAATGAATCTCACGTCACAGATCTCAATGTTCATGTTACGCAAGATTGAAACTAATGCAGTCAGTCATTTATTAAGTTCTAAAGCTTAAATCATGAAATCTATATCTTATACAAACCCCCTTGAATAATCAGGAAGATTCTGTATCATGCTTGTGTCAGGTGTCCTGGGGATAATTTACTTGATAGGGCAAGTACCACAGTCACAGAAATTAGAGCAAGAGTTTCAAAATAAATTAAATACTGCATTTTATGGCAAGGTACACTTGCCTGGATTTTCTGTTTCAGTTGTAGCTCGAGCTTCAGCTGGATTTCCAGGCAGTACTCCGGTTGCTGAAACAAACATCACCATCAGGTCCAGAACACATCAATCAGCTAGGAACGCCTGTCCTTGAGTCAAATTTGGAGACAAGGGCAAAAACGTCATTTTCGGGTCAAGGCGGGGTCCAGATGTGGGCCGCTTTGCACCGAAAACCGAGTCAGGGTCAAAGGTCTCAAAAATAGTCCAACTTAGTGTCAACAGGTCAGGAACGATGATACGAACCCAACGGAACTTCCAGAATTGGATTTCGATGAGCCGTTCTCAAAATCGCCCGTCGGTTGGAGCCTGTGGGGCCCACGACACGCGATTTTTCCAACGTTCTCAGAATCGAACCAAACTTGACCCACAGGACCAGCGTATTTCTACGAGTCCAATGGCGCAAGTTTCGTCTCGATCTGACTTGTGTACACTAAGTTACAACGAGAATCAGAAGGGTCGGATACGGGGCGTTGTCCGCGGATACGCACTGATTCCGGTGTGCACGCACATCCAAATCAGCTTCTGCGAAATCCCGCACGTCCGTATCAACGACGCTGACGTATCGGTGAAGACCGTACGTGACCAAGTCGTCCCGTTTGGCGGGGCGTACTCGATTCCGGGGTGAATCAGGGTCTGGGTTTTCCTGTTTTTGGATCGCGGTGTGCGATCACCACAGGACGCGATGCCCCGAGCGGTTTATCCGGGCACCGAGAGGGTCAAACAGGCTACGCGATACAATTTACGGAACTGAATTCCGAGCTACGAGCAAGAAGTTATGGTTACCTGAAGTGGTCCGAGAAACCGAGGCAAAAATCGTGTCCTGTGTCCTGGACACTGTGTCCGATACAGAAATTAAGTTTAGGGTTTCTCTGTGTCGAACTCTCTGTGTCCGACTGAAATGGCTGTGTCCGGCTGAGTCTCACCGGAGTCGTCTGGCTACGGCGAGGAGGACGGCGAGGCGGGTGGCGGTGACCGTGGGGGTCGGCGGCAGCGCTGGAGGGCGGAGTCGGGCTCGGTCGGCCGGCTGTTGCTGGCGGAGGCGGGGGAAATGAAGGAGGAGGAAGAAGAAGAGGGGCTGGCGGCGTCCCACGGCGAGGCTGCTGTGGTAAGGGGCAGTGGCGCTGGCGGCACGGTGAGGGGAGCAGCTGTCCGGGCTAGGGCGCCGGTGACGGAGAAGGAGGCGGAGGAGGGGAAATGGGTGGCCGGCTGGGATCTGCTTAAATAGAGGGGAAGAGGGAGAGGATGAGGCGGCCGGTGAGCGGTTACGGGAGGGGAAGAGGGAGAGCCGACGAAGCCGGGGGAATCCGGAGCGGCGCATAGCCGGAGCGGCGGCCGTTGCAGAAGTCGGAGCGGCGCAGGTCGGCCGGCGGGGACGCGAGGAGTCGGGGAAGAAAGGGTTAGGGTTTAGTCTATCGGGTCGGGTCGGGCTTAGCGGGTCGGGTCTGACCCGGATCCGACCCGTTTGGCCTAGGGTGGTTCGGTTTAACTGGACCGGCCGGTCCGGTCCGGTTCAGATCAATAAAACTGGGTTTTATCTTGGTTTAATTTGGTTTATATAAAACAATAATTTTTAAGGCTTTTAAACTGCTTCCGGGGTCCAATAAATTCCCGGAAAATTACCCTAAGTTCAGTTTTTCATTTTACACCATAAAATATTATTTTCATGATATTTTAATATTATTTATTAACATTTAAAAATACTTTAATAATTTAAACACCTGATTTAAATTACAGAAAAATCCGAGAAAATTCAGAAAATTGTTAAAAATTCCAATTTAAAATTTATGAAAATCAGGGGGATTACAATATATATATATATATATATATATATATATATATATATATATATATATATATATATACATATAATATCAAAGGAACTGTCACGACCCGCACCCGGTTATTCGGGCACGAGTGCGTGGGTACGTCCAGCCTACGCCGCAGTATCGGCGGTAGTACGCTGTCTAGGTCATTTTTTGGGATCAATAAATATCTATCTCATCCACAATAATGAACATGTAAGAATAATCACAGGAAATAGGAATGCTAAGATTTCATAATATTTAATCTGTGACAACCAAATCCACAGTTAATACAGCCAGAAGATAAATCGGGGACAAACCCGAGTATATGCTGAAAGGAAATAAAATAAGTAGCTACTGCTAACTACTCTGCAGAAGTATCCTCCTGGGTGGGAACTGGCTCCTCATATGGATCACCTGCTAACTCATAGTGGCCATAATAGGTAGGGGCAAGGTCCTCATCATCGCCTAAAACAACGGATCCAGTCAGGAAAGGAGCAAAGTACACAATGCACAACAAGATTAAACTAAATATTTATGACAATTAACTTGAGTATCATTTTGAGAAAATTTGCATAAAAGAAACATCAATATCTCAGAGTTAATGCTATAAACAGGAATATGAGAAAGCAGGAGTAATATGAGACAGGGAATGAAACTACAACAGTCAGCAAGAACTATAACAAGACCAGAAACTATCTGTGTGAACTTGTGTTTGTTTTAGAATACATAGTTGGTATGTAGGGGTTTATAAGGCTAATCCGGCCGTCATAAACGGCTATTAAACATGAATAATCGAGATTCGGCTGAGGGTACAGTCGCGCACCAACAGCTATTAAACACGGTAGGGGGAAGGGTAAACTACATGCCTTCTAGTATTCTCCTACCCGACATGAAAAATAAGACATGAACTCCAGTATTCAAGACATGAAATCCAGTGTTCTAGCACTACGTGTAATCATCAATGGTACTAGTAAAGCAGGAAATTAATTATCACAATATAAAGATTAACTTGAAGTGCAGGTACTTGCCTGATGTTTGGATCCAAATAATTGTACTCGGAGGAAATATTCCAGAGGTGAGTCCAAAAGCTGAAATAGATATTATCATCACGCTCAAAAGATGTCAAATACCTAGAAACGACTGTCCTTGGGTCCAATTTGGAGACAAGGACAAAAACGACAGTTTCGGGTCAAAACCGGGTCCGCCGGTGGGCCCGCTTTGCACCTAAAAACGTGTCCGGGTCAACGGTCTCCAAAATCACCAAACTTAGTGTCAATTGATCAGGAACGCTGATACGAACCCAACGGAACTTCCAGATTTGGATTCCGATGAGCCGATCACAAAATCGCCCGTCGAGCGGGCCTGTGGGGCCCACGACACGCGATTCCGTCAACGTTCTCAGAATCGAACCAAACTTGACCCACAGGACCAGCGTATCGCTATGAGTCCGATGGCACAAGTTTCGTCTCGATCCGACGAGTGTACAAGAAGTTAGGGCAAATTGCAGAAAAGTCGGATACGGGGCGATGTTCGCGGATACGCGTTGATTCCGGTGTGCACGCACACCCGAATCAGCTTCCGTGAAATCCCACACGTCCGTATCGACGGTGCGCACGTATCTGTGAAGACCGCACGCGACCAAGTCATCCCGTTTGGCGGGACGTACTCAGTTCCGGGGTGAAACAGGGTCTGGTTTTTCCTGTTTTTGGATCGCGGTGTGCGATCACCACAGGACGCGATGCCCCGAGCGGTTTATCCGGGCACCGAGAGGGTCATACAGGCTTCGCAACGTAATTTGCGGAAACAAAAACGGAGCTACGAGCAAAAAGTTACAAGTACCTGAAGGGAACCCGAAAACCGGGGTCGAACCGTGTCCGACACGTGTCCGACTCGTGTCGGACACAGGGAATCTAGGGTTAGGGTTTCTGGGGCTGCGGCGGCCGGCCGGAGGCCGAGGCGGCGCTTGCTGGCCGGAGGCGGTCGGGGGCGCTGGGGCGCGGCCGGGCGGAGGCACGGCGGAGCGGGGCGGCGCCGGGAACGGCGGCTGCGGCTGTTGGGAGTCGGGGAAGAAGAAGGGCCGGCTGCTGTCGGGGTCGGAGGCAGGCGGAGGAGGAGGAGCAGAGGAGGGGCGGCTGCGGCGGGCGGCGAGGGGTGCGGCTGGTGGCTGAGGGAGGAGTACGGCGGGGCTCAGGCGAGTGGTGGCCGGAGTTAGGGTGGAAGTGAGGGAGAAGAAGAAGAGGGGGAGCTTATAAAGGGGAAGGAGGCGGTTAGGGGGGCCGAGTAAGGCGGAGAGGGAGGAGGGCGTGGGGAGTGGGCCGGGATGGGCGGCGCTGCGCGGGGAGGCCGGCGCGGGACGCGGGCGGCGTGGGGTGCTGGGGGAGAATGGGTCTCCGGGTCGGGCGGCTAACGGGTCCGGGCAGACCCGCCCAACCCGCAAGGAAGCGGGCTGGGGGCTGGGCTACTGGGCTGCTGGGCCGGTCCACTGGGCCGGGCCGGCCCAAGAAAAATAATAAAAATATATTAATAATAATAATAATAATAATAAACAGTTTAATTAATTAATTAATTAGTAAAAATAGTTTTTAGGTATTTAAAAATAGGTCTGAGGCCCAAAAAAATCCAGAAAAATTACCCTAAGTCAAATTTTTCATTTTACACCCAAAAATATTATTTTTATGATATTTTAATATTATTTATTAACAATTAAAAATCATTCAATAATTAAAAATCCTGATTTTAATTACAGAAAATTCCCAAAAAATTTCAGAAAATTGCGAAAAATCCCAATTTAAAATTCTTGCAAAATCTGGGGGTTTACAGGAACCCCCCAAATCAACGGCTATGAAGTATAAAGGTATAATCCAACATCTCGTCGCTAATCCAATATCTCGTATGTACTGCACTTCTCATATAATCCAATATTCCGTCGCTAATTGGACAAAATTTAGTAGTGACTTGACACGCACACGCACACACGCGCAAACATACACATGAACACACGCATACAAATGAACACACACACACACAATTCTATACTCACAAGCCAATTATATGATACTCAACAACATATGATACTAAATTCATAATAAAATCCTATCAAACAACTATATAGCATATTTGTGGATGTTGTATTATGTGTGTCCATGTGAGTGATACACTAGTGCAACCAAATTTTCTAATTATGCAACCATACTTCCATTATAACTAGGGTGTGTTCCATTGTGTGTCTCCATGTATGTCAGTGTCCACGTATCCAACCCGTAGGATTTCCTTTTCCTCTTCCCATTCTAACTTTTGTAGGTTTCCCCGTATGCCCGTATCTGTCCGTGTCCATGCGTGTCTACATGTGTGTCTGTGTTAGTACGAATCGTGTTATGTAGGGTTGTGTCCTGTGTGTGTGTCCATGTGTTCGGGTCCATGTGTCAGGATTAGGGTTGTGTCCTGTGTATGTCTATGTGTCCTGATTGTGTCCAGTATGTGTGTGTGTCCTAGTTGTGTCCGGGTCTTGGTTAGGGTTTATCGAGCCGGGAGGAAGGGAAGAGGAGCGCCTGAGAGAGGGGCGACGGAGGAGGACCACGCCGGAGGGGAGGAGCCGCGCCGGAGGGGGAGGAGCAGCGTCTGGGGTCGCCAGTGTCGGGGTTGGGGGGCGAACACGGCCGCGTCAGCGTGGGGGCGAGGGAGACGGTCGAGGGGGTGGGTGGGTCGCCGGAGCCGCGGAGGGTCGCCAGGGGAGGGTGGATCGCCGGTGGGGGAGCGCGAGAAACAAAAAGTTGGAAAAAGTTGGGAGAAAAAGAAATGAAAAGTCGAATAGACGAGAGAACCATATATTCAGTAATTTAGCGACGTCCGCTTGAGACGTCGCTAAAAGTCGCTACATTTTAAATATCCTGCGACATATAATTGTTGGAGTCACTAAACGTTTTAAAAATATAGCGACGTTTAGCGACTTGTAGGCGACGTAATATTTCATAATACTAAAAATTGTTGCTAAGCGTCGTATAAAGTCGCTGATAGTGACGTATTACGACGTTTCTAAAGAACATCGCTAATTTCAATCGTATTAGCGACGTGGTTGTCCAGAGTCGCTAAATTCGTCGTTGATTTGAATCATTTTGGTAGTGATATCCCCCCTACCCCCCCCCCCCCCGGAGAGCTACGTACGTGCACACAAGCTCAAGAGAGAAAAGAGAAGAGAGCAATTATTTCCTCGTCGGACCGTCAACAGAGTAAACGAGTCGCTGCAGTACTCGATCTCCATCGTCACATTCTCTAGATAAAAAAATATTGTACTTTATACTTTTTTTTTTTGTTAAACAAAAGTTATCCAAACTTACACAGATAGCAAACATATGTCACATTAGAAGAGATGGTTCGAAGAAAATATTTGGATGTGCGAATAGCATTACTTCAAGAGTAAATTGAAACTAAACTACAGTTCTGAGGTCCACATATTTCTTATAATAATGCTAACAAAAAAAAAATTATATGAAGAATTAAAGCTTAAAGAAATTACACTCAAAGTATATATGGTAAATTGTATACTGAGACCAAAAATATTCAACGAAAGGACGTTTCTTAAACAGATTCTAAACACTACTATATATATATATATATAGAGAGAGAGAGAGAGAGAGAGAGAGGAGAGAGAGAGAGAGGGTCCTTCTACAATACAAGCATTGTATCGATACATCACATACAATTGCATAGTAAATTATGAAAATACAAAAAAATTCTTCTAATCTGAACCATTGGATCATTAATGGTTCAGATTTTTGCTTGTATCGATACAAAGTTTATATATATATATATATATATATATATATATACACACACGGAACCCACCTCCTTGCACAATCGGATCGCCATCGGATCGTAGGACCTGCGTGGGCCCGTGCGATTAGACGGTCTGGAGCGACGGAGCTCTCGATCCGCTCCTTTTTATATATATATATAGAGAGAGAGAGAGAGAGAATAAGGGAGGTGAGATGGCACCTCACTCTAAAAACAAGGGTGGCGGCGACGTGACACAATTCCAACCACACATTTCATAATTGTCAATTTACACTTAACCCCTTCCCCTCATTTGTGTGGTTGAGATTGTGCCACGTCACCGCCACCCTTGTTTTTAGAGTGAGGTGCCATCTCACCTCTCTTATTCTCTCTCTCTCTCTCTCTCTCTCTCTCTCTCTATATATATATATATATATATATATATATATATATATATTAAAAAAATGTTAAACAAAGTCCCAACAAAAGTCCCAACAGTAGGAACGTTTTTTACCCAAAAATTTTGCCCAATATACGCCGGCAATGATTTAGTGTGTGTTTAAAGCTATTTCACAAAGAAAGTGTACAACAAATAAACGTCTTGGTTCTATTTTTATAATTTCCTGAAACCTTGTACTGTATGAACATTAAAGTTAATGCTGTGTTAAAAACAATTCCATAATTTTTTTCCTGGTCGATTTATATTTTATATTCGAGCTATAAAAAAAAAATGTACAACAAATAAACGTTTTGATTCTGTTTTTACAATATGATCATTAAAATGAATGCTGTGTAGAGAACTTTCAGTAATTTTTTTTTGTATGATGTTCACAGTAGAAGAGACGCATCAATTGTGATTGTGTAGACATTTCCAGCCACGTGGCCCCCCTCGACTTTGGCACAGAAGACCTCGTTTCTTCTTGTTAAAGAGAAGTTGGTACGAGTACAAAGACAAGGCCAGGCCCGGCCCGGCCCGGCCCGGCCCTCTTCAATTATTTATTTAGTGCATTTTTAGTTGGGAGTAGAGAGATGACACGCCTATTTCAATTAGCGAAATTAGCAATATGGAATTGTAATGTGAAATGCCCTTTGCACCGCCTCGCCTCCCCTCCCCTGCCTCCATGTCCCACCGCCACGTGTTGCAGCTTTATTAGAACCGAATCCTACCTCTATTTGCTTGGGCCAATAAGTCGGTGCCATATGGCGGTAGGACATGGAGGGATGGATGGAAAAGACGGTCGTAAAAATAGCATCACTCAATCGTAATTGCCAATTTTTTTTTTTTTAATATACGTTAAATTGTTCTTGATTATAAGAGTAAGTTAAAAATTTTACTTTATAAAAACTGTAAAAAGTTGAAAATAGTTTTGATAACCCATCTTAAAATTTCAATATCGTAAAAAAAACTACTTCTTGACAGTTGCAATTTTTTTAACAATATCCAGTCTACTTGTTAATTGAATTTATATTTCTCTGCACGGGAAATGAAACAATTTTGTTGGATGTAGCACAATATAACCAAGGAAAAGGCTTTGGGCCTAATTAGATGGGCCTGGCTTCGTGTGTCTGGTCTACGGCGGCCTATTACATCCAAAATTTATCACATCTATAGCAAATTCGAGTGATCCTTGCGGTTACCAGAAAGAGGTATAAGATCCAGACCGAATGACAGAAGATTGACGGAACTGAAGCGTATTACATTTATTTGGTGGAAGTCGGTAGGGATTGTTTTTATTACATATCAACAAAGTTGAGCTGTTGGAGGTGGTAGATGGTCTTAGATGCCTCCGCCGTCCCGTCTCTCCTCCTCTTCGAGGTCGTCGGCGGCGGCGGCGCTCGGCTTGGTACTTTGGTGGTCGCGGTGCGCTTGGCTAGCTTGGTCCGAAGCAGCAGATATCCTCTTCGCGGTGCGAAAGAGCTCGACGGGCTCGGATTCTGCGATCTTGCCGCCTTCCAGAGGGGTGCCATGCTTGTACCTCACCCTCAGAGCCTCGTCCTCCGATAGCTTCGCCTGTGCCGTCCCGTATTTTATGTCCTCCTTGCTCTTCGCCATAGCTCTGTCTTTCCTTCTTTTATTCTCCCCCACAATGTTGTGTTATATATGTTCTCTATGATCCATAGGCTATAGCTATATATGTTGTCACGGAAGGATGGACGTGGCATGCATGCATGCATGCAGTGCCTTAAGTACGTGGGAGCGACCGACACGTTTCTACGTTGCCATTGTGTAACGTGTCTTCGTCATGGTTGTGGTTAGCGACTAATTTAAGCGGCTAGGTCGGGTCATCAAATTTTGTAAGAGAGACTGATGGTCGAAGATTGACAGGATCTTATAGTCAAAAAAAAAAAAAAAAAAAAAAAAAAAATTAACTTTTAGTAATTAACTTTTTTAGAAAATTATATTTTCATATTTGATAAATATATAAATATTTCCAAGGGAAAAAAATTTGAAAATAAAAAAACTGAATAAAAACATAAAAAAAAATGAAAAACAATTGTGGAGAAAACCGAAAAAAGAAAAAAAAAATTAATCTTGAAAAAATGAAAAAACAAAAATATCATCAAAAATGAAAAAAAAAAAAAAAAAAAAAAAACCACCCACCTATTTTTGAGGAATAGTATTTTCATATTTTGTAATTATCGTAATTTCTGAAAGTAAACTTTTATAAACTAAACAAACATGGAAATAGATTTTCTGTTCTAAATTTTTTCGAAAATAAAAAAAATTACCGCATACGAAATACCCCTTAGTCTTGATGAAAATCCAGTTTGATTCGATATAGATGGAAATCTAAAACAGTCGTAGAATTATTGGAGGAGCATTATAGACTCGGTCGGGATCGAACATGAACAAATCAGCAGAATTTTTTTGTCGAAACTTCGGTATGGACTAAACGATATGGATAAATTTTATGGATTTTTGAGCACAAAAAAGTGAGCCGAAATTGGAAATTCCATTATGGAGAAACTGGAATTCTGGTCTAAGACGGATTTTCGAGTATTCTAATAGATTTTCGGTACCTAAATTCTTTTGGACTAACTAAGTAGCTAAGTCAGTGTTTTCTAATATTGATTAGGGTTAAGAGCGACGTGTACTCCATTAGGCCGAGGCCATTACTTTTGGACTGTGGACAACAATTACTATGTGAGGGTGTATTGAAAATGGTTGGGTTATTTGAACGATTTCATCTATTGTATCATTAGGAAGTGTAAGGAGTACGACTTTAGGGACAAGAGAGTCGACACATTGTACTTGCAATCTTTCGCACTTTTATCAAATAATTTTTTTTTTTTTTTTTACCAATGTGTGGAACTTGAAACGCATTTTTAGATGTCATATTTAGTGGGTCTTGTCTCGTTAAAGATTGGTTCTCATATCATCATTCTCAAGTTTAAAGTGGGATGCAAGCTGGATTGTAAATTCGAATGACGCAAACTGATATTTTGAAGACATTTTGTAATTCGTACGTATGTATATAGTACAGAACGAACTTTGCGGGTTCTGTGGGACTGCATTTTTCACGAGTCTTCTGTACTGCGACAACGGTTTTACTAAAACTAGGATTGTTCAATTTTGTAAATACCTTATTTATAGGGAGTTACTGTTGATAACCGTCCCACTTAATAGAAAATTATTATGTTCTACCGCACAAGTTATTAGTGGAATGTTACCGCACATATGGAATCGGTCCTTTTTTTTTTTAAAGATTGTCCTTAATTGTGTTTTACCTCTATACATTCCCCATAATGTTCACTACCAGAAAAAGTCAAATTAGCAACGTCTAAAAACGTCGCTAATTAACCAAAAATCGTCGCTAATTTGGTTTAGCGACGTAATTAGCGACGTTTTAAAGCAGTCGGAAAAAACCAAGTCGCTAAAACAAAAAACGTCGCTAAACGTCGCTATGCCGACGTTTTTTAGCGACTTTAATGTGTCGCTAAATTTAGCGACGTTTTGCGACGCCAAGTCACTAAATAGCGACGTTTAGTAAAGTCGCTAAACGTCGCTGATTAGCGACGTCTATCGCGACGTTACACCGACGTCTTTAATGACCTGGCTATACTGCCATGTCAGCAATTGGCGACGTATAGCGACGTCAATAGCGACTTTTTACAGCATCGCTAATTAGCGACGTATTTAGCGACGTAACTTAACGTCGCTAAACGTCGCTAAACGTCGCTAATAACGTCGCTAATTTTAAAAAAAAATAGTGTCCAGAAGCAAACATTGGTGATTCCCTGCAGTTTTACATCATCTTCATCATACACACCAACATGATTCAATCTAGTTAACTATATAATCCAATTAAATTAAAGACCACAAGAAGTATCAATCCAGTTAAATTAACTAAAAAATTAAAGACCACAATAAGCATCATACATCATGTCTATTGTTGAAGTATCAATAATTCATAATATACAATCGCATCCTAAATAATAATAAAAATAACTATACTACTACGGATCTGCAGGAGGCTGACCACCGGCGCGCTTGAAGGATAAGAACTCCTCATACTCGTCCCGTGGAATCGACACCGATGTCGATGGAGAATGTAGTGACGTCGGTGGAGGCCATGTCCGCTCCAAGTCTGCGAGTCGCTGGTTGTAAGAATCCAGGGTAGATAACAGCCTCGTACTGCTATCACCCATTGAATCCTGCATCCTCGTCAGCTTCTCGCCCATCGATAGCTGTGACGCCTGCAGCTCCATGATGTTGCGATCATTGGAGGCTCTAATATCATTTGTCAATTCCCGTAGCTCCGTTATGCTGCGGTCGAGCATATCCAATCGTGCGATGAGCATCGGATCGTCCGCCTGCGGCTGGGACCGGGACTGGTCCTCCATACTTCGCAGCAAGTCGTCACGGAGAGACGCAATCTGACAGTCAACGGCCTCCTGGACTCTGACCGACGACTTCGAGGGCTGCGAGGGCTGCGACTGCGAGGGGTGTGTGGAATGCGCAGCTGTCGGGGAGGCCCTAGATGACTGCGTCGCAACCAGGGCGCCATAGGAGCCCGTACCGTAGTACGTACCCCTCTGGAGACCACCAGCTGCGGTCACCCACAGGTCGTCCGCCGACGGAGATGGACCGGGCTGCGACGAAGCACCAGCCTCTCCAGGTATAGGTGCACTAGCAGTCGCCCGCTCACGAAGCCTAAGATACTCGGCCTAGAAAAGGTTTGGAAACTCAATAATTGCCTAAGTTATATTAAAATAAACACAAAGTAAAGTAATATTTACATAGGTCTGTGAGGCCCTCTCATCAATGAGATTTCCGTCCTTGCAATGGGTGGCCAAGAAGACGGTCACCATGTTTGCATCCTCACCCCTCTGTACCTGTTAAAAATATATTATTTATTACTAAACTTAAATATTTTTTTCCAAGTACCATTTTATGGTACTTATATTAAAATAATATATTTTAAAAGAAAAAACATACCAAACGACGGAAATGTTCCGTCATCGCAATCGAGCCACCACACCACTTGGCAGCATTCTGCCTAGCCGCCTTGGCCTTCTTAGACCTTTCCTTGTAGCTCGGATCGTCGAATCTAGCCCTCATCGCAGTCCACTGCTCAGGCGTGATCCAACCTTGGATCGGTTTTCCAGCACGATCACGAGCCTTCTGGTCATCCAGAGCATCTCGGATAAGCTTGGCGGCAACGGTAGGAAAGAGCCGCTCGATCAACTCGGCCCGGTGCGGAGGATAAAAATACGTTTGCTATAATAAAAAATTCATTAAGTTAGCATCACGAATATGCATAAATTAGAGGATTTATTCAATATACTTTTACCTGGAAGTGCGCGAACCAGAACGCCTTTCTCTCCTCCGGAGCCTCAGAGTAGTTGATCCAAGGGCCACCGTAGTTGTTCCTCAGAAATTGGCCCAGGCGTCTCTGAACCGACGATGGACGATATCTATATAGAGATAATAATTTAGATTACTGAAAAAGTCAATATACGATGAATAAAGAGAAACACAAATATATACTAAACCATCTAATTGACTTACTTTGTACCGTCGGCCCAAATCTCTGTCCTCGTCTCCTCCGGTGGTGCGCATGGAGGATCTTGCTGATGCTGGGACAACGTCGGCACGACCTCCTCTACATGCTCATCTGTCTCCATGGTTCCGTCAGCAGGAGGAACGCTGGACGAGGGAGTACTATCACGCCTGGAACTACTCATCCCAGGAGTGATGCCACGCAACGTCGTCGCAGTCGAAGATGTGACTGATCGATATACTGGAGTACTGGGCGACGATGAACCGGAACCAACAGTAGGCAGTACCGGAGTGGCACTTTGTCTACCTCGGGACCTGCCGAATCCTCCGCGTCGTCCTGTCATATCTGATAACAACATATGATGAATATAGAGAAACACAAATATATACTACATTCTACAGTCGAAATGTGATACATATCTCAAAGCATTATACAGTCAAAATATAATACATATATTCGTTAATGTCAACATCTACTTCTACATGCAATATTTACAGTCCAAATATAGTTATATTCTACATGCAATATTTTTTATTTTCAATCATCTTCAGAAAATTCATCTTGTTCGCCTTCGTCGTCCTGCTCTTCCTCTTCCTCGTCTTCACTTTTATCTACTTCGTCGTCCTCTTCGGATATTTCTACATCTTCTACATTATTACTCGTGTAATGAGTAACTTCCGTTGAGTCCACATCTACAATATTTGTTACAAGAGGTAGATCGTCCTCCTGATAAGCTATTTCGTCAATGTCAAAGGTATTTCTAGCTTTAGTCTTGCATACTGCCCACCAATCCGACCTCGATGTCCCCCGTCTAGGATAAGTTGTGAAGTACACGAGCTGAGCCTGACTTGATAGGACAAATGGTTCGTAGCCTTGATATCTACGCTTGTAGTTTATATCCACAAGGCCATGCTTGTCAATTTTCCAACCTTGATCTTGAATCGGATCGAACCATTCACACCTGAATAGCACGATATTAGCAGGTTCTGTGCCATAATTATATGTCAACTCCACAATCTCTCGTAAGATGACAAAAAAATCATTGTCCGTATTGACGTCTTTGTAGTTTGAAGATTCGATACACAAACCACTGTTTTTCGTGGAATCAAGATCCAGAAAGCTGTCTCTGATAGGAGCATTTGTTGACTTGAACCTGAACCCATTCACACAGAAACTTGGCCATATTTTTACGGCAGTAATTGGTCCCTTGGCTAGAGTCCTAATAGATTCAGTCTCGGGTGATATTAGACGATCGACCTAAATACCAAAGTAGCGATAGTAAGTTATTTGTTTTGCAAGTACAGAAATAAAAAGTAATTACCAAGCATCTTACATATGCGCTCAACCAAGAAGGAAAATGGCATCTCATATCTTGTTCTACTTCTTCGTCTGTTATGTAGGGTCTAACCGACCTCAACTCATCATTATATGTGCTGAAAAACAATGAAGCAACTGCTGATTAGTAGCATAATAGTATCTTATACTATTACAATTGAGCAGCCCTTAGCTCATCGTCATTCAAATATCTCTTCTTCATTTTTCCCGAAGGCTTTCCGGATGCATTGAATACTTTGAGTATTGCATCATTAGATTCCTGATATACGTCGTCGTTTCTGGGAGCTTTCGTCCTATTAGTAGCAACATGCGGTTTGAAATACGTCGAGCAAAAGTTTGTAATCTCCTCGAGAACATAAGCTTCACAAATAGAGCCTTCAACCCGTGCCTTATTTTTCACCTTCCTCTTTAGGTGATTCAGATGACGCTCGAAGGGGTACATCTATCGATAACCGACAGGACCACCAACACGTGCCTCATAGGAAAGATGAATTGGCAAATGCTCCATAGAGTCGAAGAATCCAGGAGGAAACACCTTCTCGAGCTTACATAGTGTTACCGCAATGTCCCTCTCTTGCTTTTCTAGACGATCGACGAGCAACTTAGTACAACAAAGATCTCTGAAGAATATGCTCAGCTGTTAATGGGTCCCAAACGACCTGCGGTAAGAATTCCCGAAATGCAATTGGAATTAACCTCTCCATGAATACGTGACAATCGTGGCTCTTCATACCTACTAGTTTGTTCTCCTTGAGGTCGACGCATCTTTTCAAGTTCGACACGTACCCGTCTGGAAACTTTAGACCCTTAATCCACCTACAAAGTCTACCTTTATCCTCTTTATCCAGTGAGAAAACTGACTTAGGTTGCTTTAACTTTCCATTCCCCTCCTCTATTAAATGCAATCCAGGACGTCTACATATGTCTTCTAAGTCCAACCTGGCCTTCGGATTATCTTTCGTCTTCCCTTTTACATCCATTACAGTAGTAATTATGTTATCAAACACATTCTTCTCGATATGCATGACATCAAGGTTATGTCTGCTCAGATTGGTGCTCCAATATGGCAGATCCCAGAATATACTCCTCTTCGTCCAGTTATGGGTGCGACCAAATCCGTCACACTTGTACCCCTTAGCAGGCTCTTCAATAGCACTTGGTAAATCTTTTACCTCTTCCCATATCGTGCATCCGGGCCACCTTGGCGGTGGATTGGCCTTCTCCACAACTCCCGCACGAAAAGCATTCCGATTCCTCCGGTACGGATGATCCTTCGGCAAAAATTGTCGATGACAATCGAAGAAGCACGGTTTGCCTCCGTATTTCAAACGGAAAGCCTGAGAACAGTCCATGCAATACGGACATGAGAGACGACCATGGGTGCTCCATCCCGATAACATTCCATAGGCCGGAAAGTCGTTGATGGTCCACATAAGTGCTGCCCTCATCTGAAAATTCTGCTTTCTAGAAACATCGTACGTGTTGGCACCGACTTTCCACAGCTGATTTAACTCATCTATCAAAGGCTGTAAATACACATCAATGTTCCTCTTCGGATTGTTCGGACCCGGGATAATAACGGTTAGGAACATATACAGAGTCTTCATGCACATTCAAGGCGGTAGATTGTACGGAGTGACGATCACAGGCCAACATAAATACTGGGAGCCCGAAAATCCGAATGGGGTAAAACCGTCAGAGCAGAGTCCCAATCTGACATTACGCGCTTCCTCGGTAAAATATGGATACTCTCGATCAAAGTGCTTCCATGCTTCTCCATCGGATGGATGATCCAATACTCATTCGATCTGTTTTCGCCTGTGCCAACTCATGTTTTCTGCAGTCTCCTTAACCATAAACAACCGCTGCAACCGCGGCGTCAAAGGCAAGTAGTGCATCGAATCGGTAGGCTTTCTTGCACCGACAGACTTTCCTCTGACAGTGGCCTTGTAGCGATCAGCACCACATAATCTGCACGCATCTTCATCCTTGTCGTCTTTGTAGTACAATATGCACCCGTTGCGACATGCATCGATTTTCTTGTATCCCATCCAAAGCGATCTCACCATCCTCTTAGATCGATAGAAGTCTTTAGGCAACTTTGCACCATCGGGCAAGATCTCTATAATCAAATCGAGCAGTCGATTATAGCATTCTTGCGACATGTTAAAATCGGACTTGATGCTCAATAATCTTGTAATCACCTCCAACGGTGAATGATCCTCACAATCAGGATATAGTGGAGTCCTTGCATTCTCAAGCAACTCCATAAACTTTGCAGCATCGGCATTCGGTGCCTCCTCAGCTGCATCATAATTGTCCGGATTGAAACTAGGTCCCGTCGCATCATAATTGTCAGGATTGAAACTAGGCCCCGCCGCATCATAAACCATGTTCACCAATCCGTCGTCGTAAGCATCGTGTTCTTGGACATCCATATACGGCTCCACATAGGGCTCCGACTCCGATGCTAGAGATACAAGTTCTCCGTGTGCGGTCCACTGATAGTAATTCGACGTAAAGCCCTTCGAGTATAAATGATATGTAACTTCCACTTCTGGATGATATTTCCTGTTGCGACATCTCACACACGGACACTTAATTTTGGTACCGTCCATGTACTGAGGGAACGCCTTGGCGAACTGCAGGAACTGCTGTACACCCTCAATGAATTCATCCCGCACACCGCACATGTCATCAGGATGACGGTTGTACATCCACGAACGATGACGCAGATATTAATTCATATCCATTTCTAGAAACTTCTGCAAAATTGACAGTATGTATCATATAAATCATTACATGCAAAATTAACCGTACTATAAAAATCATAACTGATATAATACATATTTTTATTTATCAAAACTGCAGCTGCCCCCAACCCCATAGTACTATGAACTGCACTATAAGTGTGCAGTCAACACACTACAAATAGTGTGTCATACTATAGAACTGCAGCTGCCCCCAACCACACTCCTAGGTCAGTGTCCGTTATGGGAAAAGCAGTCATGGCATTGCACTAAGTCACCTGGTGCTTGAACAATTTTTGCATCAAAAGTTTCCCAAGTACACGGGCTATTGCTCTATGAAATGGATAATCCCATGCATTGTGGCTGTACTCACTCACAATTACCGGCAGATTATTGCACTCCCTTTAGTAAAAAAACCTAACCCCCCAAACTGGCACACTGATACACACATACACTCTTAAGAATTCTGTAATCAAAACTCACCTGGTACCAACAACACCTATTAAGTACTCTAAATTCTATACTTCATATAAACACTCCATCTATACTCATATAAACACTCCATCTATACTCCCAGATCTGGGATACACCTATATGAATGCTCAACCTTCACACCTATTACTTATTCTCTTCAACACATATATTCACTCAAACACTTGACTAATACACCTCTTTAAATCAGTCACCCACTGCTACTGCTTACCTTCTTCCTCAATATTTGATTACCCCTTATCCCGAGCCACACACTCATGTGTGCACTATAGTATCACTATGAATACCCAATCTTCTCTCAGATGTTGGTGTTATATCTGACACTTGCCCTCATGTCCTTCAAATCATACGAGTTCAAACCCCATCTCAAACATATTCACATCCTGCCTTGCACTAGTTGCTGATTGGCTCAGTAAGTTGCTGCACAAGGATGCAGTGTTTATACTATATTAGGACCCCCTCACACCTGCCTGCAGAAGCTAACAACCAACTACAATGCACCTAAATCTTAATGCAAACTATGTTCAGCTGTGCAGTGCCTCCCCAAGTTGCCTGTTGCACATTGGGCTGATGTGCCTCAAGTCTCCCCCTGCTCACTGCTAGTAAGCAGTGCTCACTGCTGCTGTTACCTCTCTCGTCGACTTGGGCCAGTCGGCCCTAACCCTAACCCTAACCCTAACCCCATGTCAAAAAACCTAACCCTAACCCTAGGTCCTGATCAGTGTCTGTGTCAGTGTGTGTGTGCCGTGTCTGTGTCTGTGTCAGTGTCTGTGTGTGTGTCGTGTTTGTGTCAAGGTCACATGTGTCCTGTGAGAGAGAGAGAGAGAGAGAGAGAGAGAGAGAGAGAGTAGGGTTTACCGGAGTAGTCGCGGTGGAGAGCCGGTCGACGGAGCGGGGGGGGAATTTTTTTTCTTTTCGATATTTCAACAGATGGGAAAAAATAAAACCGATCCCTAATTAACCATATTTTAGCGACGTTTAGCGACGTCCAAAAAAAACGTCGCTAAATTAAATTTTAGCGACGTCCACGACGTCGCTAAACACGTTGCTAAATATTTTTAATATAAAGGTCGCTATATACGTCGCTAAACGTCGCTAAATTAGACATATTAGCGACGTTTAGCGACCTTAATTGAACTTATAGCGACTTATCTTTTAAAATCTTAATAAAAGTCGCTAAACGTCGCTAAATGTCGCCATTTAGCGACGTCTAGCGACGTTTTTATAAGGAGTCGCTAATTTATATATTATTAGCGACGTTTATTTTGACGTCGCTAAAATACGTCGCTAATACCGCTTTTTCTAGTAGTGGTTATGATATCATAGTGGCAACTTATTTAATTTGTTGTGTTTATTTTCGTATTCATGATATATGTTTGTATTTTTTTTTTGGCATTGCTTCAAAGGTGTACTGTGTCTGTGATTTTTTGCCACTGGTTTTTGAGATCAATCGTGCTGCACTGCTCGCGTTGTTGCACGCACAGTGCTCGCACACGGTGGTCCGGCTAACGGCGCGACGGCCGGACGCGGAACAACGAGGAGGAGGAGGGGCGGAGGGAACAAACGGGACCTGCACGCGGGTGGACGCGGCAGCTGGCCTGTCGAACGCGGAGCAAGAGAGGAGGAGGGACTGGGAGAGGGATGCAGCGGCGGACGGTGGCTCGCGGTCATTTTTGTTTTGAGATCCCCCTCAATGTCACCCATCTAAAGTAGAAAGCAGATTTAACAAAACAGCCCAAGGCCTTGCTATAGGCCACTTTCAATTTCCATGAAGGTTCAACAAAAGAAAGTTTGAAGATGAACTCTCTTTTTTATTTCGTTTTGGGCCACCTTTTGGAAATATGACATAGCTTTGTTGATGGGCCAATTTCTTAAATAAAAATAAGAACTGGGGTAAAGCCCGTCTCAATTGATTAAAAAGATTGAACACAACAAAGTGGCACCCCCTGAATAACAAAGTACATAGAAGAAGAGGTGGTAGTGTTTCAGAACCATTATGAAAACAACAAAATATATAGGAAGTAGAACAACATATAGACAAATATATAGGAAGCAGAACAACATATAGACAAAGAGTTAATTGTCCAAATGGTACATAAAGAATATAATGTTGGTCATTTTGGTAATTTTTTTTTTTTTTTTTTTTTTGTCGAAATTGTGCATGAGTTTTGCATTTTTGCTCAATTAGTACCTGAAGTTAATTTTTTTTTTTTTTTTTTTTGATGAAAATCGATAAAAAATTAACATGTGATAGTCATATGTACTGTTTTTAATGGTTCTTTTGTCAAATTTTTTTTTTTTTGTATTATCATTTTCAGAAGAATATGAGTGTTTGAAAAAATTTGTTTACATAAAAATAGTAGTCAAAAAAAAAAATATTGACAAAATAACCATTAAAGTAGGGCACGTGACCATCACATGTCTATTTTTATCGCTTTTTATCAAAAAATACCAACAAAATTTATTTCATGCACTAATTGAGCAAAAATGCAAAACGCATGCACAATTTCGGCAAAAAAAAAATCGATCACCAAAATGATAAACACTATGAAGTTAGAAACTTGAGACTTCTCTAGGTATCAAAAAACATTTTTGCTGAGCAGTTCCAGTTCCAGATATTTTTGATTTAGTTGTAATTGTAACCAAATAGGTCAATCATTGACCAGGGACGAATCCAGAAACTGAAACAGGAGTGGGCTACAGTGGATTCAGATTCGACTAGAGATGGACTTAACCTATATAAAAAAAAATTTGAAAAATGAAAAAAAAATTATAAGTAAACAAGGAAAAAAAAAATTGGATGGGCTGTGGATCCGCCCCTGCCAACGACTGATGCACAGTCCATATTCATATGTCGATCCTGGCCCACTAAAAAACAAGTAAACAAATAAAAGAGGGATGAAACAAATAATAAAAAGTCAGATCTAATATTGAAAAATAAGGAGTCTACCAAGATAAATAAATGTATCGGTACATTTTTTACAATGATAGGAGTTTGAACTTAAACTTTTTTAGCATAAACGTTAAATTTTATAAAAATAATATTTGGATATTTAATACTCAAAATATACTTCTTCTGTTTTTTTCTCCACAAAACTAATATTTAAACTCGGCTTTGAGAAAAAAAAAATATTTCAGTATTTTTTTTGACAAATGTTTCATAAAATTTGGTCAATTTTTTTTTGTCCCACAACTATATATGTTTCTTAAAATCATTTTTTAAATTATTTTTCCGTCATAACTACACAGACCATATAAAATTTTAGTTTATAAAATATTTTATAAAAATCTTTTACGAAGCAGAATAAATTTTTTTTCTTAAAACTATTTATTTATATAAGTAATCAAACACAAAACCGAAATTTATAAAACTATAAAATAATTTGATAATTTATTTTTAAAAATTTATTCTAAAATCTAATTTTTTTGAAAACCTATTCCAAACAGATACCATATTTTGGCTTGTAATTGAGTGTTTGGCACGAATGCCAACTCTTTGTGGCTGGAATACAAAATAATTGTTTTAACCAACAAGAACCCTAGCAAGGATGAAAGGGTCAACCAAAATAATAATAGTAATAAAAATAGGCTTAATTGCGACTTGATATCCTCAACTACTAATAATGTTCAACTTGATACTTCAATTTTGATAGGGACTAACTTAATATCCTATCTCAACTAATATTTTTAAATTGATATTCAAAATTTATTTTATTTCTAAACTACCTTTTCCTCACCTACTCCCCCCCCCCCCCCCCCCCCCCCCCCCCCCCCCCCCCCCCACCTTCCGACATGGCCGTTCCATCGAGGGTTGGTAATTCCGACCGCCATGGAAGCGACAACAAACAGGTTAGTGTGGAGTGGTCAGTAGAGCTTTGTTGACCATCTATCCCCCATCCCCGACGACCATCCTCCTATCCGGTCTCGACGACACCCCCCCCCCCCCCCCCCCCTCCCCTATACACACGCACACACACACACACCTCGCGAGCGCCCTTGTGCGCACCCCAGCGCGCCCTTGCGCGGCCCCGAGCGCCCCCGTTCGACTCCGCAAGTCCTGCGCGTCCGTCGGCCGCCCTCGTTCGTCCTACCCGCGGCCGGAGAGGGGAAGGGGGGAGAGAAGAGAAAATACATTTTTGTCAAAAAATTATGATATCAAGTTAATACCTATAAAAGTTAAGAATATCAAGTTGAACAATATCAATAGTTTAGAATATAAGTTACAATTTAGCCATAAAAATAATTGGTTGTTAAACCAACATTAGAGTAGCTCCAATACCTACATCCAGTTTTAGGACTAATGCCGATTTTTTGGAACACCTCGAATTTATGCAGAATTTATTTACTTATTTCTTCATTTTTCTATGATGGCGAGTGATTGGAGTCTCCAATGTAGGAAAAATTCCTCTGGTCTACAAGCTAGATAGCCTGAAATAGAATAAGCAAATATTAGTTTCAACTCCCTACTTTTGCGCCACTATTTTGTTTAGGTCCCTTTGACTATATAAAACTTCCAAATGAATGAAAACAACACAGTCAAACACTACATTGAGCACCCACAAGTAGTGGTTTTACAATAAAAACATACGCCCTAGGTCTAGGGGTTATTTGGTAACTTGTAACTGGGTTGAAAATAACCTATTTATTGCAATGTATTACAAATGTTAACACCTCTTATGTTTGAATAGTTGTAAGTGTATTGAAAGTGCATTTGTATGTCATTTTCAATGCATATTATAACAATTTTAGTATTTGGTTACGTGAAATTTTTTGTTGCAAGTACAGAGTTTTTTTTTTTTTTTTTTTTGTAGTAGAAAATGAGTGAAACTCGTTGAAAGTAAAAAAAAAAATTGTGACTAGTTTTTTTACTAATTTAATTGGATCAATTTATTTATTAATTAATATATTTTAAAAAAAATCAACTGAATAGGAAAACTTTTTTCAACTGAATTTATTTACTTATTAAATTTTTTTTTTTTTACAAAATAAGCTTTTCCGAATGACGTATTTTTTGATTAATATGCGCAAAACACTCTTCTCCGAAAAAAAAACTAATATGCATAAAATACGTTCTTTGGAATGATCTTTTTGTATAAAATATGCTCTTCCGAATGACATATGTTTTTATTATAATTTATTTTTTAACCGATAAATTATTAATTACGTTTCTTATATGGACGTTTTGGGTCTCAAAATATAATTTGTAAACTTTATGCTATAATGCTCAATATCAATCAACTTTGATGCTTAATATGAATTTTTTTTTATATAATATAAGGCATTGGTCTTGGGAGATGTCTTGTTGCTTTAGCTTTTCCAATCATCTTAATTATAAATGGCTTATTTTTTGTGTGTGTGGGTTGGAGTCCAATATGTATCCACTTGTGACAGCTGGTTTTGGCTTTATAGCTCTCAAAATTGTTAATATCCGTCATCAGCATCATTGGCATCATGCACACCTAAGTTCTTGTGACTGAGACCAACCATATCAATGAAATGAATAGAAAAAGAGGAACACACACACACAACGTTATACAAATATTACAGATTGAGATATTTAGGATTCGTTTGGTTCACCGTAATAGTAATTGTAATCGAGTCGAATGAAAAAAAAATATTTTTATTTGCATTCGACTTAATTACGATTACATTGCAGTGAATTAAACGGATCTTTAGTTTTAAAAAATCGTGATAGTCTTTTGATATTTATTTACATTACAGAGATAGCTAATTAATGTAAATGGTGTCATAAGAAATCACGAATGAAGTCCATTTTATTTATCCTCCAAAACCTCAAAACTTATATGAATGTTCATCATTTCATTCAAATGTTATTACATGTGAAACTAAAACTATTGTCAGGGGCGGACCTAGGTAGAGCTTGGAATGGACTGGAGCTCGGTCTTTTTTCTTTTTCTTTTTCTTTTTTTTTTGTAGGAGTTATTCCACATCTAGTTCATCCCAATCCACTCTAATCCATTCCAGTTTATATCTCTGGATCTGTCCTTGACTATTGTGATTTTCATCTTGAGTGAAATAACGAACATCCACACAATTTTTGATCACTGGTTTTATACAACATTTCTTGAACGAAATAGTGAATATCCATACAAGTTTTGATGGGGAAAAAAAATCCTAATCTATGATCGCAACATTGTTTTCATCGCAACCCCTCTATCTCCCTATATGTTGTATGGTAGAAATTCTTTTTAGAAAAAAAATTATCCCAACAATGATTTCGATTCCAATTTTCATCTTAAATGACACTGATGTAGGATACAAAATTTATAACTTTTGTTTTTCATAGAAAATTTTAATCTCTCATATAATTTGATATTAGGTCATACTTTCAAACTAAATCATTAAATTGATCCTTTTATTTTCTGCAACATAGGATATAAATTGATAACTATTAGGCCATCTCCAATAGGAGTGTCTCTGTCTCCTATTTCTGTGGTAGATTTTTTTTTAGCAAAAACTTCTCTCAATGGTAGTTTCTATTCCAATTTCTATCGTAGGCGACATTAATTGAGGATGGAGAATTTCTATGAGAGTTTATACATGTAGAAATTCACATAGAATTATTTTTATCTCGCATGGCAATTATTATTGTGTCCCACACCGTTGAATTCATCATTTCATTTTGTGACACCTATGATAGAATAGAGAATCATTGGAGAGTAATTTTTTTTTTCTGCAATTTCTATGTATAAACTTTACCAAGTAGGGTAGAGATTTACTAAAAGTACAATGACAAAGGAGGATATAAACTCAATTTTAAAATCCGCACTGGAGATGGCCTTAGAGAGTATTTATCAAAAAAAAAAAAAAATTACAATTTGTATGTAAAATAATTCCAATTAAGGGGGAAAAAAAAAAAGTCTTAAAATTCAATAATGACTCAAACAAGTAGGATAAAAACTCAATTTTAGAAATCTCAATTTAAGATAGATAGCCTAATACGTTCAAAATGACAAGATATTGAATATAGCTATACCGAAGAGATCCATATATAGCCAATATGCTGTCAGCGAATCAAATCGATGTGCGTATGCAGCTGTCGAACCGAATCGAATCGAACCGGACTGAGTCTAGCCGAGCCGAGCACTCACCAGCACACCAACACCAACACCAACCAAATATAATTTATCATATATATTATATACAAGGTCGGTCAGAAGGGTTGGATTATCCTAGTCGAAGTTAATTTTGGTTACCCATTAATCCGATCTTTCGTGAGGTACACTTTTTATATCATGGAGGATCACACGCTGTGTCTGGGATTGTCCTAAGAAGAGTGGATTGTCAAAGTTCAAAGTTTTGTCTCACTTAATTCAGTACTGATCCTGATTATATAGAAGTAGTATAATTTTTTCGCCAGACCAATATCTGGTACTGAACAAATATCAAGATTTCTATGTTTTGTTATCGACAATAACATTTTGTAACCGAGTGAAAAGGAATAGACGTGCATGCTACATGACAGTCGAGCATATAAACAGTCATTAATTAATGACAGTCACGTTAACGTACGTAGAAAAACAAAATTTATATATATTTAATATAGTTAAATAATTAGATAAAAATTTAAATTATATTAAAATATTTTAAATATTATTTAAACTTATTATAATTAGAATTTATTATAGATATGTTTTTTATATTTTGGATATGTGTTTAGTTAGATAATGTCACGTACTTAGTTTAAATAGTTTGAATATTGAATATATTTTAGGATTTATAATATGTAAAAGTAGTTAAAAGGATTTTGATTTTTTTTTTTTTTGCTACGTGAGAGTACATACATAGTTAGAAAAAAATTTGATATTTTTTCTTCCATTTAGTGGATGATATACATAAGACTTTGACGGCTCATCTTTTGAGCCGTTTCTAAGTCACATTATAATAGTAGCGATATATTCTCTCTCAAAATAATAATAATAATAATAATAATAATAATATAATAATAATAATAATAATAACAAGAGTTATTTAGTTTGAGAGTCTACTATAATATTCAAAATTTGTGTTTAGGTTTTATATTAGGCTAAATTTTAACTTGATTCTCTCAACTATTCATGTTTGGTAACTTGACATTCTAAACTTTCAAAATAGTCAACAAAATATCCTGAATTTTTGTTTTTCAAAAAATGCCCCTATCTCTCTTCCCCCTACCCTCATTGTCGCTGCCCCTTCGCCCCCTCTCCCTCCTCCTGCCGCTTCCGGCGGCCCCCTCCCGAGCCCCCCTGCTCCCGGAATGCCGAATAAATACGGGAACGGACATGACCAGCTACACCGTACAAAGTATAATACGTCGTACGACTGTTAGTCAAGTCGAGTATCCTAGCATGCAATACAATTTACGGCCTAAAACTAATCTCATATCCACATATAACCACAATAAAATAAGCAGCAGGAATGTCATCATACATAAATCATGTAAGACCAAACGGTCAAGAGCACTAATAATAAACATGAGGTCTACAACAAAAAAATATGTAGACGGGAGTACCTTTCCACACAGTACCCAATATGATCTGGAACTGAAACGTATCCTCCAAGCCAGGTTTGAAAGATCCCAAGGGTCGGTCACAGATAATCTGGGAACAATCAAGGATTGGTCAGGCCAACCGCAACAAGTACCATAAAGGAAAGCTCAAGGACGGACGAATATATATATATATAACACCAAGGAAACATATAGTAACAACAATGATCATGGTAAAGGAATTGTGCGGTACCAACGCACGATTACATAGTGTAACGCATCAACCAACAACTAATACAAGTAAAGAACCAACAATCAATCGCAAACATTCTAACTGTAAAACCCATGATTTTTTAAAATTTTAAAAAACTGGATTTTACACAATTTTCTGGAATTTTCTGGGATTTTCTGTAATTTAAAAAACAGGGTTTTAATTATTCAATGATTTTTAAATGATAATAAACAATATTAAAATATTATGAAAATAATATTTTTGGATGTAAAATGAAAAACTGGACTTAGGGCAATTTTTCTGGAATTTATTGGGCCCCGGACCTATTTTAAAACACCTAAATTTATTTATTTATTTATTTTTATTAATTAATTACTATTACTATTACTATTATTATTATTATTTATTTTTCTTTTCTTTTCTCCGGCCCGGCCCAGTGGGCCGAAGCCCAGCCCAGCAGCCCAGCTCCGAAGCGGGTCGGGCGGGTCCGCCCAACCCGCGAACCCGAACCCGACCCGGACCCCCATCCCCTTTCCCCCACGCGTTGCGTGCCGAGAATCCCGGCGGTGGCTCCGGCCACGTCGCCGCCCGCACCCGGCCTCACCCCCACGTCTTCTCCGCCTTCCCCGCCACTTCCCCGGCCAGCCCCCGCCATGGCCACCCTATAAATACCCCTCTCCCTTCCCCGCCTCCTTCAACCTCCCCTCACCCTAACCTAGCCGCTCCGGCCACCCCCGAGTCCGACGACCCCCGAGCTCCGGCGCGACGTCAGCCCTGCCCAGCACCCCTCCGCCTCGAGCAGCCCCCTCCGCGACCTCCTCCTTCCCAGCTCCACCCCCTGCCCGGCCGCCGAGCTCGAGCCCGACGATCCCGCTGTCCCTCCCTCTGCTCCCAACCGCCGGTGCCGGATCTCCCCTCCAGCGCCCCTAGCTCCGCCCGCATCCCCGCTCGATCGACGGCTCCCTCCGGCCACGCCGCCCAACCCGCCACCGGCCGACCACAATTCCGACAGTCCTCAAACCCTAGCCCTAGCAGTGGACACGTGTCCAGGACACGAGTCGGACACGAAAAACCCTAGTTTCGAAGGGCCTCGTTCAGGTACTCGTATCTTGTACCCTGTACCTCCGATTTTGATTCTGTGAATTGCGTTGCGAAGCCTGTATGACCCTCTCGGTGCCCGGACAAACTGTTCGGGGCATCGCGTCCTGTGGTGATCGCACACCGCGATCCAAAAACAGGAAAAACCAGACCCTGTTTCACCCCGGAACTGAGTGCGCCCCGCCAAACGGGACGACTTGGTCGCATGCGGTCTTCACAGATACGTGCGCCTCGTTGATACGGACGTGTGGGATTTTGCGGAAGCTGATTCGGGTGTGCGTGCACACCGGAATCAACGCGTATCCGCGGACATCACTCCGTATCCGCCTTTTCTGCAATTCACTCTAACTTCGTGCACACACGTCGGTTCGAGACGAAACTTGCGCCATCGGACTCGTAGCGATACGCTGGTCCTGTGGGTCAAGTTTGGTCAGATTCTGAGAACGTTGACGAAATCGCGTGTCGTAGGCCCCATAGGCCCCGCTCGACGGGCGATTTTGTGTTCGGCTCATCGGAATCCAATTCTGAACGTTCCGTTGGGTTCGTATCATCGTTCCTGACCTGTTGACACTAAGTTTGGTGAATTTGGAGACCTTTGACCCTGACGCATTTTTCGGTGCAAAGCGGGCCCACATGTGGACCCCGTTTTGATCCGAAACTGCCGTTTCTGCCCTTGTCTCCAAATTGGACCCAAGGACAGGCGTTTCTAGCTGATTGATATTTTCTGGATCTGATGGTGATATTTGTTTCAGCAACCGGAGTACCGCCTGTATTTTCCGCCGAAGTCAGAATTGTAAACATAGCCGGAACCACAGGCAAGTGTACCTTGCCAAAACTTGCAGCTTTGCTACCTATTTCCTGGACTTAGTTATATATCAGTGGGCAAGTAAATCTTGCCAAATTCTCAGATAATTCTGGTTAAAGTATTTTACTTGATTGCTTGTAGTTTCATAAGTAACTTGCTTAACTGCTCAACCCAGGACACCTGACACTCTTCATGTGACGGAATTGCCTGAGATATACCTGGTGATTCCATATAGGCTACATTTTTTATGTCATTACAGTTTACATGCTTAGATTCTATCCTGACTCATTGCATTAGATCAATCTTGCGTGACTTGTACCTGATATTTCTGGAACTGTGACGTGAGATTTCATGGGGTGGGGAGAGTATTACCATATCAAGGCTGATTATAATGTAAATAATGTTATCTGGATGTGTCATAGTCTCTGATACAGAGCTTTGGCACAAGTTCTGGCTCTTCGAGAAAATACTGCTATGGTTTCTTCGACACTGATTCTGTAGTAGTCTCAGCCTGAGTATGACTAAAACTCTCACTTGCATATCACTAGCTGGTTTACATATTTACCCTGCTGTTTATTTTATTGCTGCACTGCATATGTTTTGGCTTGTATTTTCTGTACCTTGTTATGTCCCCTGAGGACCTGGAATGGACTATGTCCCCAGGTATAACCGAGGAGAACTACCCCGAGGTGTACGGTACAGGAGCACTCCTTGGAGCAGAACCCGGAACCGAGGACGAGATAGTTGCAGAAGACTTCTCCTGAGCACCGGCTTCATATTCACAGTATTTTCATTTCAGCATTTTATTTCCTGTCTTTTCCTTAAAATGTAACAGAATAATTCTCGGATTTGTTTCCCGAGACACTTATTTGATATTGCTTATTTATTCCCATTGCATTATTTCTGGCAATTAATCTGTGTTTATTCTGTGGATGAGATTAGTAATACCTGAGACTTGTACTTAGTACTGCTAGACTACAGCTTAAGCATGCCCTGATGGATCCAATAAATTGGGTTGTCCATCGGTGCGTGCTGCTGGCCATTGCTCACGTGCTCAGTCCCTCGTCATTTTGGGACTGGGGCGTGACATGGTTTTTGTGGTGGCCCATGCAGGTCTACGACTAAATTGTTCGATTTTAACTTAGGGACCGAACATGCCTGCTTTAAGATAGGATAAATTTTAGAATCTCATCCACTTGCTTGAATCATTTTTGATATCTGTATCGTATTTAAACTAATTTTGACTTGCATCTTGCCTTGATTCCTGTGCGCCTCTTATTGGTTATTTTGGATGCAGGAAAATGGACCCACATGAATGCAATGAGACTCCCGCCGGAACCCCACAAGCTACAGGTGTCACCTATGACAACGAAGTGACACCAGTCGAAGGAGTTCCACCAACTCAACAGAGCCAGCAGGCAGGTCAACCTACCTCCCGATTCCGGCGCGATGACATCCCACCTCCGTCGCAGTTCGTCCCACCAATGCCCGTGTTCCCACCAGGACAGCCGATCGACGGGCAGCAAATATTCCAAATGATCTATGCGATGATGCAAGCACAGCAACAAGTCCAACACGAGGCTCAGCGTCGCGAAGCTAATTTCTTGAGGGACAGCATTGTGACTGCACTAGAGCAGGCCAACCTACCAGCTCGACGGCCAACTACAGGCTCAATCACTGACTTCCGCCAACTGAAGCCCCGCACTTTTTCTGGAAAAGAGGAGCCCACAGAAGTTCATGAGTGGCTCACCAACATTCGGCATCAACTTGAAGCAGCTGAACTTCCACGGGAACGCTGGATGACTACCGTCCGAATGCAATTGACGGACAATGCCCATCACTGGTGGCTATCCGAGGAGATGCGACTCGGACCAGACCGAGTCACCTGGGAGGAGTTCTCCAGACCCTTCCAGGAGATGTACATTCCTGCCATCGCTCGATCAGAACTGCGGGACAAATTCAATCGCCTCACTCAGGACTCCATGACGGTGGAAGAGTACAACGCAGAATTCATTCGTCTGAGCCGCTTCGCCCCCACCCTGATCCCGACTGAGGAAGAGAAGGCCGAGAAATTCTTCGACGGACTGAACATTGAGCTGCAGAAACTAATTGGGTCCGTCGTACCAACATCATACTCGGACGTCCTTGCTGCGGCTCGACGCATAGAGCGCGTCACCAAGAGAGAGACCAGACTGAAGCGGTCGTCCCCATCCGCACCAACCAAAGCAGCACAAGAAGAATCTACAAAGAGACCGCACCAACAGCAGAAAGCATCTACACCACCAGTGGTAGTCCTCCTTACTTGTCATTACTGTGGCAAAGCAGGCCATATCGCCAAGGAATGCCGACGCAGACTAGGATTGTGTTTGGCATGCGGATCCCGTCAGCATTCGGTAAGGGATTGCACTCAACGTGGAGAAGGAACACCAAGGGCGAACCAGCAAACTCCACCAGCACCTCGAGCAGCACCCTACCAGCAAGCTCAGCAGCAGCAGAGGAATCTACCTCAAGGACGAGGGCAAGTTTACGCGATGACTGTGCAGGACGCTGGTGCGAGTAAGTGATTTATAGTTTTTCGTTTCTAGTCTTGTGTAGCTCGTGCCTATTGGTTCGTGACCTCAGCCCCAACCTAGTAAATTGCAACTTGTAATAACAACCTGGTTTTCATAAAAGTTATAGTTTTAACTAGATTTTTCTGGAAAGTGTAAACTTTCAATTTTTAGGGAAACGGTACTTCCCTAAGTATCTTGTGATGTGTTTTCAAACGATGTTTGCGACCGCGTCATCTCTGTTGACCGGTTATTCTTTGATTGCGAGGACGCAATCCTCTTAAGGGGGGTAGATTGTAAAACCCCTGATTTTTCAAAATTTTAAAAAACTGGATTTTACACAATTTTCTGGAATTTTCTGGGATTTTCTGTAATTTAAAAAACAGGGTTTTAATTATTCAATGATTTTTAAATGATAATAAACAATATTAAAATATTATGAAAATAGTATTTTTGGATGTAAAATGAAAAACTGGACTTAGGACAATTTTTCTGGAATTTATTGGGCCCCGGACCTATTTTTAAAACACCTAAATTTATTTATTTATTTATTTTTATTAATTAATTACTATTACTATTATTATTATTATTATTTATTTTTCTTTTCTTTTCTCCGGCCCGGCCCAGTGGGCCGAAGCCCAGCCCAGCAGCCCAGCTCCGAAGCGGGTCGGGCGGGTCCGCCCAACCCGCGAACCCGAACCCGAACCCGACCCGGACCCCCATCCCCTTTCCCCCACGCGCTGCGTGCCGAGAATCCCGGCGGTGGCTCCGGCCACGTCGCCGCCCGCACCCGGCCTCACCCCCACGTCTTCTCCGTCTTCCCCGCCATTTCCCCGGCCAGCCCCCGCCATGGCCACCCTATAAATACCCCTCTCCCTTCCCCGCCTCCTTCAACCTCCCCTCACCCTAACCTAGCCGCTCCGGCCACCCCCGAGTTCGACGACCCCCGAGCTCCGGCGCGACGTCAGCCCTGCCCAGCACCCCTCCGTCTCGAGCAGCCCCCTCCGCGACCTCCTCCTTCCCAGCTCCACCCCCTGCCCGGCCGCCGAGCTCGAGCCCGACGACCCCGCTGTCCCTCCCTCTGCTCCCAACCGCCGGTGCCGGATCTCCCCTCCAGCGCCCCTAGCTCCGCCCGCATCCCCGCTCGATCGACGGCTCCCTCCGGCCACGCCGCCCAACCCGCCACCGGCCGACCACAATTCCGACAGTCCCCAAACCCTAGCCCTAGCAGTGGACACGTGTCCAGGACACGAGTCGGACACGGAAAACCCTAGTTTCGAAGGGCCTCGTTCAGGTACTCGTATCTTGCACCCTGTACCTTCGATTTCGATTCTGTGAATTGCGTTGTGAAGCCTGTATGACCCTCTCGGTGCCCGGACAAACTGTTCGGGGCATCGCGTCCTGTGGTGATCGCACACCGCGATACAAAAACAGGAAAAAACCAGACCCTGTTTTACCCCGGAACTGAGTGCGCCCCGCCAAACGGGACGACTTGGTCGCGTGCGGTCTTCACAGATACGTGCGCCTCGTTGATACGGACGTGTAGGATTTCGCGAAAGCTGATTCGGGTGTGCGTGCACACCGGAATCAACGCGTATCCGCGGACATCGCTCCGTATTCGCCTTTTCTACAATTCACCCTAACTTCGTGCACATACGTCGGATCGAGACGAAACTTGCGCCATCGGACTCGTAGCGATACGCTGGTCCTGTGGGTCAAGTTTGGTCAGATTCTGAGAACGTGGACGAAATCGCGTGTCGTGGGCCCCACAGGCCCCGCTCCACGGGTGATTTTGTGTTCGGCTCATCGGAATCCAATTCTGAAAGTTCCGTTGGGTTCGTATCATCGTTTCTGACCTGTTGACACTAAGTTTGGTGAATTTGGAGACCTTTGACCCTGACGCATTTTTCGGTGCAAAGCGGGCCCACATGTGGACCCCATTTTGATCCAAAACTGTCGTTTCTGCCCTTGTCTCCAAATTGGACCCAAGGACAGGCGTTTTTAGCTGGTTGATATTTTCTGGATCTGATGGTGATGTTTGTTTCAGCAACCGGAGTACCGCCTGCATTTTCTGCCGAAGTCAGAACTGCAAACATAGCCGGAACCACAGGCAAGTGTACCTTGCCAAAACTTGCAGCTTTGCTACCTATTTCCTGGACTTAGTTATATATCAGTGGGCAAGTAAAGCTTGCCAAATTCTCAGATAATTCTGGTTAAAGTATTTTACTTGATTGCTTGTAGTTTCATAAGTAACTTGCTTAACTGCTCAACCCAGGACACCTGACACTCTTCATGTGACGGAATTGCCTGAGATATACCTGGTGATTCCATATAAGCTACATTTTTCATGTCATTACAGTTTACATGCTTAGATTCTATCCTGACTCATTGCATTAGTTCAATCTTGCGTGACTTGTACCTGATATTTCTGGAACTGTGACGTGAGATTTCATGGGGTGGGGAGAGTATTACCATATCAAGGCTGATTATAATATAAATAATGTTATCTGGAGGTGTCCTAGTCTCTGATACAGAGCTTTGGCACAAGTTCTGGCTCTTCGAGAAAATACTGCTATGGTTTCTTCGACACTGATCCTGTAGTAGTCTCAGCCTGAGTATGACTAAAACTCTCACTTGCATATCACTAGCTGGTTTACATATTTACCCTGCTGTTTATTTTATTGCTGCACTGCATATGTTTTGGCTTGTATTTTCTGTACCTTGTTATGTCCCCTGAGGACCTGGAATGGACTATGTCCCCAGGTATAACCGAGGAGAACTACCCCGAGGTGTACGGTACAGGAGCACTCCTTGGAGCAGAACCCGGAACCGAGGACGAGATAGTTGCAGAAGACTTCTCCTGAGCACCGGCTTCATATTCACAGTATTTTCATTTCAGCATTTTATTTCCTGTCTTTTCCTTAAAATGTAACAGAATAATTCTCGGATTTGTTTCCCGAGACACTTATTTGATATTGCTTATTTATTCCCATTGCATTATTTCTGGCAATTAATCTGTGTTTATTCTGTGGATGAGATTAGTAATACCTGAGACTTGTACTTAGTACTGCTAGACTACAGCTTAAGCATGCCCTGATGGATCCAATAAATTGGGTTGTCCATCGGTGCGTGCTGCTGGCCATTGCTCACGTGCTCAGTCCCTCGTCATTTTGGGACTGGGGCGTGACATAGTTTTTGTGGTGGCCCATGCAGGTCTACGACTAAATTGTTCGGTTTCAACTTAGGGACCGAACAGGCCTGCTTTAAGATAGGATAAATTTTAGAATCTCATCCACTTGCTTGAATCGTTTTTGATATCTGTATCGTATTCGAACTAATTTTGACTTGCATCTTGCCTTGATTCCTGTGCGCCTCTTATTGGTTATTTTGGATGCAGGAAAATGGACCCACAAGAATGCAATGAGACTCCCTCCGGAACCCCACAAGCTACAGGTGTCACCTATGACAACGAAGTGACACCAGTCGAAGGAGTTCCACCAACTCAACAGAGCCAGCAGGCAGGTCAACCTACCTCCCGATTCCGGCGCGATGACATCCCACCTCCGTCGCAGTTCGTCCCACCAATGCCCGTGTTCCCACCAGGACAGCCGATCGACGGGCAGCAAATATTCCAAATGATCTACGCGATAATGCAAGCACAGCAACAAGTCCAACACGAGGCTCAGCGTCGCGAAGCTAATTTCTTGAGGGACAGCATTGTGACTGCACTAGAGCAGGCCAACCTACCAGCTCGACGGCCAACTACAGGCTCAATCACTGACTTTCGCCAACTGAAGCCCCGCACTTTTTCTGGAAAAGAGGAGCCCACAGAAGTTCATGAGTGGTTCACCAACATTCGGCATCAACTTGAAGCAGCTGAACTTCCACGGGAACGCTGGATGACTGCCCTCCGAATGCAATTGACGGACAATGCCCATCACTGGTGGCTATCCGAGGAGATGCGACTCGGACCAGACCGAGTCACCTGGGAGGAGTTCTCCAGACCCTTCCAGGAGATGTACATTCCTGCCATCGCTCGATCAGAACTGCGGGACAAATTCAATCGCCTCACTCAGGACTCCATGACAGTGGAAGAGTACAACGCAGAATTCATTCGTCTGAGCCGCTTCGCCCTCACCCTAATCCCGACTGAGGAAGAGAAGGCCGAGAAATTCTTCGACGGACTGAACATTGAGCTGCAGAAACTAATTGGGTCCGTCGTACCAACATCATACTCGGACGTCCTTGCTGCGGCTCGACGCATAGAGCGCGTCACCAAGAGAGAGACCAGACTGAAGCGGTCGTCCCCATCCGCACCAACCAAAGCAGCACAAGAAGAATCTGCAAAGAGAGCGCACCAACAGCAGAAAGCATCTACACCACCTGTGATAGTCCTCCTTACTTGTCATTACTGTGGCAAAGCAGGCCATATCGCCAAGGAATGCCGACGCAGACTAGGATTGTGTTTGGCATGCGGATCCCGTCAGCATTCGGTAAGGGATTGCACTCAACGTGGAGAAGGAACACCAAGGGCGAACCAGCAAACTCCACCAGCACCTCGAGCAGCACCCTACCAGCAAGCTCAGCAGCAGCAGAGGAATCTACCTCAAGGACGAGGGCAAGTTTACGCGATGACTGTGCAGGACGCTGATGCGAGTAAGTGATTTATAGTTTTTCGTTTCTAGTCTTGTGTAGCTCGTGCCTATTGGTTCGTGACCTCAGCCCCAACCTAGTAAATTGCAACTTGTAATAACAACCTGGTTTTCATAAAAGTTATAGTTTTAACTATATTTTCCTGGAAAGTGTAAACTTTCAATTTTTAGGGAAACGGTACTTCCCTAAGTATCTTGTGATATATTTTCAAACGATGTTTGCGACCGCGTCATCTCTGTTGACCGGTTATTCTTTGATTGCGAGGACGCAATCCTCTTAAGGAGGGTAGATTGTAAAACCCCTGATTTTTTAAAATTTTAAAAAACTGGATTTTACACAATTTTCTGGAATTTTCTGGGATTTTCTGTAATTTAAAAAACAGGGTTTTAATTATTCAATGATTTTTAAATGATAATAAACAATATTAAAATATTATGAAAATAGTATTTTTGGATGTAAAATAAAAAACTGGACTTAGGACAATTTTTCTGGAATTTATTGGGCCCCGGACCTATTTTTAAAACACCTAAATTTATTTATTTATTTATTTTTATTAATTAATTACTATTACTATTATTATTATTATTTATTTTTCTTTTCTTTTCTCCGGCCCGGCCCAGTGGGCCGAAGCCCAGCCCAGCAGCCCAGCTCCGAAGTGGGTCGGGCGGGTCCGCCCAACCCGCGAACCCGAACCCGAACCCGACCCGGACCCCCATCCCCTTTCCCCCACGCGCTGCGTGCCGAGAATCCCGGCGGTGGCTCCGGCCACGTCGCCGCCCGCACCCGGCCTCACCCCCACGTCTTCTCCGCCTTCCCCGCCACTTCCCCGGCCAGCCCCCGCCATGGCCACCCTATAAATACCTCTCTCCCTTCCCCGCCTCCTTCAACCTCCCCTCACCCTAACCTAGCCGCTCCGGCCACCCCCGAGTCCGACGACCCCCGAGCTCCGGCGCGACGTCAGCCCTGCCCAGCACCCCTCCGCCTCGAGCAGCCCCCTCCGCGACCTCCTCCTTCCCAGCTCCACCCCCTGCCCGGCCGCCGAGCTCGAGCCCGACGACCCCGCTGTCCCTCCCTCTGCTCCCAACCGCCGGTGCCGGATCTCCCCTCCAGCGCCCCTAGCTCCGCCCGCATCCCCGCTCGATCGACGGCTCCCTCCGGCCACGCCGCCCAACCCGCCACCGGCCGACCACAATTCCGACAGTCCCCAAACCCTAGCCCTAGCAGTGGACACGTGTCCAGGACACGAGTCGGACACGGAAAACCCTAGTTTCGAAGGGCCTCGTTCAGGTACTCGTATCTTGCACCCTGTACCTCTGATTTTGATTCTGTGAATTGCGTTGCGAAGCCTGTATGACCCTCTCGGTACCCGGATAAACTGTTCGGGGCATCGCGTCCTGTGGTGATCGCACACCGCGATCCAAAAACAGGAAAAAACCAGACCATGTTTTACCCCAAAACTGAGTGCGCCCCGCCAAACGGGACGACTTGGTCGCGTGCGATCTTCACAGATACGTGCGCCTCGTTGATACGGATGTGTGGGATTTCGCAGAAACTGATTCGGGTGTGCGTGCACACCAGAATCAACGCGTATCCGCGGACATCGCTCCGTATCCGCCTTTTCTGCAATTCACCCTAACTTCGTGCACACACGTCGGATCGAGACGAAACTTGTGCCATCGGACTCGTAGCGATACGCTGGTCCTGTGGGTCAAGTTTGGTCAGATTCTGAGAACGTTGACGAAATCGCGTGTCGTGGGCCCCACAGGCCCCGCTCGACGGGCGATTTTGTGTTCGGCTCATCGGAATCCAATTCTGAAAGTTCCGTTGGGTTCGTATCATCGTTCCTGACCTGTTGACACTAAGTTTGGTGAATTTGGAGACCTTTGACCCTGACACGTTTTTCGGTACAAAGCGGGCCCACATGTGGACCCCGTTTTGATCCGAAACTGCCGTTTCTGTCCTTGTCTCCAAATTGGACCCAAGGACAGGCGTTTCTAGCTGATTGATATTTTCTGGATCTGATGGTGATGTTTGTTTCAGCAACCGGAGTACCGTCTGCATTTTCCGTTGAAGTCAGAACTGCAAACATAGCCGGAACCACAGGCAAGTGTACCTTGCCAAAACTTGCAGCTTTGCTACCTATTTTCTGGACTTAGTTATATATCAGTGGACAAGTAAAGCTTGCCAAATTCTCAGATAATTCTGGTTAAAGTATTTTACTTGATTGCTTGTAGTTTCATAAGTAACTTGCTTAACTGCTCAACCCAGGACACCTGACACTCTTCATGTGACGGAATTGCCTGAGATATACCTGGTGATTCCATATAGGCTACATTTTTTATGTCATTACAGTTTACATGCTTAGATTCTATCCTGACTCATTGCATTAGTTCAATCTTGCGTGACTTGTACCTGATATTTCTGGAACTGTGACGTGAGATTTCATTGGGTGGGGAGAGTATTACCATATCAAGGCTGATTATAATGTAAATAATGTTATCTGGAGGTGTCCTAGTCTCTGATACAGAGCTTTGGCACAAGTTCTGGCTCTTCGAGAAAATACTGCTATGGTTTCTTCGACACTGATCCTGTAGTAGTCTCAGCCTGAGTATGACTAAAACTCTCACTTGCATATCACTAGCTGGTTTACATATTTACCCTGCTATTTATTTTATTGCTGCACTGCATATGTTTTGGCTTATATTTTCTGTACCTTGTTATGTCCCCTGAGGACCTGGAATGGACTATGTCCCCAGGTATAACCGAGGAGAACTACCCCGAGGTGTACGGTACAGGAGCACTCCTTGGAGCAGAACCCGGAACCGAGGACGAGATAGTTGCAGAAGACTTCTCCTGAGCACCGACTTCATATTCACAGTATTTTCATTTCAGCATTTTATTTCCTGTCTTTTCCTTAAAATATAACAGAATAATTCTCGGATTTGTTTCCCGAGACACTTATTTGATATTGCTTATTTATTCTCATTACATTATTTCTGGCAATTAATCTGTGTTTATTCTGTGGATGAGATTAGTAATACCTGAGACTTGTACTTAGTACTGCTAGACTACAGCTTAAGCATGCCCTGATGGATCCAATAAATTGGGTTGTCCATCGGTGCGTGCTGCTGGCCATTGCTCACGTGCTCAGTCCCTCGTCATTTTGGGACTGGGGCGTGACATGGTTTTTGTGGTGGCCCATGCAGGTCTACGACTAAATTGTTCGATTTCAACTTAGGGACCGAACATGCCTGCTTTAAGATAGGATAAATTTTAGAATCTCATCCACTTGCTTGAATCGTTTTTGATATCTGTATCGTATTCGAACTAATTTTGACTTGCATCTTGCCTTGATTCCTGTGCGCCTCTTATTGGTTATTTTGGATGCAGGAAAATGGACCCACAAGAATGCAATGAGACTCCCGCCGGAATCCCACAAGCTACAGGTGTCACCTATGACAACGAAGTGACACCAGTCGAAGGAGTTCCACCAACTCAAATGAAACAAGTACAAACGACTTGTCTAGGATTGCCTCAACCCTAGATTACTGCTTGTCCTTAGTAAGTCTCGAGGACGAGACTTTTTCTAAGTTGGGTAGGATGTAACACCCTGTTCCGCTCAAGCGGACTGCCATCTCAAACGGCAATCGTGCAGCTGTCCCGACCCGCTTTGCCTCGATCAAGAAGCAAAGGATATCCAGACTTGTCCCTACAGGAATCCGGCTTGGACTTTTAGAGGCTCGTTTGACGTATCGCTCTACCGAGGCGAATCATCGCTAAGGTGGGTGGCTACGGTGAACTTGTCTTTGCTTAGCCAGCACACATAAAATCTGGAATGTTTATGCTAGTCGCTAGGTGATTCACCCCCTGCATGCTAATAAATCCAACGCACCTAGCTAAGGGAATAATCCCAACTTGTATTGCTTGCTAGAACATGGAAATAAAATACTGCTTGTATTCAGACCCTCGCATGCTAAGTCCCCTAACGATTTCATCTCTCGGCTTACCTTCGGGCCCGAGCAAATGTGTCTGCTTATGTTCCTTAGAAACGCATGCTTGTCTGTTGTATGTTGCCTTGTATTCATCCAAACTCCGGAAGACTACTAAGTAGTCGTTCCGTGCCTGAACGAACCTGCAAGTATCCGGGACCGTTAGGTCACCAAGGCAAATTCTGAACCAGGGAATCTGCAGCAAGAATGAATAAATCCCTGAATTACAGCTCGAGGAGCAAACTGCTGAATCCTGTCTCAACAAGTTCATATATATATTCTGTTTCGAACTCGTTCCATACCGGACTTGTTCATATATATATATTCTGCCACGAACTTGTTTCTGTATCTGACCCGAGACCCCGACTTGCATGTCGCGGACAGCTTGTAAAAGGTGATCTTCGGATCTCGTTCCGCGGGCGGTCACCGGGGCACTGGGGCCGACCCGGTCTAGACGGAACTTCTGGTAGTCGTCTGTTTTGGCGGGATAAGTGCAAGACTCTCCGTTTTCTGCATTATTGCACTTCATCCTCGACCCTGAGACTACATCTGGTCCTTTATGGCTATGCCAGCGACTTCTGTTCATATAGATAAGTCATCCTCGCTTAGCGGCTATCCGCGTGCGAGTCATTGCATAGCATCAATGTACTGAACACCTGAACGATCTGAAAATAACGACCCTCATGTTTGCATATGCTATGCTCCTAAATGTTTATACTTGCCCGTGCTTGAATTAATCATGTTTGCCTTGGACAGGGAAGGAGAAATGGTAAGTTGGTAAGTCTCGCCGTGTTTCCTCAAACATCGCACGGCGCACTGCCCGACACGTTAAGCTATTCAATGTTTGCATGAAACTGATCCTAAGGCAACTAGAAAGACAACTTAATAGTTGTGCACGGAACCTGTATTACGTGTTTGGATTTGTCGAGCGGGCGAGTAGCTTCCCCACCAGTGCATTCAATGTACTGATAATCCACCAGTTTGATATGCAGGGTGCGGGAGAACCTCGTGCGGTGCGGACGTCTCCTTCGTGCGTGCTAAGGCCAGGAGTTTTCTCTGAAGCCTTACAACGGTGCGTCCGGGACTGAAGCGCTTATACAAGACATAAGTTGTGAACATCGCCTGACCATCGCCTGTATAAATCATTCCACAGTTGTAGCCACTTGGCACGCTTTTACTGTTTCAGAGAGAGAGGCTTGAGCGACTTGTAATCTCGACTATACGCCGCCTGTAATACATGTTTCATATCAATGAAGAGATTACTTTACTTGTTTCTATGCTTCCGCTATATTGTCGACTCAGTGAACCTGTTACCGATCGCCTATGCGTTCATGACTCCGCTGCACTCGGACAATCTGTGCGACTCTGTGGCTTAGAACTCTTGCCGCCAACCAATGAACCATGGCCTTGCACGGGCGTGGATCACGCTAGTGCGGCATCACGCCCGGATGGGTTAAGAGATCGTTCCGCGGGAGCGCTGGCGAGGGTGATTCCCGCCTAGCGGGAACGGCCGATTGCCTGCGGGAGATCGGGGCGTGACACGTCACAGCCTGGTGGTGACTATTGGGATTATTACATGCAGATGGTCACTTCTATATTTGATGCACCCAGTTTGATACAGCTACTCAATTATTTATGACTCCAATAGCGCCGATGCAGACACAGGAGACTGATTAATTTGACCTATGGGCACCATTGCCAGGGGAGAGACATGAGGATACAATAGTAAGAAGAAATAAACTCGGTCTCAGGCCAAGGCCTTGTAGGAATTATGACAGGATGACAAGAGGCAGAGAATGAAATTCTTGTACTGCTAGGTTTTATTAGAAATAAAATTACATCAATGAACTTATAACTTTTCTAAGAAAATCTATGACAATGCATTTATTCTCTTGGTTGGTTGGTACATCTTCTTCGATTGTGTCCTAAACCATTACAGTTGCTACATCGGAGATCTCTTGATGATTGATCCTTCGTCATGATGCGGTTCTTCTTTGGTCTTCCCGCTTTCCGTCGTACATCTGGTACTCCAATGTCGCCTATAACCAATGTACTTTGAATGTTGCAAAGGACTGAAATTGGCTCCACGTGCGGCTCATATACACTTCTTAATGCTTCTTTGGAAAACAAACTAATAAAACAAAACATCGATTATAATTTTTCTTTACAATTAATTTTTTTATTTTATTTTGTTAAAATAAATGTTCTTAAATCAAATTTCAAAACTAAACTAAATAAAAATAAACCCCAAAACATAACTAATTAAAACAAACTAATAAAACAAACCAAACCAAACCAAACCAACCAAACCAAATCATCCAAACCAACCCGTGGGTCCCACAAGTCCAATTTTCGCCAACATAATTGACCGAAATTGTGCAAGGCCAACAGTATTGGCAAAAATTGGACTTATGGGATCCACTTTGATTTTTTTTTTCTACGTGTGCGTCTGTTGTGTCCAACTCAGTTGGCTGACTCTGTCTTTATTTTAAATTTTAGCAAATTTATTTTATTTACATTAGTTTAATATAATTTTATTTTACTACTATAAATTTTTTGTAAAAAAATATGGATTTATTTTGTTAGGTCTGTATTATGGATCAATATACAAAGTCATAAAAAAATATCTTGAACTCTCGTAACAGAGTGAGACTGAGTGGTGAATGATTAATTCGTCCAATAATATAATTATACATAAAAATATTAAATATAAAAAATAATAATCAAATAACGAAAATTTTAGTTCAGAGCAAAGAAGTTTACAAAATTTCCAATGAAAGCATTCGATTTTAAAAAATTTCAATAAAAGCATCAGAACGTCCTTTCTAAGGATGTTTTACACTTTTCCGTCCCACTTCCGTCAGAAAGAAAAAAAAACTTATGTTAGAAATTTTCCGAAATATATATAGGAAGGACATTTTTTCTAGGAAATCATATTATTATTATTATTATTTTTGGGAACTTTTCTCTCTCCTCTCTCTCACTCACACTCTCTCATCTCTCATCTCCTCTCTCTCTCTCTCTCTCTCTCTCACCCACTCACTCTCTCTCTCTCACCCGTCCTCTCCTCCCCCGCAAGCCCCACTCCGTCTCCTTCGTCCGCTGCTGCGACCGCTCCGCCTCTCCGCCGGCCTCCGCGACCGGCGGCCTCCCCTCGGCCTCCGCGACCAGCATCTTGGTCCTCTTCTGCATCGCGACAGGACGTTGTGCCAGGTGTTGGCCCTCGACGCGACGCCCCCGAAAGCCCGACGACGTTGAGGTCCGCGAAGTTGTCGGGTCGGAAGGCGAGGACCTGCTCGGGGGCGGCGCCGTCGAGGACGGAGATGAGGCAGGAGCAGAAGCCCTTGGTGATCTCGGAGTCGGAGTCAACGGAGAAGAGGAGGGTGTGGTCGGGGCGGAGGGAAGCGAAGATCCAGACGATGGTGGTGCAGCCGACGACGCGGTTGGAGGGGATGCGGAGGGGGGAGGGGGGGGGGGGGGAGAGCGGAGGCGTAGGAAAGGAGGCGCTTTACTCGGTTCAGGGGCTCAGGGAGAGAGCGGAACTCCTCGGCGAGACGGAACAGCTTCGTGCGCGGCGGCGCTGCCGCAGCCGCCGACGGAGAGGCGGAGCGCTCGCAGCAGCGGACGAAGGAGACGCAATGGGATTTGCGGGAGAGGAGAGGACGGGTGAGAGAGAGAGAGAGAGAAGGTGAGAGAGAGAGAGAGGAGAAGAGAGATGAGAGAGTGTGAGTGAGAGAGAGGAGAGAGAAAAGTTTCAAAAAAAATATATATATATATATATATATATATATATATATATAATATGAATGACGTTTTTATTAGGAAGGATGTTTTTCATATTATATATATATATATATATATATATATATATATATACATTTTTTTTCTAAAAAATTCTAACGAATTTTTTTTTCTGACGGAAGTGGGACAGAAAAGTGTAAAACGTCATTCGAAAGGACATTATGATGCTTTCATTGAATTTTTTTAAAATCGAATGCTTTCATTGGAAATTTTGTAAACTTCTTTGTTCTGAACGAAATTTTCCGATCAAATAATTATTAAATATTATAAAAATAAAAATAATAAATTAATAAATTACTATATATTATGTATTATTATACTATGGGACGAATTTATTATTTAATGTACCAGTCGCACTGAATAATTTCTTGTAAAGTCTATTTTGTCAGCTCTAGCAACAACAAAAAGCTAAAAAAAAAGAAAATAGAAAAAAGAAAAATTCGGTGAGTGGCTGAGTGGTGTAACGTGCAGGCCAGAGACTACTTATTACAACGTTAATCCCAACAAACCAACCTCTAAATAATCACTCTTCCTCTTATTAGTTAGAGGTTGGGTTATAGCTTTCTTTCTTAATATAGAGAGTAGAGAGGGAAAGTGCTTTCTTTCTTCGACACCAAACGCAGAGGTAGTAGGGGCCCACACTTCCTCTAGCACAATACAGAGCTGGCACTTTCCCTCTCTCTACTCTCTATATAAAAATAACTCCACTCTCTCTCTCTCCCTCTCATTCCAAACCCTAACCCTCACTTTCCCTCTCTCTCTCTCTCTCTCGAGAAAAAAAATTAAAAATTTCAACTCTCTCTCTCTAGAACTCACTCAGAGCCATGGCCGAGGAAACCCTGCCGAAGCCGTCCGAGCCCGAGGTCCCCGCTCCCACCACCACCACCACCACCGAGGAAGCTGTAGAAGCGCCGGAGGCCGCAGCCGCGGAGAAGCCACCGGCCACCGAGGAGGAGGCGATGGAGGCGGCCATCGAGGCCGCCGTGGCGGCGGAAGGCGAGGGCCTCGCCGACACCTCCACCTTCAAGGAGGAGACCAACGTCGTCGCCGAGCTGCAGGACCCGGAGAAGAAGGCCCTCGACGAGCTCAAAACCCTAATACAAGAAGCCCTCGCCAAGAACGAGTTCTCTCCTCCTCCTCCTCCTCCTCCTCCCGCTCTCCCCCCCGTTGCCGAAGAGCCCGCCTCCGCCGCCGCTCCGGCCGCAGTGGAAGCAGCAGTAGAACCCGCTCCGGTCGCGGCGGAAGCAGCAGTAGAGCCCGCTCCGGTCGAAGCGGAAGCAGCAGTAGAACCCGCTCCGGTCGAAGCGGAAGCAGCAGCAGAAGCCAGCGAAGCACCCTCCAAGGAAGTGAAAGCGGAGGAGCCGGAGAAAGCTGTCGTCTTTGAGGAAGCAGCCGCCGCCGTGCCGGAAGAAGTGAAAACAGAGAAGCCGGCCCCACCGTCGGAGGAGAAAGCCGTCATCATCGAGGGATCCGCCGAGGAGGAAGCAACCAATACCGTCGTCCCTGTAACTTCCGCCGAAGAGGAGGTCGCCCCTGCCGCCGAGCCGGAAGCGCCGGCGCCTCCCCCTCCTCCGGAGGAAGTCTTCATCTTCGGCGCCCCCCTCCTCGGCGACGAGAAGAGCGACACCGTCCTGCTGAAATTCCTCCGCGCCCGCGACTTCAAGGTCAAGGACGCCTTCGCCATGGTCAGGAACGCCGTCATCTGGAGGAAGCAGTTCGGGATCGAGTCCCTCGTCGAGGAGGACCTCGAGATCCCGGAGCTCGAGAAGGTGGTGTTCAACCACGGGTTCGACAAGGAGGGCCACCCGGTGTGCTACAACGTATACGGGGAGTTCCAAAACAAGGACCTTTACGCCAAGGTGTTTGGCGACGAGGAGAAGAGGGAGAAGTTCTTGAGGTGGAGGATCCAGTACCTGGAGAAAGGGATCAGGCAGCAGCTGGACTTCACTCCGGACGCCGTCTCGACCATGGTCCAGGTGACGGACCTCAAGAACTTGCCGGGACCGGGGAAGAAGGAGCTCAGGTTGGCTACCAAGAAGGCCTTGGCTCTGCTTCAGGACAATTATCCTGAGTTTGTTGCCAAGCAGGTATATCATTGACTCTCCTCTTCACTTAATTTACTAGGATTAAATTAAATGGTTATGAGTTTTATTAGAGATGAATGAATATGATAGCTAGATGTGCTAAATTGTTGCTAAAGAATATAAATTGCCAATTTTGATTTGAATTGGACATGGTTTGGAAATATTTGCTTAGCAAAATATCAACTTATTTGATGCTTATAAATGAGAGATACAGCACGACACGGGGCCAATTTCTATTGCTCTGTTCGATCTGGAATTAAATTATGCTGTGTTTTGATTGGAAGGTAAGATACAATGGCCGGGGACAGCCTTGAGTTCTTGTTACCTTTATATTTTTTATTTTTTAATTTTTTTATGCTCTGTTTTGTACACAACTATTTTTATTTTGGTGGTTATTTGGAGAAAAAACTCAGGAGCAAGTTAAGATTCCATATGGATCTATGTTCCTTCCTCTTTTACCAATTTGGTTTTTAGTTGGGGAAGTTTTTATTGTTGTTTTCTAAGTTCCATACTGAGTAGACAAACTTTGTTTCAATTAGAAGTTTAAAAGGAAGGGATACATGAATCGTGTTTTACTAAATAGATCATGAATGGAATGGTTAAATTGATCGTCTATGCTTGTCTATTTGAAATTAGATCAATCATGAAGGAGAATGGAGCAATAACATAATTTGATCATTTGTTAGGTATTCATCAATGTCCCATGGTGGTACCTCGCTTACAATCGGGTGATCAGTCCATTCTTCACTCAGAGGACCAAGAGCAAGTTTGTTTTTGCTGGTCCTTCCAAATCAGCAGACACCCTATTCAAGTCTGTGAAGATCTGGCACTTGTTTCTTCTTTAATTTCCTTTCAAGTACTCTATATGAATTTAACTGTTCCTTGTGCATTTTATTTGTCTATTGATACAGATATATAGCCCCAGAGCAAGTTCCGGTTCAATATGGAGGTCTGAGCAAGGAGAGCGACTCTGATTTCTCCACCGCCGATGCTGTTACCGAGGTCACCATCAAGCCTGCAAGCAAGCACACCATTGAGATACCTGCTACTGAGGTGGAACCCTGCACCTTTGTTAGAAAATTACGAACTCCATTTTACTTTGTTGAGATAGTATTCTGAAATTGGTGTTGCAATTTTATAACAGGGAGATGTCCTTGTTTGGGAACTCCGAGTTCTGGGATGGGAAGTGAGCTACACTGCCGAATTCGTTCCCAGTGCAGAGGATGGCTACACTGTAATTGTTCACAAGGAAAGGAAGTTTGCTCCTGCTGATGAGCCCTATGTCAAGAACAGCTTCAAGATTAGTGAGCCCGGGAAGGTGGTTCTCACTGTTGACAACACCACCTCCAAGAAGAAGAAGCTCCTCTACCGATCGAAGAACAAGAGCGCTGCTGAAACTGTTTGAGTTACTGTCTGGGCTGGATACATCTGAGAAAGCTGCTTCCCCACTGAACAGAAAGGAAAAGAAAGAAACCAAGGAAAGGAGCTAGGAGGCTGCTGTTGTGATAAAAGTTACATTAATTTTTTTTCCCTGTTCTTTTTTGTTGTTAAATTGGTGAACCTTGTTTCTTTGGTGGTTATTTATATTTGTTCAAGTAAAGTATATTGATGGTGTTGTTTTGAGGAAGAAAAAGAGTGGAGAGGTGGAGCTTTCTCTGTAGATTGGATATTTGTGGAGTTGTTTATATGTCACATTGTTACTACTATTGTTCGACAATTTGGTCATGGAAAGCATATGTATGTTGCTATGGTGGTGGTTGTCCTTACTGAAATTTATTACTTCTGCTTTCTCCTCTAATCATATGGTCTGCCATCTCAAGGAAAATCAACTCTTGATTTGTATGTTGTTCTTGTTATGGCTGATTTATCGCTTTGGTGAGTATATATATATATATAGTTGAACAAAGGAAAGGTCAGGAGGAAAAGAACAAGGCTATGAATGTTGGTTTTCCTTGGATTCTACAAGGCTATGAATGTTGGTTTTCCTTGGATTCTATGTTGGTAATAATGGGCACTGGCCAAAGGTTGGATTGTTTTTTATTGTCAGTACTATACAGGTCAGCTCCTTGGGGTTCTCTCTTTGATGCTTGTCCAAAGTTTTATTGTTTATGTCTTGGACTCCATCAGAGTTCTTCTGCCTCCAAACCATGTGTGGTCTTGTTTGCTGTGCATTGAACATTTTTTACTCATTCTAATTTTACATAACTATGCCGCTTTCTCATTTAAACTAATTTTGGAGAAGTTACTGAATTCTTTTTTGATCCTCAATGTTTGAACTTTGTAGCCATCTCCACATGCTTTTGATGAACTGGGGAATGTTGCCAACCTGGTGTTCACCTGAGTCTTGTCTTTATTATACACAGCTGATAACATGGGACAAGTGGGAAATGCATCCCATGCCACCAGACCGGTGCGATGTTGTGCTCCCATGCCTGGACCTACAATTTTGGTTGTCTCCATCTAGTTTGGTTTTATTTCTGTGGGGACACAACACTTCTGGCCTGCCATTTTTTGTATTCAAGTTTGTATGATCATATACTCATCTTTTAGTCTTTACTCTCTTTCTAAATATCCCAAACTTCTCGTGTTGACCGAAACAGATCCGATACGTGTCCGGAACATCCTGGTTTCGACTATAGGTATCGGTCGGTGACAATCTGTATCATTCTCCCATTCGGGAATCGGGACCCACAATTAGTTGGACAACTGGAGGTGTGGCCATTTCCTGCCTGGCAAAACTTTCTCCTAGTCTCAAAGTGTGTTTTGGACTTTGATATTTTTTTTTCCCCATTCCCTTTAGGTCATTCCTCCAGGTCATACCTAAAGAAGAAGAGACGCATCTTACCTGTATAGAAGACAAAGCATATGGAAGGAGTAGATGTGAAGTTCCCCCACCCCCCAATTCAATTCTTGAAAGATTAGGCATGAGTCATTGTCATATGTTTCTTTCAGTGCAGTTTAGTTTATACGTTAATGCTCCCTATTGCTTCTGTTTGGATCAGAAGAATGGAACAGTTAACTCCCTTGAATGTGTAGACACTCAACCTATTGTCTTCTGGAGTACTCATATATGTACAAACAAATGATCAGTTTGAATATATATATCATTATGATGTTCAAGTTGGTCCCAATGCTAATTAAACTAATTAGAGAGGAAATATCTGGTTTAATACATCTATGTTTAAGTTGACCCATTCTTTGCACCAACAAATTAATTTGATAGTTGACAAGTTTGATTAAAAATCAGGAAATGTAAGAGAACTCTACCAGACTACAACCAACCATAAGATCAGGCTTTTACTCTTTGAGTAGCTGTCATTTTGTTCAGACAGAATTTCTTACTAGCTGTCCAACTTGTTAATCATTAGAGAGGATCACCTTTTATGTAGCATATAAGTTCAATGTACCTATCTCCATAAGGTCTTATATTCTTATGCTAATATTGCTCTCCATTCTAAAGCTTCCATGATGCATCTGCTTCTTTATTATTAAAGAATTCTTCCTTTGGGGATCATTAGTATATATCATATTAATTACTTGATTTTCTTTGCCACTTAATGTCGATTGATCAATTTTCTAAACCAATAATATGCCTATAAACATAAAACATGTCATGGTCGAGGAAACTTTATTCAAAGGATTTGCGCAGGATATCAGTTGAGGAATGCAACAATACAACAAAGTTTTCATATCAGATATTTTGGGTCGGCTATTTGAAACATTTTTCTTCAGCAATAATATAATTGGTCCTAAATATAAATCAGTGAAAGAATACTACATAGATGTTTCAAAATTCTGAGACAATCACAAAAATCCATTCTTTAGGACCATGATAACGATATCGACAGCGACAAAAGAAATCCTTTAATCGCAGACTTTGATCTTTCAAGAGTAAATCATCTACAACTGAGGATTATGCAAGAAAAAATTGACTAATTAGCCTATGCTAACAAGTAACAAAGCTAGAAGACTTGAGGCATGTTATAAAGTCTTGTATCCATAAGTTAATTAAAATGTGAGCATGTAAAGAGAAAGTGACCGCCTGTGAGTTGAAGGATTCTTCTTTCTCTGCATCCAAGATTGGTATTCAGCTTTTTATATTATAGCCTCGAGGGTTTTAAAAATCCAAAGAGCAGCTCTTATTTAAATTATATGGCTAAAATCCAGCAAAGAAAGAAACCTATGTGCGTGTACCTGACCTTTCAAATTTAGTTTAAAGTCAAAAGAGGCAGATACATGATTGTTCCTACTGTGTCCCCCATGTGCATAATCTCTTCTTCCGGGCCACAGTTCACTGGCAATAACCTAGTTCTGATCAACAAGAAGGAATTAATTCAAATTTTCATATCACCATCTCCTAGTGGTAACTAATAGTTTCTTCAATTCTCATGGCCTTCCCTAGAAATTGCAAATATTTCATATTCACCCTCGTCTTGGTTAACTAGTGCAAATTGCCCGACTCAAATCTTTTGAAGATGCAAGGTAAACATAAGTATCTGCAAGGTGAATACAAGTATACAACCAACCTCACTGATTGATAGTTACAACCTTAATACAAACATGTATAGACTTCTTGACAGTATAGAGTTTCAAAGTGGCTTCCCTCAAAGTCAACCCAATATAAATACTACAAAATTTGATTGGCCCACCGTGTCGATGGCTACTAGTGGAGATCGTGGCGTAACCTTGATCTGTTCATCTTGTTGTGGTAAAACTTTTGCACCAATATTGGATTAGTAGTACAATATGAAGAGAAAAGTTGAAACAATGAAAGTCCTAGTGGAATATAGTAGAAGGCTACTAGTGGATTTTATACACATCTTCCATGATCACTTAAAAGGCAAATGGAGGATGATTAGAGTCATTAGACTATAGTTTTTTTATATTAGGATTCTCTCTATAATTCACTTAAGATGTTGAAAGGGCCCTTGTTTCCTTGTATTGTGATTGTTGGAAAAAGGTTGAGCAGCTGATCCTTTGGTCTGACCAATTCTCTAATGCCCAAGTGGCAATAGTATAACAATTCATGATACTATTTTAGATGCCTATTGAAATAAATATGACATGTAATTCCACATAGGACAAGAAATATTCATCTTCCTTGATTGCATAGTAATCATAAATATGACGAAAGGAATATATATAGGCTTGATACAAAATTGTGGGATGAATAGATTAATAGATGTTGGATGTAACTTATTGTTTGGTAAGTTTGTTTTCCCTTTTGTATTAAGAATTGAAAGAGTCTATGCAGGAAAAATAGTGCATAAAGGAAAACAGAGAGAGAGAGAGAGAGAGAGAGTTGATCTTCGATCTATTCATCAGGATATCGTCTGTCTTACGAAACCAATTGATGACAATGAATCCGCTACCGTCTACTGCATAATATTCCTAATGTCTACGACATAATATTCCTAGAACGTTTGGTACTTGGAATACTATATAGCCAGAAATTAAATTACATGGAATTAAATTTCTTGAAATATTGCATTCCCATGTTTAGTGAACATATATATATATATATTCCCGGAAATATATATTTCATATAAAAAATAGCATTTTTGATTGATGATTAAATATATTTAATAGGTGTTATTATTTGTTTGTGAATCTTAACAACGTAGTTGGTTAAGGTGATATATTCGTATTGTGAAAGAGACCCAACCCAAAAAAATAAAAAGGAAAAATAACAAATTATTTTTAAAAAATGGAAAAAAAAAAGTTCACACAGAACAAAAAAGTTTTTTTTTAAATATAGAAAAAAATAAAAAAGAAGGAAAAAGGAACACAAAATAGGTTTCTTTAAAAAAACCGAAAAAACGATACAAATGAAGGGAAAAAAAACATTAAAAAATATAGAAAAAAACAAAACAATAAAAAAGTTTTAAAAAAATTTAATTTAAAATAAACTAAAAAACAAAAAAAAAGAGAAAAAAAAAACTCTTTAAAACAAATGAAACAGATTAAAAAACAGGAAAAAGAGTTTTAAAAAAAAACTTTACAAAATGTATAAAAAACAAAAAAAATAAAAAATGAAAATTTAGAAGAAACAAAAAAAATTCCTTTTAAAAACGATAAAAACAAAAAAAGAGTAATTTTTTTTTTTTTTTTTACCAGGGAAAGAAAAATTCTCATGTTTTTTGGACAAATTGTTTATCCGGATATTTGCAATTTTCAAAAATATTTTTTATAAACTAAACTAAACTAAACATGTAAATATGTTTTCTAGGAATATATATATATATATATATATATATATATATATATATTTTAAGACGGTCGCCTCCTTGTGTCGTCTGGAAGACTACCGGCTGCCTATCCAAGAGTAAAATAGGTTGTTCACACTATCGATTTGGAGTGATACAGATCGATTCCTTCCATGGCTCTATGAACTTGAATCCATGGCTGACATGAATAATCCAGTGCAAAGCTTAATTCACAACAAGTCTAACATGTTGCTACATGAAATCAAATCAAATCAAATCAAATAGCTAGCTGCATATATAATATACGCACCTAACAGGAATCAATAAGTTGAGATATGCTAGCTAGCAACACCACCAAGCTGTCCTTTGACGCTAGCTCGTAGATGCCAATGTTTTAAAAACTACACCGAAGATTGAACAGAAAATCTTTGGTATAGGTCGGACCGGGATTCAACCGGATTCAACCGGGGTTCAAATAGGCTCATTACGAGAACCAAATCATATAAGATATCCACATTTACTTTTTGGTTTGGTTTGGTTTGGTTATTAGTATGTATAGTTTGGTTTGATTTTAGAACTATAAGGTCTCTCAAAACCAAACAAAGTACCAAATAGTCCAAACCTCACATAATAAATTTTTTTGAGTTTTTTTTTCTTTGAGAAAAAAAGAACTAAAATGGCCGGTTCAATTGTAAACCGGTTCGGCTGGTTCACCGGTTAAACCCCTGTTCAGAGAAAAAACCACCAGTTCTTTAAAATATTCGGTTCAGATCAGACCGGATCGATTTTTTGGTCCAATTCGGTTCGACCAGGTTCAACCGGTCCGGTCCGATTTTGACAGCACTGGTAGATGCCAATTGGGCATACAAATTAGTGGACTGCTGCCCATCCATCCTAAACTACAAGCTTGTGAACCGAATAGAATAGCGAGGAAAGACTAATTAAGGTGATCCCCGTAACGTAGTCTTCTATGCTAGGCTTAGACGAGAGCTCTTACATGTGCATGCTCTAGTGAAGATCACTAGAGAATAGAATGAATGCACACTAAAGCATGGATCTTTGTGAGTACATTAGCTAATAAGCTAGAACCTTGCACTAGAGAACTCATGTAGTTGTAGCAGTGAGAAAAGAGAGATTGGATATCTTGGGCTTTAGGGTTCCACTGACCGTCCCGTTAGCCAGAAGCTCGAGCGAGCCGGTGGTCCAACGCAGACCTCATGGTGTGTACCAGACCGGGTCGGACCCAGTGTTGACCGAATTTGATCGAACCTAGACCGAACCGGACATAGACCGGAAGAGAGCCTGACCGGGCCTTTAAAAGCAACCTCTAAATCCAGTCCAGACCCAGATCCAGATAGTTTCGGGCCGGGTCTGGATCGGCCCGCGGACTGTACAATTTACCAAAAAAATTAGATATCAAAGTTTTGTGTTTATACTATCTTTATATTTCTATGAAGTATATAGGAGGTTCTGGGTTCATATAACCCTCATCTCTCCTTTACAAAATAATTTTTAATACATATATATACCGGCCGTGTGGGCCCAAAAAACCAAACTCAGCCGGACCCGATATGGAAAACGGGCCTAGAAGCCTAAAATAGAAACCTAGGGTCGGGCCAGGCCGGGTTCCGGGCCCCCGGCCAGCTTCATCATCACAGATTAAGACCCCTCCCCCAGAATTGGCCAAGTAACTCAGGCAGGCACATTTCTGCGCCTCCTTGTGTCATCCTAGCCCACCGAGAGGATCCACCGCAGAGCGGAAGTCCTCTAAAATCTTGCAAAATTCGGTGAGCACAGCGATCGACATCCAGATCGGAGGGCTTACATCATCTAACGACTACCTCTACCATAAGCTTGAGATAGTGATGGACATCGAGCACGCAGACAGTAACGATCAGTCCCAGCAATTTGGCACCTGCGCAGCGGATGTGCTCGCCGATGTATGCTCGTCAGGACAGTGAAGATTTTATTATCCAAATCCGCCTTTGAAGTCATCCTTCCAATTGCTTCTCTTCCAAGTTGAGCCTGTGATACTCATTCAGCAGCTCTATTACTGTAAAACCAGTAACTGTGTAGGTGACATAGCTATCCCAAGGAATAGAACCCACCCAGCCAAGAAGAATTCTCTTATCGCAACGACATGAATTAGAGAATATTAGATAGTTAAACAATTAGTTAAAATTTATTTATTTATGTATTTTTTAATTATGTGAGGATATATATACGACTTAGACGGCTCATTTTGAACCGTTTTTCTCCTTATAAAGAATAGAGATATATAGACTTATAATAGATCTAACAGTACTGAACTTTGGTTTGGATCATATCTAGGAAACCGACTACAACAAGGTCTAATTATTACCAAAAAATAAAAAGACTTAACCAATTAATCAGTACTTATCTAATTTTTACGCTAGCTAAACTAAGTATTATATTAGTTATATGTATACAATCTACAGGTAAAAAATTTACCACGAAACCTATCAATGTAACCTAGTAATATTCTTATACATATACAAATAAAAGAACAGATACTTACAATTGCATTACTTTCATCGCGTGCAATTCAATCAAATAAGCAAAAATATGGCACCAGGAACAAATCATTCTTCTTTACCGGTCTTGAGAGAAATAAGGTTAAGATAAAAGTACAAGTCACCGGCGAAAAAGAAGGGCAAACTCTGCAAGTAACTTTGCCAACCAATTATACGGATGTATCATCAGGCTGAAGTGTCACAGCATCATATGTAAACAAAGAGGGAGCACAAGAAGAAACAAGTGCCTCTGGGAGGTATAGACTTGCTTTCAACAAACATATCCTTAAGAGCATCAGAAATGCCATCTCTGCAGCATAACCTTTTGTTGCCATTTTTATCAAAAAATATTAATTAGTTAAGAATAATAAGTAACATACAAAAAATGCTTCATCAATCACGAGCCCCTTAATCACCAGTTCCTTCTCAATGACAGGTGGGCCACACAGACTCTTCGCTCGTGTGCACAGCATTTGGCCCGCCTGTCGTTGAGAAAAGGACAGGTGACTAAATAAAGCAAGTAAGCAAAGTATTGCTCATAACATATATATAGCACGGGTTAAACCAAAAACAAGACATGAAAGTAAGTTTAGTCCATGTAACATACCACTGTGGCGAGGGGTATATAGTTCAAGGTGAAAACATGTTCAAGTCTTTACTTAATCAAGTATACTACATCAGCGGGCATGAGGAATATGGTGCGATATGCTATGAGATTTTCTTCTCCAACTGCCAGGTTGAATCGATCACACTCGAGTCAGATAAGAGTAGACACCATTATATCATCTTACATTAATTTAGTTTGTTAAGTCAAATGCATTATTTTAATTCTGTTTGTTACACAATAATGAAAAGAAAAAGAAAGAAGCCCCCAGAGAGAGAAATATCTCACAATCAGCACATAAAACTGAATTTGGAATACAACTAAAAAACAATACAATATGCACCTTCTGAAAGACGGGGCACAGAAGCATCAGTTGATATTTCTTTGAGCTAATGACTAGTACTCATCTCACCAGATCAACCTTCCAAGTTATGCACTATAGTGTCCAAGGCACCAGCTAGCGAATGTACAGGTTGGAGCGGCCATATATAGGCTGCTAGGAGGATTTTGAAGCCACCTATGGCTTGTTAGGCTGTTTTAAACATCTCTGTGTATCTGTGTTTAGTAAGGGGTCCTACGATTTACTAGGTGGTGATATATTGCATTTTTATGTAGTTGTTCACTTATTTTGTAAACATTGTCTAGATTGATTAGATTCTCTTAAAATAAATTATGTTTTGTTAGTCACTCTTCGTACTTAAATTATGTTGTCTATTAATTGCTTTCACTTAGTTATTACTTGCTAATGCTCTATGCACTTGTTAACATACAAAATTACTGCTGTAGCAGAATAAACAACCAAGACACCCAAAAGAAATAGAACTGCATATATTAGAAGCACACACCCAAAAAGTGATCGCAAGATTTCAAAGTTCCCAACAGTATTATGTACGCCATCAAACTCCATTGTAAATACGATTTTATAAAAAGCTTTTAAAAGAAATAAACCAGAACTTACAGTTCCACACTTCGTAGAAATGTCAACTAATTTAGTATCTCATATCAAGAATCTGCAGGTGACCCGGCACCTATATATTGACTGGTAAACCAATAGAAAATATTGATATCTGTGATTATAATCTCCCATCCTCACTACTTCTCCTACCTTCCAAACTCACATTTTGCATGCCAGCCTATTATTAAATTGAGACGAAAAAACCCTCAAATTTGTCACTTTAAAAAGTTTAGAGATGTAAAACAAAAGGCCATTTTCCCACAAACTAGTCTCGTTTTCAAACAAGTGGCATAAAAGCTAAAATATCCTTAAGCAATGCCCCAAATAAACTTCACCTTTAGCTTCAACAGTTTAAATAAAAAGACATACCTCTTATCTAACCTCTGAGCTCCATTCAACTTCTTGGTAAAGCTTGATAAGATAGCAATGTCATTGCAAGTATCTCTCTCTGATAACCACTCATCCTGAAGACGAACATCAGCATCCCTGCACAGTTGGTGGGACATTGGTTCTGTAATGACTGAAGCAAATAATTAAGTTTCAGAGGCAATCATCAAAATTAAATACCAGGTAGTTTGTGTGTGCTACCAATTGCAGCCAATTGTTAAAGTAGGACAATTTTAACTACATAGATCTTATTGTGATTCAGCTAGACTAGGCATTTGATACCTTCTGAGGCTAAGCACTTCATGATTTCTCCGCAAATGGTCAGCATATTTTGTGAGGGCATCTTGTGCATAGTGCTTTCCAACTGTTCTGATGGCAGCTGCACTAAGTAAGTTCTCCAGAGATCCATGCTTTTTCAACAGCTTTAGGGCTGTCATGCGACCAAATCCAGGGGCCATATGCTGAATTCCAGGAACACCATCAACTTTATCACCTATAATGCATCCTAGATAGATAAATATTAGTCAGATGCAAGAAGTAGATGAATATAGCTCAAAACCCCAATTCAATAATATGGAACTTAATCGATGTAAAGATTCATCTCCAGAAAACAGAGATGTCCTGCCTAGAAAGGGTAGTCTATAAAAGTAAGCCATGTTGAGAAGGTTAAACCAAGATATATCTGAACTAAATATTTATTTGTAAGATTCTTGTATAGGTTTATAAAGAGGGAACCAAAAGATTTCAAAACAAACTTTTAAATTTTAAAGCCAACCAATGATTGATTTCAGCTCAAGTGTAAAGCTAGTAAAATTGAATGACAGTGCCATAGGAACATATTAATTGGTACATGTCTCCTGCAGAAACATCTATCATCAGTTTTACCAAGTTATGAGCAGGTAAGAAGCCCAGATCTTGCACGAAACGGTGTAGACTTCTTACAACATATCTTGCACGTCAACTGGAACTTCCTTTTGAGGGACCACTCTATAACCTTAAAAAAAGTAATTACAATACACGGAAGCAGTTAAGGAAAAACATTTATTGATTTGCCAGAATGACAAAAAATCATAGATGACAAGGATTAACAACAAATCAGAAAGATGTCAAATTTCATCAGCTGTTGTATTAGTTCCTCAAATTTTAGAGATACGTATAAAGTATGATACCTTTTCCAGATCTACAAAATACTTTTTAAGAATCATAGCCTTTTGTCTATAAGCTTAGTAACATTAGGTTTACCTCTTCCAACCTGAGAACTAATAAAGGATTTATTTCTTGCAGTAACCATATAAGAATTGGATACTACATGAGAACACGTGTCATACTTACTGAGACTCAGATCAGAACTAGGATCACAGTCATATTGGGCGATGTAATGTCTCAGAGTGTAAAAGGACCATCTCCCGAACTCAGGAATTGGCATAACAATTTGCACGTCCTCAGATATTAGCTGCTTAAAGTCTTTATCAGGTGAACCAATAACTACCCGAAATCCTCTTTGTAGCACTTGATCTGTGAGAGTAGCTACAACATCATCGGCCTCATAGCCATTAACTTTGATAACCTGCATTTGATAGCATACTAATGTTTCTGCTTCTTAGAAAAGCTTACTGATAATTCTTTCATGGTAAAAAAATACTACAGTTCTTGCAAAATGATAATACAGCATCATATGTTTTGTCTGGTCCGTCATGTAAGAATGATTAGACAACTGAATAGAGCATTAGATGTGATTTTCCTGAAGGACTTTGTGGGTATGTATACAAGGAAGCACAGAAAATTTTCAAGCAAACCAATTTGCACTAGTTGACATTATAGAGTTAGCCATGTTGCATCTCAATTCGTGGACATAAAAAAATATGATATAAATAAATGAAACAAAGATGGTCTTATGAACATTTTATATACTAGGAAACGGCACCTCCTTTAAGAAGTAAAGATTAGTAGACTGCCAATGAGACTCTTATGCAACAAGAAGAAAAAAATGTAAATATAGAAGATGTTCAGAAAATTTTCTGTTGAAAAACATGCCATTTGACAATATTCGTGATAGACAAGATCAGTATGCAAGGTATCAGACCCTGTGACTACACCAAAGTGGTGAGGATGAGGGTTAAATATCTGTATTTATTCCATCACGCTCCCGTGAATTGAATGCCTATTTTATGGATTGATACTGGATTCGCGCACAGGTATAATATTTTTAAAAATGCACAACAAATGGGATTTTGAACCTGGGTTTGCTATGATACTGACACTACACCAAAATTCCCGAGTTGTGGTGAGATTGAGAGTTAAACATTCATATATGTTTATGATGTTTCATTCCTTCTTTGAACAATGAGAGGTGATTAGACTTCGAATACATCTAAATGTACAATGAACAAACACAATATTATATGTGTATGTTATCAGCTAGATAGCCTCTCCTCAAGCTTGCATCAAGCATGAAAAGCATAGCTATTGCTTATAAGTAGAGATTGATTTGGAAGAAATTTTGCAAAATGAGCTACCATTGTATTATCAGCATCTTGGAAGCAGGTGAATTGGAATTGGAGAATACAAAATTTTCAGATATGGAAGCATAGCCTTCAAAACTGTTTAGGATAGCCATTGATATTGTCACGCCCCAAATCCCGAAAGGGTCGTTCGTCCTCGCTGGATCCTTTACGGAACCGATTCGTCCTCGCTAGGGGCGTGATGCCGTGCGAGCCTGGAGTTGCGCTCGCACAAGGCAAGAACTTGCAGTTTTAGGAACCCATTTTGAAAGACAATTGATAAACACATTCACAGAGATTTGAACACAAATGCGGAAGAAACATGCTTTTTCATTGAATATTCAGAGTAATTAACATAGAGTTTACATTGATGCACCTTCTCGGCTATTGAATTACATTAAAAAAAGGTAACTCAAAATGCAGGGCGCGCTCCGTCAGATAGTCCACGTCGTTTGCACATTACGCCCTTGTATAGATTGAAGTCTTTGCCTCCAAAATGAACTGACTCCAGCTATACTTCAAAACAGAAGCGCTCCTAACGCCTCCTCGCTATGCTCTAGCGTTGCACCGTCTGAGTGCCTGAAATAGTTGCCCACAACGTGGGTCAGTACTTAACTTGTACTGGTGAGCGGAATGAATCCCACTCGACTAAATCGACACTAGCTTGTTAGGGGCGAGCATGCATTAAGATAGCTTCTATAAGGAAGCAAGTGAAATCAATTCATATCAGTTGCATGTTTTGATAGGAAATGAATAAAGCAGTGAATCCAACCAGTACACCGATTGCTTACTCAATCGATGCACGCCTTCCCTGAAACGAAAACACAAGTATACTTACCATCTGCACAAGACAATAAGTTAGCATGCGTTCTACACTATGCGGTCATTGGTGTGATCGACACCTTAGGGACATATTTCAAGCTTAGCGGCGCGCCCTATCAGCCCGGGTAGCAAGCCCTGCTGGAGGTCCTGCTAAGCATCGTGACAAGCACGAATCAAATATTTCCCTCCGGATCGATACGGTTCCAGTGCCCCGGAAGCCGTTTCGAGGAAAGCCAAACCCTGTGCACAAGTTGTCCCAGACCATGCAAATGCATGAAATAATACATATTACATACAGTGCATTTTAAGGAACAGAAGAAGTAAGCAGCATATATATATATATCTCATGCAACAGTTTATATTTTCCAAGCGGTATTCCGTATCAGCTATCCCATAAGTCCAAACTCTATCCGAGGCACCAGGCCGCCACCAATAACCAACTTCGTTTTCTCAAAACCTCAGATTATATTACAAGCAAGCATATGATAATTAGCCTACAAAATCCCAAGTTCCTTTCTTAGTGGCTGGCATGCCTGTGGCTAAGGATTTCCTAGGCGTCCAACCGGGCATCATCGAGTGAACGATTGAAACTTAGAGATGTTGGCATGAAGAAGTAGGAAAGAAGGGACCAAACCACTCACTGGTTAAGGGAAAGAGCTGAAACTAGGAATCCCGCTAGCGACGATCAAACGTCAGTTACGCGGACCTGAAACAGCACGAGCACCGAGTTAGAAAATCTTGCCTATCCTTCCTTGCCGAACTCCCCAAAACCTCAAAATCCAAATGATAAAACCCAAGGCGAAAACCAAGCAAATCGAAAGCAACACAAATCCGAAACCTCAAAGCGACAAGCAAGCAAAAATCCAAGCAAACCCAAGCTACCAAAACACGAAAACTATTGGACTCGTTTCAATAGAGTCATTTCCATGAGTTGGAAAGGATCATCGCATTTTGTCCGTGGCAAAGATGCCGAGATCTAAGCTACGACTCAGACTGACTAGCCACAAGCCCAATTACGTAGTGCTCGTCCCGGTCGGATCGGGATTTGAGGCACTACATAATATACCACTAAGAAAAAGTTTCGACCCGAAACTTAAGAACAAGGCCTACCTCCGACTCGGTGAACAATGAAGGATACTTCTCCTTCATCTCCTCTTCGACTTCCCAGGTTGATTCCCCAGCTGTATGGTTCCGCCACAGCACGCGAACCAAGGACATCGTACGGTTGCGAAGAACTTTTTCCTTACGGTCCAGAATCTGCACCGGCTCCTCCGGGTATGACAAATCCGTGCTCAATTCTAACTGTTCGAAGCTAACTACATGACTCGAGTCATGCACATACTTCCGCGGTTGGAAAACGTGGAATACGTCATGCACTCCAGCCAAGGCGGGAGGTAGTGCAACTCGGTATGCCACAGCTGCCACCCGTTCCAGTATTTCAAAGGGGCCGACAAACCTGGGACTCAGCTTGCCTTTCACGCCGAAACGCATCACTCCACGCATCGGCATCACTTTCAAGAAGACATGATCCCCGACCATGAACTCCAAGGGCCTACGATGAGTATCGGCATAGCTTTTCTGTCGGCTCTGCGCAGTGCGGAGTCTTTCCCGAATCAAGCGAACTTTCTCCACCGCCTGCTCCACCAACTCGGGCCCGAGTACCTGTCGCTCGCCGATTTCGTCCCAACAGATTGGAGATCGACACTTACGCCCATAGAGCGCTTCGTACGGTGCCATCTGGATGCTCGATTGGTAGCTGTTGTTGTACGCAAACTCCGCCAACGGAAGGTGCGTGTCCCAACTAGTCTTTAAATCGATCGCACACAGCCGTAACATATCTTCAAGTATCTGATTTGTCCTCTCTGTTTGGCCATCAGTCTGGGGGTGGTATGCGGTACTGAACTGTAGCTTGGTTCTCAAAGCAGACTGTAGGCTAGTCCAGAAACGAGATAAGAAGCGTCCGTCACGGTCAGAAACGATAGAAGCGGGCACTCCGTGTAATCGAACAATTTCATCTATGTAGATCTGTGCTAACCGATCGACGCTCCACGCAACTTTAATGGGTAGAAAGTGGGCTGATTTGGTCAAACGATCAACTATGACCCAAATCGCATCATGCCCGCGTGGCGTCTTCGGAAATTCCACAATGAAATCCATAGTGATATTGTCCCATTTCCACTCGGGAATAGCGAGGTTTTGCATCTTCCCGCCGGGCCTCTGATGTTCAGCTTTCACCTGTTGGCAGGCCATGCACTGTGACACAAAGGTCGCCACATCCCGTTTCATACCTTTCCACCAGAAGGTACCGCGTAAGTCTTTGTACATTTTCATGCTCCCCGGATGCAAAGAATACTTCGCGTAGTGCGCCTCCGCCATAATTTCCCTCCGGAGTTCAGGGTCGCTAGGGACGCATAGCCTTCCTTTCATTTGTAAGGCCCCATCTTCGCCTGCCACGAAGTCAGACGCCTTCCCCGCCGAGGTCAATCCGCGTAGCTTCGTTAGGAACTGATCACCCTCCTGAGCTGACTTTATTCTATCTCGTAAACTCGGTTCAAGGCGGAGTGGTGCCAGCTGCACTCCTTGCTGCCGAACTCGAAATTCGATGCCCATCGCCTCTAGATCTCGAAGTAAACGGTCGTTTATAGATAACGAGCCCACGTGCTTTCGACTCAGAGCATCAGCAACGACGTTTCCCTTGCCCGGAGTATATGCGATCGTTAGATCATAGTCCTTAATAAGTTCTAGCCAACGCCGCTGCCGGAGGTTTAGTTCCCGTTGGGTGAATAGATACTTGAGGCTCTTGTGATCTGTAAAGATTTTGCAAGCAACACCGTAAAGATAATGCCTCCACAACTTCAATGCAAATACAATCGCCGTCAATTCTAAGTCGTGCGTCGGGTAGTTTTTCTCGTGCGGCTTTAGTTGCCTAGAGGCGTACGATATTACCTTGTCCCGTTGCATGAGTACACATCCCAAGCCGAGTCCTGAAGCGTCACTGTATATCTGAAACTCTTCTACCCCATCCGGAAGTGCTAAAATCGGAGCTGAAACAAGACGCCGCTTAAGTTCCCGAAAGCTAGCTTCGCATTCTTCACTCCATTTGAATACAATCCCTTTCTGAGTAAGGCGAGTCAAAGGCGAGGCCAGTTTAGAGAAATCCTTCACGAACCTACGGTAGTACCCTGCTAGGTCGAGAAAGCTTCGAATTTCACTAGCTGACGTAGGTTGTTTCCAGTCCACCACCGCCTCTATTTTCTTCGGGTCTACGGCGACGACTTCTGCCGAGACGACATGACCAAGGAACGCCACGCTGTTCAACCAGAACTCGCACTTGCTGAGTTTAGCGAACAACTTATGTTCTCGTAATGTTTGCAACACGATCTTCAGGTGTTCCTTGTGTTCCGCCTCGTTCTTGGAATATATTAGAATGTCGTCAATGAATACGACGACAAACTTGTCAACGTACGGCCGAAACACGCGGTTCATCAGATCCATGAAAGCTGCAGGGGCGTTCGTTAAGCCGAACGACATCACGAGAAACTCATAGTGTCCGTAACGAGTTCTGAACGCAGATTTTTGAATGTCCTCTGGTTTGATCTTTAACTGGTGATACCCTGACCTGAGGTCAACTTTGGAGAAAACAGTTGCACCTTGCAGCTGATCAAACAAGTCATCTATTCTTGGCAAAGGGTACTGATTTCGGACGGTCGCCTTATTTAATTCCCGGTAGTCGATACACAGCCGCATGGATCCATCTTTCTTTTTCACGAACAGTACTGGAGCACCCCACGGAGAAACGCTTGGACGTATGTATCCTCGGTCCAACAGGTCTTGCAACTGAACCTTAAGTTCCTTTAACTCTGCTGGAGCCATTCGATAAGGTGCCTTCGATATCGGTCGCGCATCCGGAAATGTGTCTATACTGAATTCGATCTCACGATCAGGAGGCATTCCAGGCAGCTCGTCGGGGAACACGTCGAGAAAATCTGCTATAACATCAGCCTGAGCTGCATTTGCACTTTCCTGCCGAGTGTCTCGAACTGAAGCTAAGTACCCTTTACAACCCGAATGCAGCATACGCCTTGCCGAAATTGCTGATATCACCATTGCCGTCTTCGGTGCAGCGCTGCACGAATAGTAGAAGTCTGCCTCACCGGGTAGACGAAATACGACTCGCTTCTCCGCGCACTCGATTGTTGCATGGCAAGCACCCAACCAATCCATCCCGAGAATAATATCGTAATCCTTGATGTCCAGTACAATGACATCTAAGGAAAGCTTCCTTCCTCCGATGCAAATATATCCATCCCTACAGATCGCATGGGCGGGCATGTCGACTCCCGAAGGTGTGCTTACGCAAAGATTCATAGATAAGGGAGTAGAAGCTAATTTATGCTCAACAGTAAAATCAGCAGATATGAAGCTATGCGTAGCACCTGAATCAAATAAGACTCTAGCGGACAAATCTCGGAAAAGTAATGTACCTGTCACGACTGTTTCAGAGACAGATGCCTCATCCCGAGTCAAGGCATAGACTCGGCCCTGAGCACCTTGGCGTTGTGGATTAACTGGCACAGCATTTGCATCACTTGCTGGAGGCCCTCGGTTCTGATTATTCCCGTTGTTTTGATTCGGCTTACCCTCCCGGCAGCTAAACTGTTTATGGCCCAGACGACCACATTTGAAACATCCAGTAACCCGACAATCGTTTACTCGATGCCCTGACTTGTCGCACCTGGTACAGTTCGGTGCCTGAGATTGACCCCTATTATCAGACGTGTGCGGACGTTTTTGCGCTCCGGACCCTCCCGTTTCCTGAGGTCGCTTGTTGTTGTTGTTGGTACGGGGGGTTTGCGCCTCTGCCTTTGGGGGATGACGTCCAAAGATCCGCTCGCTGCCCAGGGCAGCTTCGTAGCATTCTCTATAGGTTTGACACTTTTGATTGATGACGTCCCTACGCAACTCATCATTCAAACCCTTTTGAAAGCGATAGCACCACGCCTGCTGGTTAGGCAGGAAGTGCCCAGCAAACTTTGCCAGCTTAGCGAATACCGAATCATAATCGTCAACAGACAGACTCCCTTGGACTAGATTGCTGAAGTCGTCTTCCTTTTGTTGACGCACGGCGCGGGGAATATACTGTTCAATGAAAGCTGATTTGAACATTTCCCAAGTAATTTTACAGTTGGGATTGGCATCGTAAATCCCTTGCTTCGTTGCCTCCCACCAATCATGCGCACGCAGTTCCAGCTGAACTGATGCACAGGCAACTCGCCTGGACCCCCGGATGCCAACCAGGTTGAAGAGTCCCTCCAGCTTGGCAATCCATCCCAGAACTACGTCCGGTTCCGCTCGTCCGTTGAACGTAGGGGGATGCATTTTGGTAAACTCTGCTGCTCGGCAGGTGTTCCTAGCTGAAGGCTGAGTTTCTTCGGACTCATCCTCTACCGCCACGGCCGGCGGCGTCACTGTTGTTGCTCCGTTGCTGGGTGCCAATGATGCAATCAGTTGCATCATCGCATCCAGCTGCTTCTGCTGAGCGGCAAATTGGGTCTGAATATTTGCCTGCTGAGTAACGGCCTGTTGCTGTTGCGCCTCCATGAGGTGCATAAGCCGTTCCGACATCCCGTTCGAACCCGCTCCTCCGGATTCTCCTGAACTTGTTGGGTCGCTTCGAATAGGCTGAGCACTGCTTGCAGCGGCAGTGTTTTTCTTAGCCATTTGCTACAAAAGAGAGTAGCTTGTTAACATCTCAAAATCGATAGATTTTATATCTACGGGCTCATTGTATAGGCGACTCATCTGATGCAGCGGACGCCGAACGCAACTCAATAGAGAGGCGCATCAAACTCCTTTATATTCTTTTGAAAACCCGAGGAAATACAGCCGTGCTCTGATACCAATATGTCACGCCCCAAATCCCGAAAGGGTCGTTCGTCCTCGCTGGATCCTTTACGGAACCGATTCGTCCTCGCTAGGGGCGTGATGCCGTGCGAGCCTGGAGTTGCGCTCGCACAAGGCAAGAACTTGCAGTTTTAGGAACCCATTTTGAAAGACAATTGATAAACACATTCACAGAAATTTGAACACAGATGCGGAAGAAACATGCTTTTTCATTGAATATTCAGAGTAATTAACATAGAGTTTACATTGATGCGCCTTCTCGGCTATTGAATTACATTACAAAAAGGTAACTCAAAATGCAGGGCGCGCTCCGTCAGATAGTCCACGTCGTTTGCACATTACGTCCTTGTATAGATTGAAGTCTTTGCCTCCAAAATGAACTGACTCCAGCTATACTTCAAAACAGAAGCGCTCCTAACGCCTCCTCGCTATGCTCTAGCGTTGCACCGTCTGAGTGCCTGAAATAGTTGCCCACAACGTGGGTCAGTACTTAACTTGTACTGGTGAGCGGGATGAATCCCACTCGACTAAATCGACACTAGCTTGTTAGGGACGAGCATGCATTAAAATAGCTCCTATAAGGAAGCAAGTGAAATCAATTCATATCAGTTGCATGTTTTGATAGAAAATGAATAAAGCAGTGAATCCAACCAGTACACCGATTGCTTACTCAATCGATGCACGCCTTCCCTGAAACGAAAACACAAGTATACTTACCATCTGCACAAGACAATAAGTTAGCATGCGTTCTACACTATGCGGTCATTGGTGTGATCGACACCTTAGGGACATATTTCAAGCTTAGCGGCGCGCCCTATCAGCCCGGGTAGCAAGCCCTGCTGGAGGTCCCGCTAAGCATCGTGACGAGCACGAATCAAATATTTTCCTCCGGATCGATACAGTTCCAGTGCCCCGGAAGCCGTTTCGAGGAAAGCCAAACCCTGTGCACAAGTTGTCCCAGACCATGCAAATGCATGAAATAATACATATTACATACAGTGCATTTTAAGGAACAGAAGAAGTAAGCAGCATATATATATATCTCATGCAACAGTTTATATTTCCCAAGCGGTATTCCGTATCAGCTATCCCATAAGTCCAAACTCTATCCGAGGCACCAGGCCGCCACCAACAACCAACTTCGTTTTCTCAAAACCTCAGATTATATTACAAGCAAGCATATGATAATTAGCCTACAAAATCCCAAGTTCCTTTCTTAGTGGCTGGCATGCCTGTGGCTAAGGATTTCCTAGGCGTTCAACCGGGCATCATCGAGTGAACGATTGAAACTTAGAGATGTTGGCATGAAGAAGTAGGAAAGAATGGACCAAACCACTCACTGGTTAAGGGAAAGAGCTGAAACTAGGAATCCCGCTAGCGACGATCAAACGTCAGTTACGCGGACCTGAAACAGCACGAGCACCGAGTTAGAAAATCTTGCCTATTCTTCCTTGCCGAACTCCCCAAAACCTCAAAATCCAAATGATAAAACCCAAGGCGAAAACCAAGCAAATCGAAAGCAACACAAATCCGAAACCTCAAAGCGACAAGCAAGCAAAAATCCAAGCAAACCCAAGCTACCAAAACACGAAAACTATTGGACTCGTTTCAATAGAGTCCTTTCCATGAGTTGGAAAGGATCATCGCATTTTGTCCGTGGCAAAGATGCCGAGATCTAAGCTACGACTCAGACTGACTAGCCACAAGCCCAATTACGTAGTGCTCGTCCCGGTCGGATCGGGATTTGAGGCACTACAGATATTTTGTACAGATAGATTGTGGATACAGCTACATCAATTTGTGGAAGTATGTTTAAATAAGAGTTAGTAATGACCCCATTACCATGAAGGTTTAATATAATAATGCTTTGGAACCAGTGTTCTGAAAAACAGATGCCTAGGCAGAGTGGCAGAGTGTTGTCCCACCAAGGGCCTAAGCACCCTGGGTTAGACAGTTGGTCCTTTGCGACCTTGGTGGGTTACTAACTGCTCGAAGGTCGCCCCTATCATTGGGATACCCAATTTTTCCCCTCTTAAGGAAAAAAGTTCAATTTAGATAACTTGAACATGTTCAGGGAGTCAAACTATGGTGTTCTCAAACCTGAGTCTCCTTGTTCTCCTTCCCCCTTGAAATCTGTGATACACAACATGCAAGCCTCAGCCGCATAAGAAAATAGCCCATCAATGGTTGGCAAAGGTAGGAGAAGGTTCATGTCATAAGGTTAATTGCTTCAATCTCATTCTTTTTCCTTTTTCTTCTTCGTCTCGTCCTCCCCCATTTATCTGATACTTCCTTCTCTCCTTCCTTTCCTTCTTTCTTCCCACTCCTTTAGTCCTTGAATATTTCCCTCGATCCCTCTTTCCTACCCATATTAGCTCCTCCCCTCTGTTCGCCGTCAGGGACAAACTAGAAAAGAGAAACTGAAATAACCTGCATTTTTGATACCACGTTTACTGAGATAAAGTCAAATTCCGGATCAAGCACACCCTTATCTTTAATAAGAGAAGAAAGACTCCCTATATAAATTATAATTTTAGAAGGATTTTATGCATGAAGAGCTCTACATCTTTTGTGATGGTTGCTTGAGACACAGTTACATGTCACCATGTTGGATATGTTCATTTTACAAGTACTAAATGATAACTTACTCCACCATTCATATGTCTTCCCTTCCCAACATAGGAAATAAGATCACGAACAAGAAAAACAGCACTATATCTTTTATACTAAATTGCAGTGTAATATATCTTTTATATAAATATACTAAAGAAAAACAAGCTGGCTTGCGAGCTCAATCGGCCGAATACCTCTAAGCTCAAGCTCACGACTTGTTTACCTAAAGAGACTATTCTTAGGCTCAACTGAAGCTCAAGCTCTAGAGCTCAGAAGCTCATATCATGAGCTTTTCAGCGAGTTGAGCTCAATCCGGCTTGCGAATATCTTGGGTTATCAACACCCCTAATAATGGGACCGGCAAGGGCAATTAATTACGGTTGCTACGACCACGACCAGGAATGGCTCGGTTTTATCAAGCAAATTGTGACGGTGGCCCAAAGCATAGTGCATAGCATTGACTCAAAAGCAAAGTTGATCACTCATCTCTAGAGAAATTTATCCTCTTACTTCTTTGTGTAGACTCTTTACACAGTCTAGGAAAGTTGGAGGATGCTAAGTTGCATAAACAGGCAGAGCTAACTGCCGTCTATGTTTTATATCGTCACCCTTTCATGCCCGTAGCTATCTCCGCCAGAAATTTGGCACCAATATAGAGGGTCGATGTCAAGCAGGGCCGGCCCAGAGGGTTGGGTTGCCTTAGCTAGAGCTAATTCTGGTTGTCCTTCATCTCTATTGAAAAGATAGAGGTTTAAGTTGGATTTGGACCGGACCGGTCCTAAGAAAACCAAATGGTCCGGAGGGTTGCCCGAGGGGGTTGCCCAATCCCTAAGTCTTGTCAGGCTTACCCTAGGTCGGGCCTGACGTCAAGTCGACCGTAGGTCAAAACAACTTTGTCAAATAATTTATGGACCTACTTACTATCTAAAATAATTCATAAATATAGATATTGTTAACTGCATCCATGCGTGTTACTCCTATCCCAATTATTATTTTTAAGACATAATCTGAATCCCTCTAGTGTCCGCGACCAAATCTAACCAAACAAATTCTAATAAAAAATCGGAGAAAATCCCAAGAAATCATGATATCAAAGCTCGTATCATTTTACTGACCGGCACATTGCACATCCGTAGAACATCGGCGACGTCGGCGCGAGACTCCGCCAGCTGCCTCAGCGCGGTCCTCCGGTGCGCTTTATACGATGGCATCAGCCTCCTCCTGTACTCGTTCCCCTCGTCCCCGTCCAAAACCTACATCACCACCCAACCAATGACCGCAATCTCTCTCTCTCTCTCTCTCACTTTCAAACGTAAGTGGAGGAAGTGGGGAGATGGGGGGAAGTGGACTTACGGCGAGGACGGGGTCGCGGAGGCTGACCTGGGAGAAGAAGAGGGAGACCCAGCGTGCGAAGGAGCGGAGGCTGGGCTGGGACCCCTCGTAGCAGAGCGGGTTCACGTCGAGGAAGAAGACTCTGCTCGGCTGCTTGCCGATGGGCTGTTTGATGGAATTCCGCTGTGGGGATGTCGGGAGCGGCGCTGGAGCGAGCGACCACGATTTCAATGTTACCATCATTTTTTTGTCTCCTCTCCGTCCGTTCGGATTTTTTGTTAGGCAACCCCCGGGGGTGGTGTTTTAGAAATCCCAGTCCGACTGCTTTCGGCTCTGCTGGGCTTGAGTTGGGGCCCAAGATTAATAACCCTTGTAATAGGGGTGGGCCTGTTTTGGTGCACGAGAGTGTATAAGTACGGAAGTAAAAATTGTTTGCTTGGTGGAATTGAAAGGTACGAAAGTGAAAAAAAATGAGTTCTGTTGTTTCGATGGTTGTTGAAAGTAAAAAAAAAAAGAGCACACACGAAGTTTCGAAACGACGTATCGCTATGAGTTCGATGACGCAAATTTCGTTTCGAAACGACGAGCACACACGAAGTTACAACGAGTTTCATAACATGGCCGATACGGGATGTCGTCGACGGATACGCGTTGATTCCGGTGTGCACGCACATCCAAATCAACTTTTGCGAAATCCCACACGTCCGTATTGACGGTACACACCTTTCGGTGACGTTCACACACGACCAAGTCATCTCATTTAGCGGGGCGCACCCAGTTCCGAAAAAATCAGGGTTTTTAAATATCCAAGTTTTTGGTCATTTTTACCCGCAAATAAATTACAATCTACAACAGCATAAAATAAACTAAAAATAGGGTTTTAATCTCGGTTATAAGGTCTAGATTACTGTTCAGATAAATTTTGAAAACATTTAGCAGGTTGGTCGCAAAACGCTCGTGAACTGGGGAGTTCGGGACAAGTTCTGAATTTTCAAAAATTGGAAAGTTTTTTCCTGTTTTTGCGTCGCAGTTTGCGACCGACACATGACGCGATATTCCGAACTATTTACACGGGTTTCGAGAGAGTTACGAGGTCTACGCGCACGATTTGACATAACAGTAATTGGATCTATGTACAGAAAGTTGCGCGAGCGGGAAAGCGGGTACCTCACTGAGTTTCGTCCACTGGGAGGGTCACGGCGAGGCACGGCGGCGGGTTGCTGCTCGTCGGCAGCGGAGCTGCGGCTGCTGGGGCTGCTCAGGGAGGGTGTCGGCGGCGGGGTCTCGGGGTCCATCGGCGTGTCGCCGGAGGGGAGAAATGGCGGTGGCTGTGGCAGAGATCGTGGTGGTGGTGGTCGAGAGGAGTTCGACTTGGGTTTTATAGGGGCTGCCGACGGTTTCAGGGAGGGAAGAGGTCGGGACGGTGGAGGGGAACGTTTGTGAGACAAGGCGCCGGTCGTTTGGGCGGTGAGCGGTCTCGGCGGAAGCCGGAGCGGCAGCGGAACGGCCGCGGGAAGTCGGGGCGGTCGCGGGGGTTAGGGATTTGGGTTAGGTTACTGTTGCATGCAGGGCAGATTCAGGTAGGCGGGTTCGGGTATGGATCCGACCCGACCCGCTAGGGTTTGGGTCCGGTTCAGGTTGGTTTCTTCGGTTTATTTTAAACCGGTTGGGTTCAGATTGGTTTATTTTGGTTTAATTAAAAACTTAGTTTTTAGGTCTTTAAAAATAGTTCTGGGGTCCAATAAATTTCAGAAAAATTACCCTATGTCTAGTTTTTTATTTTACACCCAAAAATATTATTTTTATAATATTTTAATATTTAATAAAATTATAAAATTATTTAGTATCAGAAAATATTAATTTTAATTAGTTAAAAAATCACAGAAAATTCCCGAAAATTTATTTTTGAATTTAAAAAAAATTTTGGGTGTTTCAAAAATATCGCTAACCGTCGCTAATTAAAAAAAAATATAGCTTGTATATTATTCACACTACAATCTGCCTGCAGTTTATCAATTCACAGTTTATATTATTAGACCCGGAGTAATCCTCCGTTGAATTTTTTGGGTTCGCCGACCCCTTCGGTGGAACAATCAACACCGGTAATTTCTCATACATTTAACATAAATAATAAAGTAAAATTTAAAGAAATAGACACATTGAAATTATAAACTAAGTCTGAAAATAAATATCTAGTAAGCATCAAAACTGGAACTGAGTGTCAACAAATAAAGTCTGAAACACTATCTCAATAAATGTATGAAATGAATACATAAATGGCCCAAGATCATGGGCCAAAAAAAAACTCAGAAACAAATAAACTATCCTAACTAGGACTACTGTTGATACAGAGGAGGAGCACCGCGGCGAGCCTAGGAGATGAGCCTGTCCAAAAAACAACTACTGCTGATCAGGAGGAGGAGGAGGAACACCGCTGCGAATCTTGGATATCAGCGATGCCCACTGCTCCGGTGAAATCATCATAGCACCCGATGGAGGAGTCTGTGCAGTCGATGTAGATGTCGATGTCGGCGGACCAGGAGGTCGTATCTTCTCCAACGTTGTCAGTCTAGTGTTGCAAGTATCCATGATAGATAACATCCTCACAACACTCTGCTCCACTGACATGTTCATCTGAACCTGTGTTATCTGCAGTCTCGTAAGTGCATCGCCCATAGCTACATGCGACCCCCTGTAGCATCGTCACATTGCGCTTTGTCTACGTGGCCAGATCCCTCAGCTCCGCCATGCTACGCTCAAGTGAATCAAAACGTGCTACGATCGTCGCATCATCCGTTTGTCGTGTGGGCTGCGACGTAATCCTTTGCAGTAACTCGGCACGCAGAGACGCAATCTGATGGTCAACTCTCTCATACTGGGCTTGTACCGACTCCTGGGAGGGCTGTGTGGTATGAACACTGACAGAAGGGGTCATAGAGGACTGCGACGCAACATAGATGCCGTAGGATCCTGTACCGTAGTACGTACCCCTCTCTAGACCACCAACGACGGTCATCCAAAGCTCCTCATGTAAACCCCCCTAATTTTAAAATTTAATTTTAAGTATTTTTTTTTACTATTAAAGTGTTTGATTTCTTTTGACTATTTTCTTGGGTATTAGAAAATAAAACGCTTTGTTTTATTAATAATATATATATATATATATATATATATATATATATATATATATATATATATATATATATATATATATATTTGAAAAAAAGAAAATATTTATTTATTCAAGTATTACGAATTTTTTTAGAATTTATTTTTATTACTTATCTAATTTTATACTCACATATATGTTCTAAATAAATAAATAAATAGATAAAAATTCTTACAAATAATAGTTATATAGATATATTGGTTAATGATTTCATATATATATATATATATATATAAGTATATTTATTAATAAGAAAGAAATAAAAACAAAAAAACAAAACAAAAACCTAACTACCCAAGGCTTTCCCCAGGCCCTCACGACTCTACCCGCGGCCCAGGAGTAGACCAACGCCCCTCCCCATCTCTCTATATAAATACACCTGTAAATGTAAACCCTAACCCAAAAAACTAAACCCTAACCCTGCCCCCTAGCCAGCGACCCCTTGGCCGCTGCGAGCACCGCCACCGGAGCTCCGCAGCACCACCAACGCAGGCCACAACAGCAGCCGTAGTAACAACATCAGCGACATCAACGAGTAGTCCACGACCCCCTCTTCCAGGTCCAATTTCTCTCTCATCTTAGCTCCGTTTTGTGAACCAATTTTTCGTACATGCTCACAACATCTCTCTCTTGGATTTCCTCCAAGCGGGATGGCTTTTAGTATACTTGTTTGAAAGAAAAGTTGACTCAAAGTTGACGAAAAATTGTTCCAAAATACTTCAGAAAATCAGTCCAAGTACCCCTGTTGGCCTCCAGTTTTCTACCAACTCGTTTAATATATTTTAAATCTATTTAAATGAACTTATTCACAACATAACAAATATTATTTTTTTTCTTTTAGTTTTTCTTAGTTTGCAATATTCGTCAAATTATTCATGTTTCCAAAACGACCAAAAATCATGTTTTCAAAACCCAAAAACTTGCGATACGGAGTGCGCCCGCCAAACGGGACCACCTCGTCGTGAACCAACTGCACCGAAAGGCATGTATGGTATATCCTGACGTATCAGATTTCTGAAAGTTGATTTTGATGTGTGTGTGCACCGAATCAACCTATATCCGCAAAAAGTTTCCTGTATCAGTGTTTTACAAATATTCAATTAGTTTTTGTTCGCTCGTCAGATCGCAATAAAAGTTATGCCATTGGACTCGCAGCGTCTGACTTGTCCTGTGACCCGAGTTTCGCTCGATTCAGAGTCAGTCAACAAATCGTCGTTTTGAGGGTCCCACGATTTGACTTGACGGGCGAATTTGTGATCGGCTCACCGAAATCCAAAAAATGGACATACCGTTGAGTCAGTATCGTCGTTTAGGATTTGTTTGACCTATATTTTATCATATTTAGAGAACTTTATCCTCGACATATATTTTCGGTGCGAAGTGGCCCACATGTGGATCCCGTTTTGACCCAAAATTACCGTTTTGCCCCTGTGTCCAAATTGAACGAAAGTGTAGTATTTTTTTATTATCTTGCTGATTCCAGAAAAGTTGTTAATGTTTATTTCAGCATCCGGAGATGTTCATTCAGAGTTCCTACTTTTCGGTTCCTTGTGCTTTTCGTCTGGACGTCTATACTACACTGCTTGCTTGCCAGACAAGTATACCTTGCCACTACTACTGTTTATTTACGTTCATATCTGCATGTTTTATTTCTATCATTTATTTTCTTATTTATGTATATTATTAAACTGTGCGTCTAAGAAAACATGGGTGGAACGACGGATGTCGTCGTTTGTTTTTTATTTTATTTGTTATGCATATTGACCTAGATTTAAGAGACCACCCAATAATTTTGAGGCATCTTTATGTTTCACATGGCCCTGACATAGGTGTTAAACGAGTTATGAGTCTCATGTAGATCACGGACTTGCGTATTGACTGGCCATCGATACGTATTGACGCGCGATAGAAAATAACTGCTAATAGAGATATGTTAGAAAACTTAGCAGTTACTAGTGGTATTTGCATGTCATGGATATGGAACGACTAGTAGCATTGGGTGGAAATAATAATGAGTAAGCGTGTGTGACTCCTTTACACTTTTCCTATTCAGTCAGTACGCTCCACTAGAGACGCGAGTCATGATGACCCTATATTTACTTGGCGGCCTCTGACGTTCATGACATTATGCACGTAGCCCCTGGATCTCCAAGAGAACTATATGTCCATCCTATTATTTTAGCCAGATAGTCCATACGCGGATAGTCCATACGCGAAAAAGTTATTCTTAAACTGCATATCATATAAACGGTTTGGTGACCACTTTTGGACGTTGTAAACCCCCTGAATTTTTAAAATTTTAAAAACTGGATTTTTCACAATTTTCTGGAATTTTCTGGGATTTTTCCGTAATTTAAAAACAGGGTTTTAATTATTCAATGATTTTTAATTGATAATAAATGATATTAAAATATTATGAAAATAATATTTTTGGATGTAAAATAAAAAACTTGACTTAGGACAATTTTTCTGGAATTTATCGGACCCCGGACCTATTTTTAAATGCCTAAAAAGTATTTACCTATTTAATTAATTATTTATTAATTAATTACTGTTTTTTTTTTATTATTATTATTTTTTTTAACCCAGCCCGTTGGGCCGGCCCAGCCCGGCCCAACAGACCCAGCCCAACCCGAGCCCAGCCCCTAGCGGGTCGGGTCGGATCCAACAGACCCGACCTGGACCCACAACCCGCTAGCCCCCCGTCTCTCCCACGACGCTCCCCCTCCCGCGTCGTGCGCCGCCTCCGCCGCGTCCTCCGCCCGCTCCGGCCGCCCACGCCTCCACGTCCACCCCACGCGCCGCCCCGCTCGGCCTCCCCTCCCCCTCGCTCCTCCCTATTTAAACCCTCTCCGGCCCCCTCCGCAGCACCACCACGCCGCCACCGCTCCCCACCGTGCTCCGCCCTAGCCCCTGCTCCGTCGACCTCCGCCCGCAGTCGCCTCGCCGCCGCCTGCAGCGCCTCACCCCTCCTCCTCCTTCCCCGGCGAGCAGCAACAGCAGCGAGCAGCCCCCGCGCCGCCTCCAGCTCCGCCGCGAGCACGGCGCGGCCTCGCCGCGCCGTCCCCGGCCCCCAACCGCCGCAGCCAGCCCCCCCACGCCGCCGTCTCCGCCGCCCCTCGCCGGATCCCCAAGCCGAGCCCTAACCCTAACCCTAGTTCGAATCCCTGTGTCCGACACGAGTCGGACACGTATCGGACACGATTCGACCCTGTTTTTGGGTCCCCTTCAGGTGCGTGTAACTTTCGCCTCGTAGCTCTATTTTCGATTCCGCAAATTGCGTTGCGAAGCCTGTATGACCCTCTCGGTGCCCGAACAAACCGTTCGGGGCATCGCATCCTGTGGTGATCGCACACCGCGATCCAAAAACAGGAAAAACCAGACCCTGTTTTACCCCGGAACTGAGTACGCCCCGCCAAACGGGACGACTTGGTCGCGCGCGGTCTTCACAGATACGTGTGCCTCGTCGATACGGACGTGTGAGATTTTGCGGAAGCTGATTGGACCCAAGGACAGGCGTTTCTAGCTGATTGATATTTTCTGGATCTGATGGTGATGTTTGTTTCAGCAACCGGAGTACCGCCTGTAAATCCAACCGAAGTCAGAGCCGCAATCAGAGCCGGAACCACAGGCAAGTGTACCTTGCCAAAACTTGTAGCTTTGCTACCTATTTCCTGGACTTAGTTATACATCAGTGGGCGAGTAAAGCTTGCCAATTCTCAGATATTTCTGGTTATAGTATTTTACTTGATTTTTGTAGCTTCATATGTGAACTTTTTAACTGCTCAACCTAGGACACCGGATACTATTCATGTGACGGAATTGCCTGAGATATACCTGGTGATTCCGTATAGGATACATTTTCATGTCATTTCCAGTTTACATGCTTAGATTCTAGCCTGACTCATTGCATTAGTTCAAACTTGCGTGACTTGTACCTGATATTTTCTGGAACTGTGACGTGAGATTACATGGGGTGGGGAGGGTATTATCATATCAAGGCTGAATATATTATAATATAAATACTATTATCTGGCGGTGCCTTAGACTCTGATACAGAGCTTTGGTTCCTTACTGGCTCTTCGAGAAAATACTGTTATGGTTTCTCCGACACTGATCCTGTAGTGGTCTCAGCCCGAGTATGACTAAAACTCTCACTTGCATATCACTAGCTGGTTTACATATTTACCCTGTTGTTTCATTATTGCTGCACTGCATATATTTTGGCTTGTATTTTTTGTACCTTGTTATGTCCCCTGAGGACCTGGAATGGACTATGTCCCCAGGTATAGCCGCAGAGAACTACCCCGAGGTGTACGGTACATGAGCACTCCTTGGAGCAGAACCCGGAACCGAGGACGAGATAGTTGCAGAAGACTTCTCCTGAGCACCGGCTACATATTCACAGTATTTCCATTTCAGTATTTTATTTCCTGTCTTTTTCTTAAAATGTAACAGAATAATTCTCGGATTTGTTTCCCGAGACACTTATTTGATATTGCTTATTTATTTTCATTGCATTATTTCTGGCAATTAATCTGTGTTTATTCTGTGGATGAGATTAGTAATACCTGAGACTTGTACTTAGTACTGCTAGACTACAGCTTAAGCATGCCCTGATGGATCCATTAAATTGGGTTGTCCATCAGTGCGTGCTGCTGGCCATTGCCACGCTTCTCCAGTCCCTAGTCATTTTGGGACTGGGACGTGACAGACGTTTACTTTCAGTATATTGTGGCATACTTTTATGTATCTTGTTACGTCCTTCTGAGGACCTGGTCCCTTTCCATGTGTAGACGATCATGACTATCTACAGGAGCACGAAACAGGACTTGCTACTCTATTCTCTTCGAGGAGGTCTTTCATTCGAGCCTCTCTGATCACTAGATGATGTACGTATTATGTTTTCTTTCATATTCTAGTTTGCTAGTGGATTTGTCTCCACCCGACTATTTAGTTTCTTTGGATATTTCATACGATCATTTTGATCTACTTGCTTAGTTTATTTATTGACTTGTGCTGTGGATAAGATTAGTATCACCTGTGACTTATGATATTATATACCACTTGTGAATTATTATTCATAATACAGCGTACGTATGTGTTATAATTTTCATATATTGGATTTGTCATATGTAACACCCCGTTTCGCTCAAGCGGACTGCCGTTTCAAACGGCAAAAGTGCGACTGTCCCGACCCGCTTTGCCTCGAACGAGAAGCAAAGGATATCCAGACTTGCCCCTACAGAAATTCAGCTTAGGCTTTCACAGGCTCGCTTGACGTATCGCTCTACCGAGGCGAATCATCGCTAAGGTGGGTAGCTACGGTGAACTTGTCTTTGCTTAGCCAGCACACATAAAATCTGGAACATTCATGCTAGTCGCTAGGTGAATAACCCCCTGCATGCTAATAAATCCAACGCACCTAGCTAAGGAAATAATCCCAACTTGTATTGCTATGCTAGAACATGGAAATTAAAATATTGCTTATAATCAGACCCTCGCATGCTAAGTCCCTAACGGTTTCATCTCTCGGCTTACCTTCGGGTCCGAGCAAACATGCCTGCTTATGTTCCTTAGAAACGCATGCTTGTCTGCTTGAATATTACCGTATTTTCATCCAAATCCTGGGAGACTACTACGTAGTCGTTCCGTGCCTGAATGAACCTGCAAGTATCCGGGACCGTTAGGTCACCCAAGGCATCCCCGAACCAGGGGAATGCATCAAGGCAAGTTAATCACTGTACAGAATCATGATTCAAGCATCTCCTGTAATACTGCACCACTGTACTACTGTTCTACTGTACCACTGTACTCCTGTTCTACAGTACTCGAGTATCACGTGAAATTGGAAAAGACCCTGACCTGCATGTCGCGGACAACTCGGAAACGAGGCATAGTTCCACGGACGGTCTCCGGGGCACTGGGGCCGCTCCGATCCGGATGGAACTCCACTGTTTCAGCCAACTGGACTGGACGAGATAGTGTGCAGCGTCCACCGTTCTTTCGCTGCATACCATCCGCTCCATGGCTGAACTTTACTTTATAGTCTACTGTACTAAACGAGATGGCTTGTAGCGCCCACTGTACTTTCGTTGCAAACTATTCTCATTTAAGACTAGTGTCCTTTATGGCTATGCCAGCGACTCATGTTCATATAGATAAGTCATCCTCGCTTAGCGGCTATCCGCATGCGAGTCACTGCATCGCATAAATGAATAACTGAACACCTGAACGATCATGTTAAAATGACCCTCGTGTTTGCATATGCTTTGCCTCCTGAATGTTTATACATGCCTCTGCTCTAATTAACAAGTTGCCTCAATATTTGCCTTGGACAGGGAAGGAGATGGTAAGTTGGTAAGTCTCGCCGTGTTTCCTCTCATGTTGTACGGCGCACTGCCCGACACGTTAGGCTATTCAATATTTGCATGAAACTGATCCTAAGGCAACTAGAAAGACAACTTAATAGTTGGTGCACGGAACTTATATTACGTGTTTGGATTTGTCGAGCGGGCGAGTAGCTTCCCCACCAGTGCATTCAATGTACTGATAATCCACCAATTTGTATGCAGGGTGCGGGAGAACCTCATTCGGTGCGGATGCCTCCAACGTGCGTGCTAAGGCCAGGAGTTCCCTCTGAAGCCTTACAACGGTGCGTCCAGAATAGAAGCACATATACAAGACATAATGTTGGAGCGTCGCCTGAACATCGCCTGTATAATCATTCTACAGTTATAGCCACTTGGCACGCTTTTACTGTTTCAGAGAGAGAGGCTTGAGCGACTTGTAATCTCGGCTATACGCCGTCTGTAACACTTGTTCATATCAATAAAAGAGATTGCTTTACTTCAACTTGTGTTTCAATGCTTCCGCTATATTGTCAACTCAGTGAACCTGTTACCGATCGCCAATGCGTTCATGACTCCACTGCACTCGGACAATCTGTGCGACTCTGTGGCTTAGAACTCTTACCGCCAGCCAATGAACCATGGCCTTGCACGGGCGTGGATCACGCTCGTGCGACATCACGCCCGGATGGGTCAAGCGATCGTTCCGCAGGAGCGCTGGCGAGGGTGATTCCCGCCTAGCGGGAACGGCCGAAATAGCCTATGGGAGATCGGGGCGTGACATCATATACATACGGCTGGAATACTTACGTATTTCTAGTCCTACGTATTTTGGGACTTGGGCGTGACATATTGTAGCGCCCCGTTCCCCCGGTACGGGGAGCGCGGCTAAGAAACACAAGACGGTATCGTTCGATCGGGATAGATTGAATTAAGAACTCGTCCTCGTTATGGATTTATTTCTTCGGAATCGATTCCCATATTCAGTGGACCGTGCCCCTGGGATCGACTTAGCGGCAGAGTCAGGAGGGACCTCTCCGCTGCTATCTTTTATTGCCTCGGGTTTCGATGTCGCTTGTTGCTTTCATGCTTTGAGTTGGTTTTGGGATTTGCTTGTTTTCCTTGAACAGTTTCGATGGTTTTCATTGTTTTCGTTCATTGAACTGCACTTCAATTCCGAGATTGACAAGGTGGAAGAGGTATTGATCGAGCTGTTTGTAATGCAGGTGAACGAGTAGTAGGCGGCTTGCGAGCGGAGTCGTGAAGCGCATCTTTCCTTCTCCCTTCCAACAATCTAAGTGAGTGGCTACCAACACGATTAGTTAGCCCTGCTTCCAAGCTTCATATCTAAAAATTTTGCATTCTTGTTGCCCCGATCAAACGATACCAAGTAATAATAAAAGATACCAAGATAAAAGATAATAGACTTGGATAATACTGCTTGTCAATCAAACTTAGGAACGGTTACTTACTTGCATGCTTGTTCGTTCGAAATATTTATCATATGCGTAATACAAGTTAGAACGTATGCTCTTCTTTAAATTATGCTATGATCAGAACTCATCCTGAATGCAATAATCTGAATAAGGAGACTATGCAAAAGTAGACCCCCCCCTGTTACTGTCCTGTGCCTGCTATTGCCCTGAATTGCCCCAACTGTTAACTTAGTGTATATGTTGATCACGGATAACTTGTGCACAAGGTCTTAGTTCCTGCGGACGGTTGCTGGGGCACTGGCACCGATCCGATCCGGACGAAACTCCTGAATAGTCGCCTGTATCGGATGGAATAACTTGTGGCACCCCTGTTCATTGCGTTACTTGTTATTTCATTCATGTACTATGCCCCGTCCATTATGGCATCCCGCCAGTGATCCCCTGTATATTTAAACCTGTTGCAAACTAACTTGTGTCTTCGTGGCAGGGAAGGCAAGGTAAGTATTGTGCAGGTCGTTCAGACAGAAAGGTAAAATCCACCGAACGGTGGCAAGTTCATTTCAGTAAATTCTATATGCTGCTTACTTGTAAATGAACTAAGGCAAGATAAAAACCCACAAAAATATGCATGCTTCATTAAAACAACATGTTGATTGGTATAGTTTGGTTAGCTCGCCTTCACCAGTATGTTTCGACATGCTGACCCTCGTTGAAACAGGTTCTTCGCACCAAGGCGAACCGAGCGAGGAGCCGAAGTCGTCTTCCCGATCCAGTCCAGTTGTTGGCGCATCTTCATCGTGCCCCTTGAAGCATTTTGAAGAAAGAAGCTTGCAACTCTTCATACACAAATGCAGCTTCGTGGCAAAGCCGTCCTCCAGCCTGGAGGTCTATATCTTTTGAAGTTTAGTAAAGGGATATAATGTACAGGACTGCTATCTCATTTTGAGTCATCTCTTTTGTAAGCCCGTGCGGCATATTAGCTGACTCGTTCAAGAGTTTGTAATAGATGTTCATTATCAATAAAGAGAACTTTTCCATGTTTCAAACCTGTGTTTCAATTTATCTGCGTACTCTGAATATGTGCTTGTTATGCAAATCATTAAAGCCTTGTGCGGGCGTAACTCCAGGCCCGTACGACGGTCACGATTCGGGGGACGCCTCAACGATTCTACGGAATCGGGTCGTGACAAATATTTTTGTGGTGGCCAATGCAGGTCGAGAGTATATTGCCTCGGTTACGTTACTGTACCGAGCAAGCCTGCAACTAGGATTAGAATATAGGCTCTCATCCACATATTTGACTTCCTTCCTTGATGTTGTTTCAAATTCTTTGAACTCACTTAGCTTCTTTGGCCCTCGAAACTGTATTCGTTTAATTACCTTGAGATCCTATCATTGTTTCTTCACCTCTCCCTATTTGGGAGGGACAAATGTACTCCTTTAATAGTCCCTTGAGTATAGCCTTCTATAAAATATAGGAATCCGTGTTGTTAGGTTTAGAAGATAATTAGGATATCATACCTACTAAGAAAACAAACTAGAATATTGACAGCTTTCGAAAGTTTAGTATACCTAATGAACCGTAGCATCCAGCACCTGTAAACTAATTTTCCCTTACCCTTGCTTCATTTAAGTATGACTTGTGAATAGTGTAGGTTCTACTAGGTTTAGTTAGAAATTTGACCATGTTGTTGGACCCTCGTATTGAGGAGTCAATAGAAATCCAAGATTGAATATTAGGACTAAATCTAACTTCCATAGTGAGATAACATAAGAAAATTATAAATTTAGAATCTTGTCTTGGTATTAGCAGAGTAGTATATTAGAAAACCAAGATGAATAAACCAATACCCTAGTATGACAAGAGCACCCTATCTTCAGCCTGGCATATCACTTAGCACCCTCGATCGTTGTATTCGTATTGAGTATTCATAAATCTTCAACTGATTCATATCCTTCAAACTAGAGTACTTATCAATTCTTTATCATCAATTCCTTGACATTACTTTAATCATTCAAACGTTGCAAATGATTAGAATCTTTCCCTAATTGTACCAACCTGGGAGACTATCATATCCTCGCGAATATCATCTTCCCTTAGGAATATGTTATCATCCAACTAATTATATACTTTTTCATCTTGAGTTAACCCATCCCCCAATCATAGATTAATTGTCGTAGCACTTTAAACAATTGAACCTAACGAATGATTAGAACTTTTCCCTTGACCATATCCTGAACATGGAGACTAGCATACCACTTTATCTTAGGAAACCATGTTATCGTCAAGAGTCTCTATTTACTTTTACATCTTGTTTTTCCATGACCTTAAATTCGGATCCTCATTATTTTGTAGGATGACAAAATTTTCCTTCGTCTTCAAATCATGCCACGTTCGTTGAATCCAATACTATTTGAATATTTTCTCCTTCCAAATTATTTTATTTTTCTCCTTGAGGTTTACTCATTATTCTCCTACGTGAATCTCGTAATCTCGCTCCATAACCGTTGACTTTAAACGTTGATTGAAAATCAGATCGTGCCACCTTACTTTCTAATTGTTGAACAAGTAATTCCTTTATTACGTCAAGATTATAGCTTGTTAGTTTTAAATTTTGATTTATGGTTAGTGTTAGAACTTGATAGGTTGAGTTGTTCATTTAGTTTAGAATATGATTTGTTAATTATCCTTTAGTTTTAAATCATGTCATCCTTATCCCTATATCTCAAAACAGATTATATTCTCTCTCACGTTGAGATCCAGAAACTTCTTCATTCTTAATATTAACACATTTTGTTCTATAAGCACTATGATTAAGACTTTAGGGATGACCATTACCTATGAATTTTTATAATGCACAAGGATACCCTAATAGTACCAAGATCCTTTTCTTATATACCTTAACAGGAGTTTCTATTTTATTTACAAGAACAAGGCTATTTTATAGAATCACAATAGGGCAATTACCATATTAGTTGAATTAATGTATGTTGGTAGCATGTCTTACAACATCCAATTTTGATAGTCATTAAGATACACAAATGAGGTATAATGGAATGGCACTAAATATATACTAGTGTGAGGAGATAGGGGTTACCTAGACTGTAGAGTTTTAAACGTCCATAATCCTAATTGATCAACCATAGACTTAGACAAGAAGTTAGTATGACAACTGTAGAGGCACAAACACCAGACGAGTACTAGATTCTTGATGAACTTGAACTATTTGTACCTTCATTCATCATAATCCAACGTACTTATATTGTTTGAACTATCTTGACTTATGCTGCTATTATAGCCTAGTTTTGCAAGCTTATTTTTTTATCGAGCTTATTTCTGACATATGTCTTAGTGGAGGGGCCCACACTAATACATTATCTAATTAGAATTAGTGTATTATGGTCTGATCAACCTTAGTGCACTTGATTCGCTCTTTATATGACTATTTTATGTGGATTGAGATATAGTTGACTTAGCTTATTAGACAAACATACTTGCCCTCTAGACAGGTCAGAGCATAATATACCGGTTACGTAACTGTACTGATATGAGCCTGCAATTTTTTTTTTATCAAAATAGGATCTCATCCACAACTCACTTTTGAATTCTACCATCGCCCTTGAACCTCGTGTTTGTATTCAATCATATCTCATTGAACTCTTTATAATTATTTTTCGTCTTCCCTTATTTCGGAAAGACGAGCACTCGTGCTTGATGAAAGTTTCACATATGGATAGTACTAGATATACACTCCATTATGACACAAAATTTTAGGAGTATAGATAAGATGTAGAATATATATATATATATATATATATATATATATATATATATATATATATATATATATATATATATATATATATATATGGTGGTTTAGCGACTATAAGGATAGGTTAATATTTTAACTAGAGGATATACCCACGAAACTATTAGATGACACGAGTAGCAGTATTCTCTTTCCTATCAACACATCGTTCCCTTGGGTTACTAATCTCCTTTACCGTATTTCTTGCATCCTCGATTCCATGTGCAAGTTCTCCTAGTACTAAAACTAATTTGTGCCATATTACCTTACTTAAACCATACCAGACTGATCCTTAGAGTTTAATACATGATTTATATTTTTCCTTCCCCAGTTTGATGTACGATATTCATACTTGTCTCTTCTCTACCATATTGCCTTCTCTTATTTTTGAAACTGTACTTTACTTTTAATTTCGAGATAAAATTCTTGTAAGTTGGGTATAATGTAAACTCCCCTAATTTTAAATTTTAAGTATATTTTTTTACTATTAAAGTGTTGGATTTCTTTTGACTATTCTTGGGTATTAGAAAATAAAATGCTTTGTTTTATTAATAATATAAATACTTATTTAAATTTAGTAATTGAAACTATTCGGAAAAAAAATATATGTAAATATATTTATGGAAAAGAAAAGAAAAGATTTATTTATTCAAGTATTATGATTTTTTTTTGATTTAATTTTATTATTTATCTAATTTTCTACTGACATATATGTTTAAATAAATAAATAAAAAGATAAAAATTTCTTACAAATAATACTTTATAGATATATTGGTTGATGATTTCATATATATTTAGTTGTATATAAAGATGTATTTATATATATAAATATATTTATTAATAAGAAAGAACTGCGATACGAAATTTTTAGCTCCTCTTCCAGTGAGTCGTCCACGACCTCCTCTCAGGTCCAATTTCTTTCTCATTTTAGCTTTGTTTTGCAAACCAATTCTTCGTACACACTCACAACATAACCTTCTAGGATTTTCTCCAAGCGGAATAATTTTTTATGTACTGATTTGGAAGAAAAGTCGACTTAAAGTTGACGAAAAACTGTTCCAAAATAGTTCAGAAAATCAGTCCAAGTACCCAGTTTCGCCCCCAGTTTCTACTCGTTTAATATTTTAAAAATATATTTAAAGTGACTTATTCACAACATAAACAAGATTATTTCTATTCTATTAGTTTTTCGTAGTTTGCAATATTCTTCAAGTTATTATGTTTCCAAAATTACCCAAAACCATATTTTCAAAACCCAAAAACTTGCGATACGAAAAGCGTCCCGCCAAACGGGACTACCTTGTCGCGAACCAATTGCACTGAAAGGTACGTATGGTATATCCTGACGTGTGAGATTTTGCGGAAGTTGATTTGGGTGTTTGTGCACGCCAGAATCAATCCGTATCCGTAAAAAATCACTCGTATCAGTATTTTACAAAATATCCAATTAGTTTTTGTACACTCGTCAGATCGCAATGAAACTTGTGACATTGGACTCGCAACGTCTGACTTGTCTTGTGACCCGAGTATCGTTTGATTCTGAGTCAGTCAACGAATCGTCGTTTCGAGGGTCTCACGATTCGACTTGACAAAGGAATTTGTGATCGGCTCACCGTAATCCAAAACTGGACATACCGTTAAGTCTGTATCGTCGTTTAGGATTCGTTTGACATATAATTTGTCCTATTTAGAGATCTTTATCCTCGACATATTTTTTGATACGAAATGGCCCATATGTGGATTTCGCTTTGATCCAAAATTACCGTTTAACATATAATTTTTCTTTTCTTTGATATATGTTGTTTCATCATCAACTCAAGAGCATGCAATGGAACTATTTGAGAGACAGTGCCAGGCAGCATGCTCCAGGAGGTTTCTCATCATAAATAGTTGCCATTTGTTCGAGCAGCAATGCATATGCATGGGATCCGGTCAGGAACAGGAACAGCTACTGCTCCTCGATCACTTTTTCTTTTTCTTCATTTCCCAATTTTGAAGAACTGCAGAAAGGAATCTCTGTAGCATTATTCCTTTTTCTTCATTTCCCAACTTTGAAGAACTGCTGAAAGGAATATCTGTCTCAACCTTATTTTTTTCCATTAGAGGATAGGGTAAGAGTCTTAAAAGTGGCATACTCTTGTACCAAAAAGTATAGATTGTCAGAAGTAGAAGAAGAGTAATTTCTATAGGAGTAGTGTTATATGCACCGCCATTTTTCGGTCCGTTTAATGTCCTGCCGCCACGTGTTATTTTTTTTATTGGATCAAATTTTTGGAGGTGGACCCGTTTATGTCCGGAGCAATAGGGAAGAGGGGCAGACAGGACATTAGGCGAAACCGCATATGCGGTGTACAAAGCATTTCTCAACTCTAGGGTCTGCTATAATGATAAAAATTTACCGGTTTATTATCTAGAAGATGATTTGGATCTTATCCTAATAACTGATCGTCTAAAATTAAGAAATAAATATAAATTTTAAATATTATACGAGTTCCTAAAACTAAATTAGAATAAAGAAGAACTGTGTGATTTGGATTATTTAGTTTTGCATGATAAGAGTTGTGTGATTTTGATTAGGTTGGATTGCAATTTGATACCCTCAACTATTTAAGTTTTTGAACTTGATACCCTCAATTATTTTACTTGACAACTTGATACCGTCAACTATCGAATAATATGTCCTCGTGGTTCGATCCACTGATCTTCCGTCATCCAAGCAGGATCTTATACCTTTTTCGATAACCACAAGGGTCACTTATACAAGTGTTTTGTACGCGAATTTTTTTTTTTATTCCCCAAAAATTTTAGGATGGAAATCTAATACCAAATTTATTTAGACCATAAATAAATTATTTTTAAAAATTAAGAATATCCGAATAAATAATTTATCCACGAAATATGGTAATCATATTCCTTAAGAATCGGTGGGTATATAGTTTTTGTCCGGACAAATTTTTTTTTCTTTTTTCCTTCTACTTTAGATTTTTAATTTTTATCTTTTTTTCTCTTTCATTTTTTTTGTTTTTTGTCGTTTTTTGATCTATTTTGACGTTTTTGGTCGTTTTTAGTCATTTTTTTATCGATTTTGGTCGTTTTAGTCGCTTTTTAGTTTTCTTTACCCTTTTTTGATAATTTTAAGTTATTTTTTGTCGTTTTTAGTCATTTTTTAATCATTTTTTGTCGTTTAGTCATTTTTGGTTTTTTTTATTGATTTTAATCTTTTTTTATCGTTCTTTGATCGATTTTAGCCATTTTTGGTCTTTATATAATTTTTTTGTCGTTTTTGATCATTTTTAGTCTTTTTTTAATATTTTTTGTTGTTTTTAGTTACTTTTTATCGTTTTGATCGTTTTTGATATTTTTTTTCTTTTTTGATCATTTTCATGGTTTTTGATTTTTTTTTTCGTTTTTGTTCTTTTTCATTTTTTTGCGATTTTTTGTTTTAGGCCATTTTTTGTCATTTTTTCGTTTTTGATCGTTTCTTCATTTTTCGTTTTTACCTATTTTCGTTTTTTTTTCTTTTCATTTTTGCTTTTTTTTATATTTTTAATCTTTTTTTTTTCGTTTTTAGTCTTCTTCTTTTTCCCTGTTTTTGGTTCTTTTTCATTTTTATTCATTTTTTTTGTTTTTTGTCTTTTTGTCGTTTTTTATTTTGGTTATTTTTTTATCGTTTTGTCTCTTTTTTCATTTTTGTTTTTTTGCTTGTTTGGTTTTTTTATTTTTACTTTTTTTTTTCGAAAATATTTGTATAGTCACCAAATATAGAAATATAACTTTTAAAAAAATTTAATTACTTAAAATTTAATTTCTGAAAATATAAAATTTTAGACTATATGGCTTTTCACGTACTATAAAAAAGTAAATAACCAAAAATGCAATCTTCTCAATAACACTGCAAAATGCACACTTCTCCATACAAAGTTTGAAACTTTTGAGCCATACTAACCTAAATCTACAGTCCTATCTTTTGTTTTTCTATATGCCGAACGTCGTGTCTGACACGTAGGAGACAACAGAGACACATCAAAATATACTATGACACGTTATCGTTGTCTGATCAGCAATAATACTAAGTTTACTACCAAATGCTTACAACCTTCTTACAATCCTCTCTACTCCCAGCTACGTGGGCCACGTTTGGTTCCACCTTTTTTTCAATGAACGATTGTCACGTAACGTTTCATCCAACCAGCCTCCGAATTCCACATTTTCTCTCTTCTCCAATAGACGGCCGTCACGTGGATGTCACGTGGCGGTTGTAAGAAGGTTATAAGCATTTGGTTGTAGTGGTAGCAGTGTCTACCTATGAGTACATATGTCCAAGAGCCTCTTCCTTCCCTCGGCAATCTCGTCGAAGAAATCGTCCAGCTGTACCTGGAGACTATCGGTCCCGGCCCTCAACATCCCGAACCAGCCCCTGAGGCTCTCGATCCTCTCGGCTACCCCTCCAAACTCGGCGTCGGCCACTTCACACGTCGACGACATGTCGTCGTCGCCGTTGATTGACTCGATCGCTTCCTTGAGATCCTCCGTCTCTGCTCTTGCTCTCCGTAGCTCGTGCATGAGAATCCCGGGCCCGCTCGCATGATCCATCCCTTCCGCCTGCAGCAGCAGCAGCACCCTCTCGTGCAGCCTCGCCACCGACGCCATGAAGCCGAGCCTGCTGCAGTGGTCGGCCGAGGCCGTCGGGGTCGGGTAGTAGAAGACTGCGCCCCATGTTAGGATGAGGAGGAGGAAGGAGCTGACGTTCCTCGTGGCGTACAGCACGCCCCTGAATCCGTTGAACCCGTTCAGTCTCGATTCCGTGCCGATTCTCTCGTCGAACCGGAGGTTCATCGGCTGGATCCGGGTCTCGACGACCACCCGGTTCTCCTCCTCCAGTCCCCTAGCGTCTCTTCGCCAGCTAGATATTGCTCTCATCACCTAAACACGTACGTACGTACGTACGTACGTATACGTACGCATGCAAAAAATTAACAACAACTTATATGATCAATATAGACCAAGGATTTTACTTTATCTAAAACCTCAATTTTTTTTAATAAATTAAATGTTGTGTGAGTAGGAAAAAAGCTAAGTTGTCTGCAGGCCGGACCGAACCCCATTAGCCCCCTGCATGTCGTTTGGATCCGCCACCGTTTGACCTATCAATGAGGTGACGACACGTGACGGACGGACTAGTCCATGCACGGACAACCTAACAGCGCTGGTGTAAGTATTGTCGTGTCAATATCTCACCATGTCTATATTATACCATATCTACCCTGTCTGGTTGATGTAGAATCTGTTGCATATTTTACTTGGTAAATATAATTAAAAAACCAACTTATGGCTCCTTCACATAATTTTGTCCGGCTCCTATGGATCGCTGAATCACTAAAATGTTGGGGAATGAATTCATCTTTGACCAGTTCTTATGGTTCCCTTGTAGCAATTACTTTTTGAGATATCCATACTCTCGTCCACCACCTTCTATCAACAACAAGTGAACAACAAGTTCTATCACTGTATTTTTCTTTTATGTCCATTCCAAATTTGTTTACAATAACAAAGTTGGGATTACTATTTCGAAGTTGTGTGCAGTGATAGTAGTCGGTTGCACAAAAATATAACCATATCCAAAGAAAAAATAAAAATGGGAATCTGGTTCCGGGGACTGGGAAAAGAGAATAAGACCTGGCGAGTGTGATGGGGAGTGGGATTGCTGAGCCACTGATCGAGGAAGGAGAGCATGTCGGCGCCGGAAGAGCAGCAGTAGGCCCTCGAGAGCGGAGAGGCCGAGCTTGATCGCATGGCAGGCCTCCAGAGCCTGGAGGTCTCGTCCATGTACTCGTCGAGCCACTTCCCCCCCGGGGGGAGGTGGAGCCCTCGACGAGGCGGGTGAGGTGGGAGTGCAGCGAGCGCAGGAGCGAGGCCGAGAGCTCGAGGAACCGGAGGAGATGAAGCTGTGGCCGGATGCCGACATGCAGCATTTCGAGCTCGTCGAGGCCCGTGGTTAGGAAGTTGTAGAAGCCATTCACGGAAGAAGAAGAAGAAGAAGAAGGCTTCATGTATGGTATAAATGAAGTGATAAGAGAGCGAGAGCGAGAGGGGATTTAAGGAGAGGGGAGCTGAGGTTTCAAAGGGAGAAGCAATGATGGGTGTTTCCTTTGGAGGGGAAGGATGATTGGGAATCTGCCAATGTACGTGCGTGCTTTAGTTTAAGGCCACGTATATGACTCGGAGCTGTTCCCTATTTTTGAAAAAAAAAAAAAATTACTGAAAATTGTATTCAGTACTCGTCTAAATATTTATTAGAACTGTTGACAGTGCTTCCATAAATGTTAAAATTTTGATAGTCCTAATAAATATTTAGGCTAATCCTGAGTAAATTATAAGTGAAAAACTAATATAAAAAATTGTGTCAGTCCCGAATCTTTTTGTAGTGCCTTTATCAAGGAACTAGTTTAATGCCACAAAAGAGAAGCTAGCTACGCACTTCTAATGGAATTTGGGATACCAACCCCATCACTTATCTTCATTGCCTTCTCTCAAGGTGTTAATGGGCCCTGTCCGGCCGACTTGCGGCCCGCACTAACCGTGTTTGACCGGGTTCGGCCTGGGTCGGGTCGAACCCGAGAGAGAGAACGGTCTGGACCGCTCCGATTCGGTGAGAAATTAGACCGATCCAATCCGGGCCAATGACCCGGTCAAAGGAGGTCCGGTCCGGTCCGCCACGCTGCGCGACCCCCTTCTCCGGTTCCTCCTTTCCTCCGACGACAGCTTCCAATACTTCTTTCTCCTTGGGAGTATCTTCCAAATCTAGGTATAACTCTTTCCCATTTCCGTAAAACCTATTTTCTTTCAAAATAAAACCTAGGTCAGGATGTTTAGATGGGAATGTGTCTAAATTTTTTGGTAATAGGTGATATTTGGAAGGAATCGAAAAAATCGAAGATCGATTTCGGTTAGGAAATCAACACCAAGGCAAGTCCTCTTTCCAAATTATTCTATTTTGATTTAAATCCAATTAGTATTTATTAGTAATACTAGATTTCTTAGGTTCATATATTGTTATGGACACGCTTATATGTTTATGTAAACTCCCTCGACCAGATTTCAGTAATTTAGATTTAATTTAGCTAATTAGAATTATTGCAACTTTTTTTAATTTATTTTGCTTACATATCCTATTGTTTGTGCACCTGTCCCTCACACAATTAAATAGAGCATTACACTAGCTGTTATTTCCCAAACAAATTCACATACCTGCCCTAGAGATGTTAGACTATTTCCTGAATTTTGTGCAACTCTCAGATGCTTTATTTTGAGCCTCGTTTGAGGACGCACAAGTATCGTTACAAAAGTCCGTATTTATTTCCTATTTTATTTCTTGCTCTTTACCCATCTCTGTACCCCTAGAGATTGAGGACCAACCTGCACCTGTTTTGCCCAAACAAAAATACGATAATATTCTACTTGAAATATACTACAATTAGTATATTGACACCGTAGTAAAACTATGACCCTACCTGCCTCTAAATAATTAGAGAACACCGTGCGCAGTATTTATTAAATAATAAATACGGTGACCCGTATCACCCAAAGAACCAGGCCCTGCCCTGCCCAGGCTCACCCCCACACCCCCCAAGGCACTTCCCCAGGTTTCCCCCTCATTTATGTGCAAAACAGTATTTTTAGGAATCAGTGTTTTAATTAGACAAATTGCGTAATTACGCAAAATATCAATTTTAGGACCTATTTGTAATTTATGAAATTTCATGGGTTTTTATGCAAATTTACAGTGCAAGGTGTCACCCCCTCATTGGATGGTGAACATGGACCGTCCACGTGTCAAGTGGGACCCACAAAATATCTAAAAATGGCAGCCAAAATATCCTAAAACCCAAAATTATCTAAATGCCCCTAAACTTACATCTATTTACACACCATGCCACTCAACCCTAACCCTATTTAAACCCGAGCACCCCCCCCCCTTCATTCCGACCTCATCCCACACCCACCACGATCACCCTCCGCCCACCGGACCACCGCCGAACTCTTCGCCCTTCCCCCAGCCACCCCCTCCGGCCACCGCCTCCGCCGCCCTGAGCCTCCACAGCACCTAACTTCCACCAACACCACAGCCTCCACCAACACTCCCGACCACCCCCAGCACCACCCTCCGCCACCGTGCACCACCGCCACCGACCCTACCCGCTTCGCCTCGCCATCCCCCGTCGAACCAATCCACCACCACTGCCCCACGACGCCTCCAGCCGCCGCCAGCCACCCCGCAGTGCCCCCCCCCCCGACCTCCCAACCACAGCCACCTCCCCCATCCCGACCGCCTCCAGCCACCTCCACCGCCACCACTGACCTCCGCCACCACCACCAGACGCCTCGCCACCCTCCCCTCCGTCGATCCATCAGCCTGCACCGCCACCTCCGCTACCACCCTGGCCGCAGCAGCCCCCCGCAAGCCCCCGCTGCTGCTGCTGCTGTAAACTGCTACTGCCACTGCCACCGTCCCTCCGGCCAGCCGCCGCCACCTCCGCCGTCGTCCTCCCGCCGGCGACGAGCGGTGGGCCCCCTCTATCGACCTGTCAGGTATAAAATACCTATATAATACGTAAATACATATTATTTCCTATATGTATGTATATATGTATATATATATGTATATATATGTATATATTTATATATATTAATATATATATTAATATATATGTTATTATATATATTTAATTATTTATTTAATATTGTAAATACTGTATATATAGTAAATATATATGTATTTACATTTCTGCATTTTTTATTTTTTTATATATATTATTATTTATATGTATATGTATATATATATAAATATATATATATATATATATATATATCTATGTATATATATATATATAGTTAATATAATTATATATATATTACTATATATATAATATATATATATATATATATATATATATACTTAATTACTGTATTATTATACAGTATATATATATATATTAATACATGCATCTTTATTTCTGTTTTTTTTCTTTATTATTATTATTTATATATATATATATATGTAGTATATATATATATATATATATATATATATATATATATATATATATATATATATATATATATATATATATATACTGTATATATATATTTATATATATGTATTACTATATGTAATTATATATATATATTATATATATATTATATATATATATATATTATTATTATTATTGATATATACAGTATATATATATATACAGTGTATATATATATAAAATTGTAATACATATGTAAATATATATGTATTTTCTTTTTCTTTCTATATATATATATATATATATATATATATATATATATATATATATATATATATATATATATATATATATATATATATATATATATATATATATATACATATTTATTTATCTATAGTATTTATTATATGTATACATATATTATATATGTATATATATATTTATATGCTTTTCATTTTTATTATATGTAATTATATTCATATATATATATACTATATACTAGTATATATGTATCTATATATATATTTCAATTCCTGCACTTTTTCTTTTCTTTTATATATATATATATATATGTAAATATATCTATCTATATGTTTAAATTCCTGCATTTTCTTTTCTTTTATATATATATGTATATATGTAAATATATATATCTATATATGTATCTATATATATATTTCTATTCCTGCACTTTTTCTTTTCTTTTATATATATGTATATATGAAATATATATATATCTATATATATATATATATATATATATATATATATATATATATATTTAAATTCCTGCATTTTTATTTTCTTTTATATATATATGTATATATATAAATATATATATCTATATATATATATCTATGATTATGTATTATATAATATATATCTATTTATATATATGCTATATATATATATACATGCTATTATATATGTACTATATCTATAAGTATATATATGCTATTATATTATGTACCCTTTTATTTAATTGATATTTACAAGCCTAGTAACGTCTTAAACAGAAAACATCTCCAGCACAGTCAGTGACCCCCCGTCACAAGAACCCTCAGACTTGACTGTGAGATCAGGTTTTCAACACACCCAGGAAGTAGGCAAGTATACCTTGCCAAGTTACTGTTTAAATTTGTAAACCCCCTGAATTTTCAAATTATTAAATCTTGGATTTTTCCCAATTTTCTGGAATTTTCTGTGAATTTTCTGTAATTAAAATAAAGGCTTTTAATTAATAAATGATTTTTAATTGGCAATAAATAATATTAAAATATCATGAAAATAATATTTTTGGGTGTAAAATGAAAAACTGGACTTAGGGCAATTTTTCTGGAATTTATCGGGCCCCGGACCTAATTTTAAATCACCAAAAACCTATTTATTTAATTATTAATTAATAAATTATTATTAGTATTATTATTATTATTTTAAATAAAATTTCAGCCCAGCCCGCTCAGCCCGTTACCAAGCCGGCCCACTGGGCCTGGCCCGCTGACCGCTACCCGGGTCGGGTCGGGTCTGCCCAGACCCGATCCACCGCCTCCGACCCGTTTCCCCACCCCAGCCCGCGCGACCCGCTCCGACGCCCGCGTCTCCCGCCGGATCCACCGCCGCCCGCCCGGCCACGCGGCGCCCCGCCAGGCCACGCAGCCCCGCACCCGTCGCCGCAACCCCCTCTCTCCTCCGCCTCCTCCGCCTAACTCCCCGGCCGACCACCCCCTATTAAACCCCTCACCTCCGACCATAACCTTTCCCCCGACCACCGCTGCCAGCCTCCGGCAACACCCCGACCACCCGCCGCTCCTCCGATCCGCCGCCGTCCCGTGCCGCCTTGCCCAGCGTCGCCACGCCCCAGCGCCGCCCGCTGCGGCCCCGCCGTTCCCCTCTCCTTCCTCCTCCCCTCCGGCGTCGAGAAGCAACAGCAGCGGCTGCGCCGCCCCGGCAGCCGCCACCCGCGGCCACGCAGCACCCGCCCTAGCCCGGCGGCCCCCCAGCGAGCCGCCGCCGTGCCGCCATCTCCGGCCGCCTGAAGCCCTAGACCTAACCCTAAACCTAGAAGCTGGACACGACACAGTGGACACAGGACACTGTGTCCTGTGTCGTGTCGGACACAGTGAAACCTTGTTTCGAAGAGCCCGGTTCAGGTACTCGTATCTTGCACCCTGTATCTCCGTTTTCAATTCCGTAAATTGCGTTGGGAAGCCTGTATGACCCTCTCGGTGTCCGGACAAACTGTTCGGGGCATCGCGTCCTGTGGTGATCGTGCACCGCGATCCAAAAACAGGAAAAACCAGACCCTGTTTCACCCCGGAACTGAGTACGCCCCGCCAAACGGGATGACTTGGTCGCGTGCGGTCTTCACAGATACGTGCGCAGCGTCGATACGGACGTGTGAGATTTCACGGAAGCTGATTCGGGTGTGCGTGCACACCGGAATCAACGCGTATCCGCGGACATCGCCCCGTATCCGCAATTTCTGCAATTCACCCTAACTTCGTGCACACACGTCGGATCGAGACGAAACTTGCGCCATCGGACTCGTAGCGATACGCTGGTCCTGTGGGTCAAGTTTAGTTCGATTCTGAGAACGTTGACGAAATCGCGTGTCGTGGGCCCCACAGGCCCCGCTCGACGGGCGATTTCATGATCGGCTCATCGGAATCCAAATCTGGAAGTTCCGTTGGGTTCGTATCAGCGTTCCTGACCTGTTGACACTAAGTTTGGTGAATTTGGAGACCGTTGACCTGGACACGTTTTTCGGTGCAAAGCGGGCCCAACGGCGGACCCCGTTTTGACCCGAAACTGCCGTTTTTGCCCTTGTCTCCAAATTGGACCCAAGGACAGGCGTTTCTAGCTATTTGACATCTTCTGAGCGTGATGGTAATGTTTATTTCAGCTTTTGGACTCATCTCTGGAAACTTCCCCTAGAACATTAATCGGATCCAAACAACAGGCAAGTACCTGCACTTCAAGTTAATCTTTATATTGTGATAATTAATTCTCTGCTCTACTAGTACCCTTGTTGATTACACGTAGCGTAAAGTACTGTATTTCATGTCTTGAATATTGGAGTTCATGTCTTGTTTACATATCGGGTGGGAGAATACTAGGAGGCATGTAGTTTACCCTTCCCCAGGTCCAGATACTAGCTGTTGGTACGCGACTGTACCATCAGCCTTATACTTGATCATTCCAGACACTAGTCGTCTATGACGGCCTTATTAGCCTTATAAACCCCTACATGCCAACTATGTATTCTAAATACACAAGTTCACACACATAGTTCTAGTCTTGTTATATTTCTTGCTGACTGTGCAGTTTCATTTCCTGTTTCACTTTATTTTCCTGCTTTCTCATATTCCTGTTTATAGCATTAAACTCTGAGATGTTGATGTTCCTTATGCAATTTCCTTAACGTGATATTCAATATTTAATTGTCATAAATATTTAGTTTAATCTTGTTGTGCACTGTGTACTTTGCTCCTTTCCTGACTGGATCCGTTGTTTTAGGCGATGATGAGAACCTTGCCCTACCTATTATGATCCCTATGACGTAGCAGGTGACACAGTTGAGAAGCCGGTTCCCACTCAGGAGATTACCTCTGAGGAGTAGTAGCCAGTTAGCTAGTTTTTCCTTTCAGCTCAGTAATCGGGTTTGTCCCCGATTTATCTTCTGTTCATGTATAAACTATGGATCTGTTATCACAAATTGTTTTATAAATTAGCATTCCTATTTCCTGTTAATTTCCTTGTCTATTTACTTTGTTGTGGATGAGATAGATAGTTTTGATTCCCAGAAAATGACCTAGACAGCGTACTACCGCCGACACTGCGGCGTAGGCTGGACGTGCCCACGCACTCGTGCCCGAATAACCGGGTGCGGGTCGTGACAAAATTCAATTGTTGATATATGCTATTTTTCTCCTAAAATTCCATATAACTGTGAGTACCTGAGATTGCCTCGGGTACAGTCAACAGATGCGTTGACACATAAGTATAATTAACTTAGTTTTCAGACTTACCAACAACTGTGAGGGTATCCTAATATCCTGCTAGACCTGTCACGGGAACACGCAACATGGTTGCAATACATATTGGGATGCGAGCTGCGTATTTGGTTAGCTACCAGTACGTGTGTCGTGCATCACGGCTTAGCGAAAATCAGGAAAAGTACGACTTGACATTAGTTACATTGGGTGGAAAAGATAACTAGTAGACGTATGAGACACCCCCTCCTTGTATGTTTTTATACCTTCGTACCGTGCTCCTCGGAGATGGTCGATTGCAGAGTGCCCTTGAGTCAGGGGGCATATGACACATATACTAGCTAGTCACCACGACTGGTGAATTAAGTCAGCATATGTCTAGCCTACACAATCCCATGCGTACTACAAGGTCTTTACTTGCATTCACTTAGATGGTTAGCACCATGTATTTATTTATTCAGTATTTACATACATGGCATATTATTTTTATGTATCTTGTTATGTTCCACCGAGGATCTGGTTCTCTTCCAGATCTAGATGAGCCCTTCTACCCCACGGTGTATGGTCCAGGACCGGAGACCAGACATGCTACCGAGGACGAGTTAGATGAGGTGCCATCAGAGACTGCCTGATCCATTAGTACATCTGGAGCTGTTGCTACTACCTGGATAGACGTTACTTTAGTCTATCTTATTTACTGCTATTATTATCTTTTGTAGTGGATTTGTTCCCACAAGTTGTGTACTATGACTTTCAGCATTATATATATATTTCAGCACTTCTTCCTATATTCATGATTTCTGTGGATGAGATTAGACTTACCTGTATCAAAACTTGTAATATTTTAGGACATAGTAGCACGTTCCTTTGGGTCCAACAAATTGGATTAAAACCCTTAGTGACGTGTCAGCTGGCCAATGCCACGTGGCCTAGTTTCTTGTATTTTGGGACTGGGGCGTGACAGTTTAGAATGATAGTCAAGTAATGGCTATGAAAATATGGCAAAGTAATTGTTGTATGATTATATATATATATATATATATATATATATATATATATATATATATATATATATATATATATATATATATATATCCTTCTTGATTGAATGCTTCTAAGATACACACACACACACACACACACACACACACACACACACATATATATATATATATATATATATATATATATATATATATATATATATATATATATATATATATATATATATACACAAGTAGAAATATGAGAATGATATCCTAGAAAGTATATTTAGTTTTCATAAATCCTTGTTGTATGTCTAATAATTATACGTATGTGCAATATATAAATCTATACATGCATACTTATACAATAACTTTTGAGCCATGATGTATTTCTCATGATAATTTAGAAACACTCAAATTTATTATACAACAAAGTTGACCAATATATCATAAAATAAGTAACTTTTTGAACAAGACAATATAATATATTATGCTTGTCATTACTTATACTATGTGATGACTAAATAAAAGTTCTAGACATTATTGTATTAACCTATGGACATATTATCTCTACCATGACCTAGATTTGGCTAAATATTAAAGAATTGAGCAATTTACTCATATTTATATAATATTTTATCTGTCCATATTTAAAAATATGACTATCTAACTTATTTTGTTATCCTTGGTTAGATAAAATAAGTATTTATAGGTACTCGTATATTAGGGTAACCCTAGTTATTAACTTTCAAGTTAAACTAAAATTTTGTTGCTATCTAGAAGCTAGTATATGGTACATGTATTTTAATCTTAATTTTCATTTGTATAGTATGTATAGGTTGATTTGTTCATACTAGGGCTCAACTCTTGAAGTATTCAATGACATTTGCGTATATTCTATTCTATCAAATGAAAATTGTACTTTATAAATGGTGACTTGTTTTGCTAACAAAGTATTATTGAGTTAGCAATTCTCATATGGAACAAAATTTTTGGAGATCATAATGATCAATATCCTATAATAAGTTTTACGTAGCTAAACTTCTTGTTTGTGTTTAGGACTTGGATTCGGATGTTACTATATTCCAACCTATTGTATTCTTAACTTGACATAGCACGTGTATATAGCAAATGCAAATTAGCTAGCTTGCTAAGGTATGAAGAAAGCATCCCTATTCGTAATCTTCATATATATACCTACGTGTTATCCGATGTTGAGAGTTGCTCCACCGAAGGGGTCGGCGAACCCGGAATAAATTCTGCGGAGGGTTGCTCCGGGTCTGATTATAAACCGTCAAAAAATTTGGAACTCAAAATACAAAGGAGACTGCCAAAATTTTTAAGAATTTTAGGAGTTAAATAAATTTTTGATATCCAGAAGTTAACGCTTATATTAATCCCTAACTTATAGGCTACTATATCTTAAGTAGCGACGGGCTCTCGACAAACCTTAAATAAATCATGCTTAGGGGACGATTAGTTGGAGTCTAGGATGCGTAGGACACTGACACGAGTCACGCAAGCAAAACTCAATTTTGTATTATTCTGTATTTCTGCTGAAGGAAATTTAATTATTCAAATTCAAATAATATCATGTGTTTTGTTATGTCCTCATTTTAAAATGAGAACGGAGTATTGAGATTTGATATTATGTGTTTCAATTTGAAAGGGAATACAATTTGAATCCAGTGTTTCTATTCCTTTAAAGAAATGATAAGTATTGAAATCCTAATGCCAGTATGATAATTTGATCCTTCTGAAAAGTGATAAAATATTGAATTATACTCGTTATTCATGGCATACATGAATCGAGATCCGGATTCATACTTGTACCCAGCAGAAATATAATGCAAGATAATATAATCGGATTGTTTGTAGCTTTAGGTTAGTGCATTGGGCGGAAGAGAACAACTGGATCACACCCAAAATCTCTGCAATATAATAAATAAATAAATAAACTGATCAGTATAATTTTTTGCATCGTAAGGCCATACGATATTGGGGGTGAGGCTTAGCTCACCAAGAGAGATTTTGGATTCCTGAAATTCTTGTATTAAAAACAAGAATTTAAGAGTTTAGAAGTTACAAGTTTTACTTCCTGCGCTGGAGGGGCCGGATTCTAAGCACCGTGCTATCGAGACACAACCTGATCCCTGGTTACGGAATTGTTGCTGAGAAAATACGATGTATGTGATCCAGATGTATTTTCTAAATTTCATCATCATATATGAAACTTGTTTGTGATTCTGGTAATGAATTAAGGTTGTATTGATTGTTTTGATTAGACACTAAGAGATCACTAGAATAGATATTAGTTAGATTTATATTTCAAGTTTAAACTATAATACTTCTAACTATATCAACTCAGATCCAACTATACGAAAATGTCTTTCAATTATTCTATTCTTTTATCATATCATATCTTCAGTTCTTTTATCGTTCTTGACCGAGAACTTGTTGTCGTTCTGACGACCTAGTATTGTTCACTAGGGGAAGACGAAGTATATGGAGAGATGTTACCTCTTTATGACGTGGACAAAGTCGAGGAGTGATCTTCAAGTGGTTTTCAGGAATACAGCAAACAATATTTTGTAGCTGGAACTATGTAAAGTAAGGAGGTTATGTTGTAAAGACTTGTATAGTTGTACTTTAATCTGTGTTGTATAATTATAGTTTGTAGTAATAAAGCATTTTATTATGACTTGTATTCCATCCTAGAATTATACAAGCGACAATCGCTGATACGGGTATGATAGTATTCGTATGGGTCATAGCCTGGACATGTGTAAACCCCCTCGACCAGATTCCAGTATTTTAGGAATATTTTTCAGGTATTTAGGATTTGTTGCAATATTTTAATTTATTTTGCTTACATATCCTATTGACCTGTGCACCTGTCCATCACCGAATTATTTGGAGCTTTACCTTGACTGTTAACCCCGAACGAAGTTCACATACCTCTCCTAGACATGCCAGTCTACCATCCTGCACTTTGTGCAACTCACAGATACTCAGTTTTGAGCCTCGTATGAGACGTACAAATATCGTTACAAACGTACGTATTTAAATTCCCAGATTTATACCCATCCCTGTTCCAACAGACCTTAGAGGCCCAACATGCACCTGTTTTGCCCAGACAAAAATAAGTTAATATTCTACACTGAGTATACTACATTTAGTGTCTACATTTAGTGTATTGACACCGTATTAAAATTATGGTCCTATCTGCCTCTAAATAATTAGAGAACACCATGCGCAGTATTTATTAATTAAATAAATACGATGGCCCGTATCACCCCAAAACCAGGTCCAGTCCCTACCCAGACTCACCCCCACCCCCTCGGGACCCTCGCACAGCAATTTCTCTCAATTCTGTGAATTTTAGTATTTTCAGAAATCAGGTGTTTTTCCCAGACAATTTCGTAATTGCACAATTTCTCAAAATAGAACCTTTACGCAATTTATGAAATTGCAGGGACTTTTCTGCATAATTTCCCTGCGAGGTGTCACCCCCTCATTGGCCGGTGAACCTGCACCGTCCATCTGGAGGCGGAACCCACCCGAAAATATCCCGAAAATATCCTATAAATATCCTGTAAAATATCTCAAGATATTTTACTTAAAATACTATTATTATTTTCTATAAAAGAAAGAAAAAGAAAATAAAAATAAAAACCAAAAATCTGAAATCCCTCTCCCAGCCGCAGCCGAATCTTTCCCCCGCCGGAGCGGCGAGTCCCTCGCCGGAGAGCTCCGACCTCGCCCCCCCCCCCCCCCCCGCGGCAAGTCTTTTCCCCCCCGCTGGCCCCCGACCCTCCCTCTCTCCTCAGCCTCCTCTTCTCGTCCCCCGAGCCTCTTTCCCCTCTCCCAGCCTTCCCGACCCCCTTCACGACCTCCGCCGCCCTCTCCCAGCCCGCCTCCGGCCCCTCCGACCTCGACCTCCACCTCCTCCGCCACTCGCCACCACCGCCAGCCCCATCTCCAGCAACCACTCGACAGCGCCTCCGGCCCTCGGCGCTGCCACCCTTTCCCCTGAGCCGCCGACCACCACCCGCGTCTCCCTCTCTCCTCCGTCTTCTCCGGCAGCATCTCGACGCCACCATCATCCCAACACCGACCCGCCAGAGCCCAGAAGCGGCTGCCCTCCGCCACAAGCTTTTCCCAGCACCCTCCTCCGGTCAGATCCGAACGCCGCCCGACTCCAGAACACTCTAGCAGCCCTGAGCCGCCACGGCGAAGCCCCGACAAATCTCTACCGGACGCAGCAGCTGGACACAGCCCGGACACGTCCAGGACACAAATCCTGTGTCAAATCGACTCGCGGACACGGGAAATTTAGTTTCCACAGAGCCCTGTTCAGGTAACCCGTTCTATCTCCTCGTAATCCCGTTTTTAATTCCGTCAGTTGTGACACGTAGGCTATGTGACCCTCTCGGTGCCCGTGTAATCCGCTCGGTGCATCGTGTCCTGTGGCGATCGCGGCACGTGATCCAAAAACAGGAAAAACAACGACCCGATTCACCCCGGAACTGAGTACGTCCCGCCAAACGGGACGACTTGGTCGCGCGCGGTCTTTATGAAACGTGCGCGTCGTTGATACGGACGTGCGGGATTTCGCAGAAGTTGATTTGGATGTGCGTGCACACCGGAATCAACGCGTATCCGCCGACAACGTCCCGTATCTGCCTGTTCTGGAATACGCTGCAACTTTGTGTACACACGTCGGATCGAGACGAAACTTGCGCCATCGGACTCGTAGCAATACGCTGGTCCTGTGATCCAAGTTTGGTTTGATTCTGAGAACGTTGACAAAATACCGTATCGTGGGATCCACAGGCTCCACTTGACGGGCGATTTTGTGACCGGCTCATCGGAATCCAATTCTGGAAGTTCCGTTGGGTTCGTATCATCGTTCCTATCTTGTTGACACTAAGTTTGGCAAATTTGGAGACCTTTGACCCTGACACGTTTTTCGGTGCAAAGCGGCCCACATGTGGACCCCGCTTTGACCAGAAACTGTTATTTTTGCCCCTGTGTCCAAATTGGACTTAAGGACAGGCGTTTCTAGCTATTTGATATTTTCTGAGACTGTTAGTGATGTTTATTTCAGCATCCGGAGATGTTCATTCTGAGGCCATAGTTTCTGACACTTGGTATTTGACATCTAGACGTTATATTTGCAGCTCTCCTGCCAGACAAGTATATCTTGCCTTGTTGTACTGTTTGATTTCAGTTATTGATAGTTACATGTTTATTTATTATATAAATGTGCGCGTCCGAGAAAACTCGGGTGCAGTCAACGAAGGCATTGACGTTAGGATTGTATCTGACCTAGTGTCTAGTAGACCCACCTAAAGTTGTGAAGTTATTGGTATGACTTCCCAGGCCTTGACACGTATCATTACACGTCACTGAGTGAGTTCATGTTGGGACGCGTGCCTCATATTCGACTGACCATCGGTGTGAGCAACACGTGTAACGGTATTTAGCTTAGTTGTTATTTCTATGGAGACTTGCATCATTATACGAGATGTCCACGTCGTTTTCACGACTTGTATATCCATTGGGCGGGGAAGACATCTAGTAGGCGTATGGGACACCCCCTCCCCCTGAGTCTTTTATCCTTCGTACCTTGCTCCTCGGAGATGGTCGATTGCAAAGTGCCCTTGAGTCAGGGGACATATGACACATATACTAGCCAGTCCCGACGATTGGTGAATTACGTCAGCATATGTCTAGCCACACATTTCCATGCGTACTACAAGGTCTTTAAATTGCATTCACTTAGATGGTTAGCACACCCCATTTACTGATTCAGTATTTACATTATGGCATGCTTCTATGTATCTTGTTATGTCCCTCTGAGGACCTGGTCCCTTTCCAGGTGTAGATATTCCTGAGTATTCGTGGGAGCGCAGATTCCGGACAGGCTACTCATTTTCCGAGGAGATCTCCTCTTCGAGCCTCGTGATTGTCAGATGTTGTTCTTATATGGTGTGTATCTGGTTTATTTTATATTCTATTTCGACAGTGGATTTGTTTCCATCCGACTGTCATTCTCTAGTTACTTTATATTGAGATCTAGTTACTTGGTTATTAGTTATTCATGTATATTTGACTCTGTGGATGAGATTTAGATATTATCCTGTGACTTGTAATTAGTCTTACCACTTGTGAATTTATTGTTCATATACAGCGTACACACGTATATATGGTTTCCATATATTGGAGTTGCCATATATACGGGCGGCTGGCATAGTTACGTATCCTGGTCCTACGTATTTTGGGACTGGGGCGTGACAACATGTAGTTACGAACCCGGCTCACTGTATCCTGGAAAGCGGGACGTGACACGTCTTTTAGTGGTGGCTCATGCAGGTCTAGCTTTTAGGAAACCTATGTAGGTCCCGAAAGATGAAGAACCTAGGATGAGATGCAGGTCTGTGAAGGATAGAGAATTTCGGATAGGATACAGGTTTAGGTTAATAAAAAGGACATGAGATAGGATATAGGTTAGGGATTTATATATAGGTTAACTCGGATCTTCTATCACATCTTTAGAAATTATTAGAAAATACCTTAGGATAGGCAGTAGCGGTGATTGGAAGAAGGGATAATGGTATTATGAAGATATTTTTTTTTTGGATTGCATTTTAATCTAGTTATTGCCATATTGACTTCTTAATTAAGGATATTTTGAATGTAAGATATGGATCTATTTCTTCTAAGTATATGGTGGGATGGAAGCGAACACACTTTATATGGTTACCGGCAATAAGTGAGGAAGCTGTGGCAATTACCAGACTGGTACCATATATACTTTATGAAGTACGCTATGGACTTATGCGCCTTGTTATTAGAGATATTGAAGATGGTGCAAAAGTAGATCACGAGAGGGAGACCTATTATATCTATGTGCGGGACCCAGAGTATGAGTATGATTATCCCAAAATAGAGGGATATGAAGGAACGTTGACCGACTTCCAAGAACTACATCCTGAAGTTACAATCCTTAACCAGGTATGGACCCGTGTCATGGGAAAACTGGACTAGGGATCTTATGTATACGTAAAAGGGTCTTTTTTTTTCTGCTATGTGTCTTTTTGTAAACAGCAGATGTATATATATAAGTTAGGAAGGGAGGAAGTGTGAGAATGTAAATAGTATGAATATGTATGTACGCCTACGTTTAAGATAACTAGTACCCCTAGCAACATATTTTGTATTAGATTTTGGTTATGAGTGAATGAAATATGCTTCTCCCTTATCCTTGTGACTATATTTTTTTTAAATCACTGTTGTTCAAAATTCTTACGATTTACAAGATCATCCTTTCTTTATTTTTGAATCTCGATTTAATCAGGATCATTCCTGAGAAATTTGCATTTGAATTTTTTTAGGACAATGTATAATCACGACCAATCCTATGCTTCATCATCACAAACTCAGTCTGAACCATCTATTAAGGATATGTACAGATTATTCCAGTAGGTCCTAAAATCTAACAGCCAACATGCAAATACGGCTCAAGCCACAACTGCCACAGTGTTGGAACATATGCGGACATCTGTCAATTCTAAAGATGGTTCGCTAAAGGATTTTAGAAACCTTAATCCTCCCAAGTTAAAGGAACAGAACGTCCGATCGAAGCTGGGCAGTGGATTAGAACCATAGAAGGACTGTTAAAAGCAGCAAAAGTAAGTCCTGAGTATATGGTATCCACGATCCGAATTCAGTTGGACGATATTGCTGAGTACTGGTGGAGTGCAAAGCACCCGGAGGATTCAGATGATATAATAACTTGGGGAGAGTTCAAAAAACAGTTTGAAGGAATATTTTTCCGAAATCGGCTAAAATAGAATTAGAACGACAGTTCATTCATTTGAAGCAAAGGAAGCTCACGATAGACGAGTATATTGCAGAATTTTTCAGGCTAAGTCATTTTGCTTCAAGTATGATAGCCGATAAGGAAACTAAGGTATCTAGATTCCTGGATGGATTAGGGAGCCAACTAAAGAGCAGAGTCGCCGCATATCGGTGCCAAACCTATCCAGAAGTAACTGAAGCTGCACGAAACCAGGAAAGGATGTTGAATGAAGAATAATCATTTGAACCTCAAATCCAGAAAAGAACTTTGTAGATAGGGACTTCATCCTCGAGGAACCAATGGCAAGGACCATCTAAACATCCTAAAAATGACTTTTTTAGCGAAACAATTATTTTAAATTTTGTTCAAAGCCAGGTCATACTAAGAATAGATGCAGAAAATTTCTTGGGCTATGTTTGAAATATGGATCACCGGGTCACCAAGCTTATCAATGTCCCCAATTTTCAAGACCAATGATGCAAGTTCCATAACAGAATCCGCAAACAATGACCCAAGGGAATAATATCAGGCCCGTACTTCAAGAAAATATTCCTCGACCTCTGATACAAGCATCGGTACCTCAAGCTATGTTAACTCATGGGAACCAACAAAGACCACCATTCTCATCCCAAACCTACCAATTCCAGCAGGCCCAGAAGGCAAAACAGCCTCAGACTGGAAAGAAGAATAAGCAAGGACAAGCATTTATGATGGATGTTGATAAAACGGAACTGGCCGGGGAAGTAGTGACAGGTACTATCCTAGTTTCAGTTATCGAGCATCAGTATTATTTGATTCTGGGATAACCCATTCATTTATAGCATCTACATTTATTGCTCTACATGAAATAGAATCTCAACAATTACTTAAGAAATTAAAAATTCTTACGGATAATGGCACAGTAGAAGTTAGTCGGGTTTGTAGAGCATGTCCAGTTAAGTTAGGTGGTGGAGCTTTTCGTGTAAGATTATTAGTCTTTCCAATGAATAATTATGATATAGTACTTGAAATGGATTGGTTGGCCAAGACATTAACTAGTATAGATTGTGGCCAAGGAAAAGTTTCATTCCAACTCACTGATGGAGAAATATGTAAATTTGTTCGAGACTAGAAAGAATTTAATGCTGAGGAACTCAAAAAATTTGAACAACCAGTTCGAGGAAGATTTCATGGACTAGAGAAAGAACAATTTCTAAGAATAGTATAAGTTTTAAAAGATGTATTTCCAGAAGAGTTACCAAAATTACCACCAGAAAGAGCAGTAAAATTTTCTATCAATTTGGTACCTGGAGCAGCACCTATAGCTAAGAAAATATACCCAATGAACAAAGAGGAATTGGATGAGTTAAAGAAGCAAATAAAAGAATTTTTATCAAAAGAGTTTATTCAGCCCAGTGCTTCGCCATGCGGTGCACCAGTGCTATTTGTGAAAAAGAAAGACGGGAGCCTACGACTGGTAATATATTATAGAGCCTTAAATGAAGTAACAATCAAAAATAAATACCCCTTGTCCAGAATCGATGAACTATTTGACTAATTAGGAGAAGCCAAGGTATTCTCAAAGATTAATTTGAGATATGGAGATCATCAAGTAAAGGTCAAAAATGAGGATGTTCAAAAAATAGCTTTTAGAACTCGTTATGGACATTACGAGTTTCTAGTTATGCCATTTGGGGTAACTAATGCTCCTTGACCACCCGTAATGAATCTGATAAATAGAATATTTTATCAATATTTGGATAAATTTGTGATTATATTCATTGACGACATTATATATTCAAAAAATAAAGAAGAACATGAAGGGCATCTGAGGGTAGTATTGCAAACTCTAAGGCAGGAACAATTATATGCTAAACTCAGTAAATATAAATTTTTGTTAGATCATATATTATTTCTAGGCCACATTATCAGTGTAGAAGGTATTTCAGTTGATCCAAAGAAGGTAGAAGCTATTAAATCTTGGCCAACACCAAAATCTATAACAGAAATTCGAAGTTTCTTGGGATTAGCTGGATACTATAGGAGATTCGTAAAAATTTCTCGAGAATGGCAGAATCATTAACTCAACTGACCCAAAAAGAAGAAAAGTTTAATTGGACGAAGAAATGCAAGGCAGCTTTTGATGAACTAAAGAAAAGATTGATTTCGGCACCTGTACTAGCATTACCGTCTGGATCAGGAGGATACGAGATATATAGTGATGCGTCAGATAAAGGGATAAGTTGTGTATTAATGCAGCATGGAAAAGTTATAGCATATGCCTCTCGACAACTGAAGCAGCATGAGAGAAAATATCCAACTCATGATTTGGAACTCGCAGTTGTAGTATTTGCACTTAAATTATGGCGACATTACTTAGATGGAGAAAGAATCAAGATATATACAGATCATAAAAGTCTGAAGTATGTATTTACTTAGAAGGAGATTCATATAAGGCAAAGGAGATGGTTGGAATTACTTAAAGATTTTGATATAGAATTAGAATATCATCCGGATAAAGCAAATAAAGTGGCGGATGCTTTGAGCAGAAGACCAATGACATTCTTTATGAGTACCCCAAAGAAAATTCTTGAGGACTTAAGAAAGATGGGAATCGAAGTGATATATCCAATATCAGAAGGCTTATGGAAAAATTTACAAGTGCAGTCCTCTCTAGTAGACAGAATCAAGGAACCTCAACAAAGAGATTCTAAACTCCAGAAAGTGTGGAAACAAACAGAAGAAGGACTTCAGACTGGAATGGAAAAGCATCTAGATGGATCGTTAAGATTTGGGGATCGATTGTGCGTGCCCAGTAGAAATTTAAGAACAGAGGTCATGACAGAAGCTCATAACTCTCAATATTTCTTCCATCCAGGAAGTACTAAGATGTACAAGGATTTGAAATAAACTTTTTGGTGGCATGGAATAAAATGAGAGATTGCTAGATTTGTATCCAGATATCTTGTTTGTCAGCAAGTGAAAGCAGAACACCAATGGATAGCAGGCCTTCTTTAACCCTTACCAATACCCGAATAAAAATGGGAGCATATCACAATAGATTTTGTGACAGGGGTACCTAAGACACAAAATGGTAATAATGTTATCTGGGTAATCATAAATAGACTCACTAAGTCAGCTCAATTTTTACCATTCCGGTGGGGGCAGACAACAGAAGTACTGGCAGACATGTATATGAAACATATTGTCAGTCAATACGGGGTACCAGAAAGTATAGTTTTTGATAGAGACACCAGGTTTACTTCGCATTCTAGAGAATTTTTCAAGAGAACCTTGGTACTCAATTGAAATTCAGTTCTGCTTACCATCCCCAGACAGATGGTCAGTCAAAGAGAACAATTCGAACTCTGAAAGATAAGTTGAGAGCCTGTACATTAGACTTTGGAGGATCATGGAACGATCACTAGCATTTGGTGGAGTTTTCTTATAATAATAGCTATCAGGCCAGTATTAAGATGGCACCCTTCGAAGCATTCAATGGAAGAAAGTGTAGATCACTAGTGTGTTGGACAGATGTAGGAGAAAGGCAATTACTGGGTTCGGAACAGGTAACACAGACAGTGGACAAGGTCAAAGGAATAAGAAATCATTTGCAAGCAGCTTAAGATAGACAGAATATGTGGGCTGACAAGCATTGAAGAATATTAAAATTTTAACCTGGTGATCATGAATTCTTGACGATTTCGCCAACTAGAGGAACAATCAGATTTGGGACTCGAGGAAACTAAGTCCGAGATATATTGGACCATTTGATATACTAGAGAAAGTCGAAAGAGTATCTCACAAGCTAGCAATACCCCCGACACTTGAATGAGTACATAATATATTCCATGTGTCTCAACTCCGAAGAAATATACCGGATCTAAATCATATATTAGATCATTCAAAAATCACTGTCGGACCAACTCTACGCATCGAGCAACGACCTGTTGAAATCTTGGATCGTAGAGACAAGATACTTCAAAATCGGATCATTACATTAGTTCAAGTAGCTTGGAACAAGGACTCTCCAGGAGAATCAACATGGGAGAAAGAAGAAGACATTCGAAACCAGTATCCATATTTGTTTACTAAACAAGGCTAGTTATCTTTTAGTTGTTAATTCAAATTCCGAGGACGAAATTTTTCTAAGGAAGGTAGAGTGTCATAGCTGCAATATTTTTCTTTTATTTATTTTTTCCATTTATTTTTCATTTATATATATATATATATATGTGTGTGTGTGTGTGTGTGTGTGTGTGTGTGTGTGTGTGTGTGTGGAATTTTGTAATTTAATTTGTAAAATTAGATATTTGTGCAAATACCAGAATTAGAGGGGCTTAAGTGGGTATAACCAAATCAAGGGGGGAGAGAAACCAACAGCCCAACTAGTAAGCCCCCTTCATGAGTCATTTGATACATGGCATCTCCATCTTCCTTCTTTATTTCCCATGGAGATACTTGGCCTCATCTTATCCCTCTCCCGATTTCCAACAAACCTAACACCATTCTACTTAATCACCACCATCAGCACTCTATCTCTTCTTCATCCCATCTCTATCTTCTTCCTCCTCTTCCGCAACTCCTCTTCTTCATCTTCTCCTTATTCCTCTCCATCTTTACCTCCTCCCCCACATATTTGCTATTACTGCGGCTACTGCGGCTGCAACCGCTGCCCGACCCGCCGCCCGTCGTGCTGCCCGACCCATCGTGCTGCCGCCGCCGGACCGTGACCCCCTTCTCCGGTTCCTCCTTTCCTCCGACGACAACTTCCAATACTTCCTTCTCCTTAGAAGGATTTCCAAATCTAGGTATAACACCTTCCCATTTCCTTAAAACATATTTTCTTTCAAATAAAATCTAGGTCAGGATGTTTAGATGGGAATGTGTCTAAATTTTTTGGTAATAGGTGATATTTGGAAGGGATCAAAAAAATCAAAGATCGATTTCGGTTCAAAAATCAACACCAAAGGCGAGTCCTCTTGCATAATCATAATACCAATCACTCTCACCAAATTTAAAAGGTTGTTCATCACAAATAATATATTTTGTTTACTCAGTCTTGTTACGAGCATCAGAATAAGTAAAGTTACATATAGAAGATCCTTGAGCACCGGTACTTACTGTGTTTGTCTAGCCTGTAGTGTGTGTCATGCCCCAATTTTATAAGAATCGATAATCGTCCCCCGGACATGATGTCGTGCGAGCGTAAGATGCCCCCGCACAAGGCCTAGGCATAATGATATATGTATAGAAACACAACAGCAGTGTGCACAAGTAGAAGAACACATATTGAGACGAAGAAAAGTTTACTTTATTGATAATGTACATATTTGTTATAAAACTCTTGACTTAAAAGTAATGGGGTGTCGCGCGGGCTAACAATATGGACGTTAAATGAGATAGATTATCCATACATTATATTCCTTACTAAATTTTCAAAAGACAACCCACCTTGGGTGCGAGTTTGCACATCACCTTGGAGCTTCAAAAGGGTATGTGCAAGCTCCGGAGATTTGTATGCACTTCAAAAGTCACGGCACGAACGCATCAAAATGAAAAAATTAGATGGGAAAGGCTTCAGCTCCTCGCCGCGTCGCCTTGGCTTAGAGAACCTGTTGTAACGAGGGTCAGTACATCGAAATATACTAAAGAGGGCGAGCTAACCCAACTAACCAAATTGACACAGTAATCATGTGAGCATGCAATATTATTATTATGTGATCTTTCTATCTTGCCCTATTCAGTGTTACAAGCATTTGACAGAAATAAAAAGACATAACAAAATATTCTACCGCTCGGTAACTTTTACCTGCGTCGTCTGAATCACCTGTATGAAACTTACCATGAACTTCTCTGCCACGAAGACATAGTTAGCTTGCAAAGTTTAAATATACATAGCATGTCACTGGTCGGACGAGGGATGGGTCGGCTGTCTTTCCGCTTCGGGTAGCTAGCCCTTAGCGGATGTCCCAACTCATCCAATGTTAGAACTTCAAGCTAGCAAATATTCTACCTAGGCCGAAGTGGACTCATTGTCCCGACGACCATTCGTAGAACTCTTCTCTTGTGCACAAGTTATCCTTGACCACCCGTCGTTTAAAGGCTAAGTTATCAAACGAAGCATTACAAGACAACATAAGGAATATGAACTTCATGCATATTCCTTTAGTATAGTCTACCTGCTAAAATTATCGCATTATAGATATGTACTACTAAGTGCACCGTTATAGATAAATAAGTTATAGCTACAACTGAAACATAAATAAGCACATGCATAGCGGACAAGCATGCAACAAGATGATCGTTCGGTATTTTGTGTGTGACAAGCATTGAATGTTTCAAGTCTACTTCTTATTATCTTGACTCATTTTATTATTATGGTATCGCTGATCGGAATGCACGAGTCAGATTATTTAGAGTGAAGACTTGGAAGAAGAGCTAGCAAATCGGGATGGTGGCCACTCACAAGTTGGTGAATCGGGAAAGAGAAATGGGAGATCTTCAGGTCTCTGCTCGGACGTCGCCTACTCGATCACCTGTACGCATCAACATATGTTCAATATCTCCTTGCCTCAGTCTCCCAGAGTTCGATACGAAAGCGAAGTTCAAAGAACTGAGGCCATAAAATATATCGAAACCGTTCAAGAAAATGCTAGTCATGAAACCAATGCAAAAGCAACCAAAAGGCATTGAAAACGAGCAAAGAAAACAATGCAACGGAAAGTTCCCTCGCGACTCTGTCGTCGAGTCCTTCGTTGAGGCAAGTCCTTCGTTGAGGCATGATCTGTTGAATGTGGGACTTGATTCCGAAGAAACCAATCTATAACGAGAAAAGGATCTTGATTCAATCTGTCCCGATCAAACGATACCAAGTTTTTCTTAGCCGCGCTCCCGTAAAAGGGGGAACGGGGCACTACAGTGTGTCCTTGTCATAACAACTTTCGTAGTGTCTTCTTAAAGTGCCTGTGCCATCACCATTTTTTCCATTTGTAAACCTGCTTATATTTCTTACATTCCGCAGTCTTAGGTATTTTTTTTTGATCTTTTGGATCTAAAACCGGTTCGCCCTCACTATTAGTAGCAAATATTTTTTTAAAATAATTTCATAAAACAGATAATTTTTTTTCCTATTTACAACATTTGTAGCCATATTCCTAACTTTAGGAGGTGACATTTGTGTCGATGGCGTAGACTCAGGAATAGAATTATTTTTAAATATTTGATTATAATAATCAAATTATTGTTCCGAATCACCTCCACAAGGATGGTTAGAACCAGATCCATATTTGAAAAATTATTATTTTTTAAAATAAGTGTATAAAAATATATTTATCTACCAAATAGGGGGAAGAAAAATCAAAAATCAGAAGAAGAAAAATAACTATTAAGAAAAAAAATTCTTGTTTCTTGAAGCCTCCAAGAAATTTTTCACAAGTTGACTCAAGAACAATGTTGTTTGGCCTCCAGAGAGTTGCACTTCAGAAATTGCTTGCTTAGAAAATTTTGTAAGAGAAGAGAAGGAAGAAGAAATATTGTTGTGATTATTTTTTATATTTTATGGACTATTTATGGAAATATTTTGAGCCAAAAAGACCCCTCATACCCTCAAAATATAGTTATTATAAGGATATTTTGGTCATTTTCAGTAAAATGACCAAAATAACCCTCTAACGTTCTAAAAATTGCCACAAAATTGGGAGTATTTTGGTAAAATACTCCCCCAAATGGCTATATCCCAAAAAAAAAATTTGACAGGGTCAGACCGGGCCTAATCGTGTCGACGACTGGGCTAGTCCGAGCCGGTCCTACCGGGCCTCAACGGTCAACCCGGACCCTTTGAAACCATCAAAAAATCTTAAACCGCCTTGTTCAATTTCTCGCACTGCTACTTTGCAACATTTATGAAATATAGGCTTGCTTCATTTCTCATCTATACACCATGCTTCAACACTTCACGTTCGACTAGCTTGAGCGGCACGATGAATTACTCCGACGTTATCTTCTTGTTTTGCTATCTTCAAAGGTCCATCAGTCACGATCCTTGTTCTCGTTCCATTCCTTAGCATCGTCTTAATTTTTCAGTGTTCCGGTGTGTCCACATATTCTCGATGACTTGCACGCCAATCCCAGCATAAGTTCGCATTCGTTGTACCGTCTCACTGAATCTGCATCAACTATACTATGAGTCAAACTTCTCGAGCACTATCATCCGTACCCCTCAAGTTCCGGTGCGACTCAATTGCATTGCTCCTTCAAAACTGAACGTGTTCCTTTGATCGGCCAATTTCTCCATTGCATTACCAAAATCCACAATCTGTGCTCGTTACTCTTCAACACATCCATCACTCATGCATACGTGCACCAACTGCTTGTCCCTTATGCTCAACTCTCTGCATCAACAAATGCTCCATTGAACTTTTAAATCGCATAAGCCGAATCCCAATATTCGAACTTCCCGTCTGGCCGTTCTGATCCAATCTTTAATACTTGGTCTGCCTCACATGCACTCATTTCCTTCAATTTTGTGTATTTTGCTTGTTCTGCATCACTCTTCGAATCTCAAACATTCGCTCAACTGATTTGGCCATCGCCTCAATACTGCGAATTCTCAATACTCGTTCAATTACTTGTTCTGTTCTCGTCCAACGAAACTTCCATTTATGCGAGTCCAATCTTGATTGCTCAAACCTGACGCATCGCAGTTTACCTGAGTCAAACTCTATTGCACCAATTTTTGACACAATGTCATACTATCCATCCGTGGTGTTGCATATACCACTTGGAAATTCAACTCACTCTCGGCACTATGTTTACTCCGCACCAACCAACGTCTACTCCAAACTAACAATCCCACTTGATCCTGCCGATTACAAACACACATTCGCTTGTTCCCAGTTCCTATACATAACTCAGCCCATGCGCACAACCAAACATGTATTTCCGTTATCTTCATATGTTGCGGCAATTCCATTACTATCCTTCCAAAATATTACTACGTGGTATACCATATACCTCTTGAAATTAAATCACTTCTTGCATCACCCTTTTCTCCGTACTGATCCAATATCAGTTCGAGGAACCCATTCTGCGTGGTCCTGCCGTTCACAACTCAATCGTCTACTCAAAGTCTGACACAAAAATTAACCAACACATGATCCATCTTACTCTTCTGTTAATCTCGCTCGTTGCACAACTCGTACAACGTTCCATTGCAACTTGCGCCACATTCCATTCTCAATACTCCCAACTGTTTCTTAAGCCGCTCAACACAATCACTGCATGAGCAACTCGTACAACGTTCTCTCTCCCTGATAGTCCAAGTCATTAGTCAAATATGTTCAACACATTCGTTGCACGAGCAACTCGTGCAACGATCTCTCTGATATTTCTGGCCCAAAACTAAAACTCCGTCCAACATATTTGTATCTTTCCAATATCTCTACTCACAATATGCCAACATACCCAATCTCGTCTGCCAAATCAACTGCTCTCCCGATGCAACCAAACTCTCGCCGAACGACTAGCCAAACAAACGCAACGACACCTCTCAACTTACTGCACGGATGCAACAATATCGCGCAACTTGATGCACGAATGCAACAACGCCAAACGATGCTACACGATTCTATCGAGATCCTACGAAAATGAACGCAACAAAGAACAACGTACACACACAACCAAGAAATATATAGACTTATTGCATGGAATATCCAATATGGCAGCACCGAGTAGAGCCAAGATCCATTCGATACGTGAAAGTTATTTAGAGTTTGTGATGAATCAAAGAAAAAGTCTGAGGAAATGTCCCAATCTTTCGCAAGTTCGATCGTCCCCGCTGGACTTAAAATCACCACGCCAACGCTCATGTAGGACAATCGTTCTTTTCGGTACATGATATCGTACGAGCCTGGAGTTGCGATCGTACAAGACTAATGACATCAAACGTCATGGTTATCATCGAAATGACCAAGTTATAGCAAAAGCCAAGTATTGTTACAAAAAATATCATATCAGTGTATACGCAGCGAAGCTCTCAAAGGGTCCAACTGAAGATGCCACAAAAGTGAATACCGTAATGGCTTACAATAATCTTGCTCTTACTTGCCCGGAAAGGTACTTACCATTCCACATATCATGTCTCGTATATCCAAGCTGAGCCACTACACCTCCGTACCTGAAAATAATATCCACAAACATGGGTAAGTATACAGCCGTACTGGTGAGCAGGATAATCCACTCATCTAAACCGATACTAAGTAAATAGTGAATGCAAATAGTTATATGGTAATATTTCTACTTGAATCCTAGATTTATTTCATGGCAGTAGCATGACATGTTAAGGAAAACAGTAAAGCATGTTCCTAAAGCAATAAACACACTTGCATGTTATATTCTTTCACAAAGGTACTAAGCATGCAAATCAGTTCTACTCAAAACTCGCAAGTTACGCTTGAGCCTATCGAACCACAACACAAATCCAAGTCTCAAATCCATCTACGATATGCACACCCTTTCCCGAGGCAAGGTGGCCGCCCGACGCCTACTCAAACGCAAACTCAAACTGATACCTATCTATATGAAAGTCACTGGCCAAGCCATAAAGGACTATTCCGAGGCATTTTGACCCGATCCAACGCTGAGTTGCAAGCCCGCCTGGTGGTCTCGAACTGCAAGTATTCTGATTGCTCGATCTGTCCGAGGTAGCAAGCCTCAACAGTGGGTTCACAACACCCGTGCTTCCAAAGCATGTTCCAATGTTTCTTCCATTTTTGAACGGTCTTGGTGCCCCGGTGCCTATCCCGTTCGAAGAAACCAAACCATGCGAGCAACTGGTTGTCCGTGACCATACAATGCTCCGATAATGTAGGTACGATAAGGAACGTGCCTTCTCGTCCCACCAAACGATACTCACCCCGTTCCATCCTGATTCCCCGTAACCATTCTCAAACTATAGCACAATGCACCATTCTCAAATAATCCATCTCTAGGCACCATGCCGCTTCTCGATGCAGTGCTCCAATTGGGTGCAATACCCCGCTTCAAATGCTCCGATTGGTACAATGCCTCAAATAGTGGCACAATGTCCTCTCCGATGCAGTTGCGTGATTTTGTACCACAACTGCACGCTTTGCTTAATAAAGTGTCCCAACTTGATACTTGTGCGCAAATATATGTTCGCTCGCTCGATGAAATATTCTCGTTGGTCCCAATCGTAAAGCTCAACTCAACGCCACAAATTATATACATCCAAACGGCACACATACTATGCATGCCACAGTACGGTCTTTTCCATGTTCCAGTCCAAGTATCCAAGATATTACATGTTTTCCATTTATTAGCCATGGAGGAGTAGAGGAGAAGGGAAAGAGCCCACTCATCAAGTTGAATCCGTTAGCACTCTGTCTTTTCCATATGGCCGTGATCCCTTGAATCTGTGGTCCGATGCGAAGCACGATCTACTCAATTAGTATGACCGTGAGAGCAGGTCGTTCTTGTAAAATCCCTAATTCTAAAAACAGTATTTACCTTTTTAATTAATTATTTAATTTATTTATAGTAATTATGAGCTAATTAGAGGAAATAGAATTTATTTAGTTTTTATTTTTAGGTGCTTGTGCATTTAGAGGATTTTTGGAGCAACTATAAATTTTTCTTAATTTATTCCATGTAGGGGACCCTGTAGACGGCTGACAGATTAATTGTATACTCTAAAATATAATTTCTAGAATTTTTTATGTATATATATATATATATATATATATATATATATATATATATAGTTTATTCTAAAAGAAATTAGAAATATAAAATATAAAAAGAATAAGAAAGAAAAAGAAAAAGAAAGAAAATAAAAAGAAAAAGGAATTATTAATTACTCAAAATCCAAACCCACCTTAATGCTCTACCCAAACCCGTTTAAACCTCTACCCATACCCGTTAAGAAAGGAAATATCAGCAGTAGCAGAACTAACTTAACCCCCCCCCCGCGGAAGAACTCGACACCGACCTCTTTCTCTATATATATCAACCATTTTCCAAACCCTAACCCTACTCTCATCTTCTCTCGACCCAGACCGCCGCGCCGCCCAGCCAGAACCGCCGAACAACCGACCGCACGACGTGACCGCGATCCCGCGCGCGACAGTTTTGAACAGCAGAGTACATGTGTTCACAACGTATTTCCCGTCTCCCCGCTCGACCAAACTCGATCCCGTCTTCACCGGTACGTTCACCACCTATCCCTCTCTAAATCCTATGCATTAGTTTACCTCGAATAACGCATAAACCTAGGCGAAAATAGCGACCAAGTTGGCAAAAAACGACAACTTTTGGGTATCGCAGAAAACTGCGGTAACTACCTATGTTCACGGATTCGTATCTCCCACCAAAGAGATCCGAATTCGGTTTTTCTTTTTGGTATACGAAGACCACTTGACCTAGTTTATTTTTTGTCAAATACAATAATTTATTAATTGCTATGTGTAGAATTAAATCAGTTAGAAAACCCCGAAAACCTACTTATTTCCAAAATCTAGAAATTGTGATACAGAGCGCGCCCACACCAAACGGGACCACCCCGTCGTGTACCAAGTGTACCAAAAGGTGCACAGTATACCCAGACGTGTGGTTTTAGCGAAAACTGATTTGGACGCATGTGCGCGTCGGAATCAGTCCGTATCCGCAAAAAATCTTCCGTGTCGCAATTTTTGCAAAAGCCCTGCGCATTTAGTGCACGCTCGTCAGAATGTGACGAAACTTGCGCCACTGGACGCGTGGTTTAGCGCTGGTCCTGTGACCCAATTTTCACACAATTCTGAGATAGTTGACCAAGTCGCCTATTGGCGGGCCCCACGGTTGACTTTTTGGGCGAAATTGTGTTCGGCTCACCGGAATCCACATTTGGACATATCGTTGAGTTCGTACTGACTTTTAGAGTTTGTTTGACCTATGATTTGTCCCATTTAGAGACCGTTACCCCTGGCATGCTTTCGGTGCAAAGTGGGCCACACGTGGACCCCACTTTGATCCAAAATTACCGTTTTGCCCCTGTGCCCCTTGCCATTGTACTATTATTTACATTCCATATGATGCATGCATGTTTTATTTCTGCTTATTTAGTTCATTTATTTTAACTACTATATAAATTGCGCGTCCAAGGAAACTTGGGTGCAACGACGGTGTCGTCGTATTCTGTTTTTATTTATGTATATGCATTGGACCTACTTTATGAGACCACCCCATTATCATGAGGCATCTTTATGTTTCATTGGCCATGACACTATTCTTACACGAGTGTGAGTCACATGTAGGACACGGACTTGCGTATTCGGCTGGCCACTGGTACGTATAGGTCGTACGACGGATAGGGATAACTGCCAATATAAATTTTGTATGCTAGTAGACCTGGCAGTTATTTAGAGGTTTTATCGTATCATTGATGTGACATGCTTAGAGCATGGGGTGGGGAGAACAACAAGTAAGGCGTTTGGGCTCCTTTGCACTTTTCCCTTGTTCGCCCGGACGCTCCGCCGGAGCGACGGGTGGTGATGACCACTATATATTATATATTATCAGGCGGCCTCTGAGGTTCAAAAGACGTCATGCTTTTTAGGCCCCTGGATCTCCAAGAGAACCATGCCAATCCCATTTTTGGCCAGATAGCCCACGTGTTGGAAAGTTATTCTCAAACTACATTCACTTAGATGGTTAGGCGACCCATTGGATGTTTACTTTTCAGTACTTTATTGGCATGTTATTATGTATCTTGTTACGTCCCTCTGAGGACCTGGTCACTTTCCAGATATAGATGAGCAGGAGTATCCGCAGGAGTACGGACCTGAACCTGACGCTACTTACCAGACTGAGGAGGTCTTACCTTCGGAGTATCTGTGATTTATTGCCGCTGTTTAGAGATCCTTGTTGCTACTCTTTTAGAGACATTTATCTTATATTAGAGTTGATTCTCTTCTCTCTTTAGTAGTTTAGTATAGTCGATTTGCAGTGGATTTGTTTCCATCCGACTATCATACTTGATACTTATCTTTGATATTCAGTTATTATTCAGCTATTTATTCCTATTTATTATTTGTGTTGTGGATGAGATATAGATTGCGTGTGACCTGTTGTGACAGTATATTACCACAGGTGGATTGGATATTCATGTACAGTGTACGTGTGTATATGGTTTCCATATATTGGAGTTCGTATACATACGGCTGGCGTGTTACGTAATCCTAGTCCTACGTATTTTGGGACTGGGGCGTGACAGTTCTCTCTAAATCATCCGACCCTATCGGACTAAGAAAGACGGTATTATCGCTCCAAATTTCACTATCTCTATACTTGCTCCGAACGAACACACTGATCCCATAGCACGATTCCCATGTCTCAGCCCGTTGCGATGCGCTACTCTGATCTACTGAAGTCCGCACGCGATGTCCACATGAATTAAACCAACTCAAATCAATACTTGCTCTCAAACCCAACTTATTGAAATGCAACCAAATATTCGTCTTGTTTCAATCCGACTCAGCGTAATGCACTATGCGGGTGCGAGGCATTACACGTCAACTCTAGTGACGTCCTGCTTTCTTTTCCAATGACACCCTCTCTCATGGGGGACGTTAACTCCAGTGGCATCTCATCCTTTTATATGATTTTGTTTTTCAAATTCGTTCTTTTGATGCAAATTAACAAATATCTTCCCATGTATAAAATATGATTATTTAGTTTTAGGTTCTCATATAATATTAAAATTTTGAGTTTAAGTCTCTATAATGTCGATGATATGGTTTGGGTCTCGTTCTACCAGTGTACTTGACTGAACGTCCAAAATGGAGCCGTAAACTCAAAATTTGAATATTATAAAAGACCCTAAAACTAAACAGAAGTATGTGAGGGTTTTTTGACTTGGGTTATTTAGTTTTTGCACAATGAGAGTTGTGTGACTTGTGTTATTTAGTTTTGTCATGACCAATGAGATCATTTGTGATACCGTTGTATGTTTCTATCTTGATCTCAGCAGTCACACTACTCTCAGGGACTCTTTAGTTACAAGCATTCAACAAGAGACATCTGATTATACCCTATGTCTATGAAGTCATCTCCATCGAAACTGTCGTCAAAAGGGTTGTGTGACTATTGAGATCAGGATAGAAGCAAACAATAGTATCACGGGTCTTATTATCGATTGGTCATAACAAAACTAAATAACACAAGTCACTCGACTCTCACCATGCAAAATAAATAATCCAAGTCACATAACCCTCATATATTTTAGTTTAATTTTGTGATCTCATATAACGTTTAAAATTTGAGCTTTTATTCTCATTGTAGACGGTCAATCAAGTCCACCATTAGTACGAGACTCTCAAATTTCTAATATTTCACTCAGACTCTAGAACTAAATAACCCTATAAAATATCTTTTGTTTGTAAGTTCAAGTGATATTGAAATTAAAATACAAGCTAGCTTGGCTAGTAGCTGGGTACGCTCTAGAAGAACTCCAAAATCATGGTGACTTTGTCATTTCTATGGAAAAGGAATGATGGACTTCCCCTTGCTTGCATGCATCCACCCATGCATGTCTCCATCTACCACGCAAAAGAATTCTTTCGAGGCCCTCTTCTTTCGTGCATTAATTCTTTCCCATAATTTTATATTTTATTGGGGTCCCGGTTTCTTATTTTATTTAGACGTAGAGCACCCGTGGGTTCTTGGAGAGTGGGTTTCCTGAGTAGAGAGGATGTTGGTCTTTTGGGAAGATCTCCTCCTCTCCTCCATTGGAGAATGTAAAGGAATTTCTATGTAAATATTCTACTCCTAAAGAACCTATAAGAAGAGGACAACACCCTCTCCCTACCCACACATGCAAAAAGCTTAGGGGAAAAGCGAACGAAGTCTACATTCCAATTTTGACTATCGACAACTTTGACAAAGGCCCTCGTCTTCATGGATGTCGTTTTCTAATGGAGTAGTAGTATCCGATACTCTAGATAATGCATATTATCTATTTTATTTTTATATTTTCTTTATACTTATGACACGAGGGGGTATAAATGTTGGATATACTTGTGAGTTGGAACACACTTTAGATCAACATGTTGTGGGCAGCTCTAAATACACCAAATAAAAGTTCGGATTCAAAAGAAAGATTTTGGAGGTAATTGATCAACTACGAAGAACGTAGTTACAAAGTTTATTTATCTAAGGGACCAATATTCCTTCGTCCTAAGGACTGACATTATATATAGCGCTAAATTTGTTTTCTTATTTTTTGACTTTACAAATAAGAACGATGCTACATGGATTACGATTTTGATCTGCACTTTTGATCCGCGGTCCACGTGGCACCTTTTTATTGGCATGTCACAGTTGTTCAGACCCGAGACAATAGGGTGGGAAAGGAGGGGAGAGGGGAGCAATAGGGTTCGGACGCGTGATCCACGGTCACGTCCTACGAACAGAGAACGCGGACTAAATATTATTTTTGTACAAATAAATACAATAAAGATATGGCTCCAAAGTACACAGTGTGTGAAAGTACATTGCTCATGCTCGGTTTAAGGAACCTCCTTGAACACTGAGGAACTTGAAGTGACTCCTAATGGACCTTAAGAGGTGGTTGTCTAACAAGAAAAAGTTCTCTCTCTCTATGTGTATATATATATATATATATATATATATGTCGAGTGATATAAATATTAAAATGTAAATATTAAAAGAGGATGAAACGATTTTGCAATTTCTCAAAAGTTTTCCGAGTTGGAACTATGGTAGGGAAGAAAAGAAACATAAGATACAGGGAGGAGAAACATTACCCCCAAATTTCCATTCTATGTTTCTTGAATTTTAAGACCCCTTTCAACCAAATATGAGAAAACATAAAACATTAGGAGGTAGAAAATTCCAAAAGAGAATGAGCTCCCTCAAGTTTCGCATTGGGTTCCACAAACCAAACAGTTATATAGATTCCTATATTTTAGAGTAATTTTCTGAATTGGAAAATAAATATTTCTTCTGATTTTCAAAACATTTATATAAATTTATATGTTCCAAAATCTATTGAATATTTGGTAAGTTGGAAGAAGTTGCTAAACATGTGCATTTTTTCGGAACTTCTTGTATTTGTTAATTATATTTCTTAGATTTCATTTTTATTTACCCACAAAAACTAGAATGAATGTTTATCATTCTATTCAAATATTAATGTGAGATGTCCAAATAGAAATCAAAACTACTTTAGATGTTCACAAAATTATTTTTAAAGTGGTTTTAGATTGCATAAAAAAATACATAATAACACTTTAGTGAAAGAATGAACATACACGCTAATTTAGTTTTGGTAAGTGAATAAAAATAATATAATATTTCTTCAGAGGAAAGAGATAAATTTTTGATTTAAAGTTGTATTCGTGCAACTTTTTAGCTCCCTAGATATATATGGGTAGAATTTTTTTATATATTAAAAGAACTATTCATTTGAAAGTCTACTAACAGTCATATAGAACCGAACTCAACTGGTTCTTGTTGTCAGTGAGAAGAGGTATAACCTCCATGGCTAGACGGAAGGTCTCGAAATTAAATCGAGGGAGAAATATGAGATAGTAGACCCAAATGACATACAATACAGTATGCACAAAAGTTCTGTACGTATCGCCGAACATCTAAAAAAAAATTGTCTTATAGAAATTATTTGCCAACAAAGACCTGTTTGGTAAACCGTAAGTGTAAAAAATTTGGGATTTACACTTTCAATGATGGATTTTATCTTGGAATCCATCTACTTTCTTATCCCCTAGTAGGGAACAAATGTGTTTGGTTGAGGTAGAAAAGTGGAAAGTAAAAAAATTAAACAAATGTGTTTGGTTGAGATATGAAAGTAAAAAATTGAAATTGGAAGAGTGTATTATAATTGTAGTAAAATTGTATATCTAAAATATTAATTAAATTTTGATTAGTTAATAATTAATTTAATAAATATTACACAACAACAACGACAATAATAATAATAATAATAATAATAATAATAAGTTTATCATAATTAATTCACATAATAATTTAATAAATTAAATAATTAATTTGATATATTAATATAATTAATTACTAACTAATTAAGAGTTAACATTTTAATTACAATTCACAAATGACTTGAACCTAACCATTTAATACATACATTACTACATTAATTACTATATTAAAAAGCATAGCAAACGGCTGCACAGCTCCTCTCCACAGGGATCGTCATTGGGTCGGACCGGGCCGTCCAAGTCCATAAAGTACAGACTCGAGCCGGATGTGGGTCGGTCTTTTTCGGCCCTAAAAATTTTTTGATCCTTCCACAAGAGTCGAGCTTTTCGGGCCAAGGCGGGTCGGATCGGAATAGCTCTATAAAAAATTTCAAATGGATCTTCTTGGACCTAATCGTTAAAGTCGTCTAAATTCTACACTTTATGGCTAATGTTAATTCAATCTTCTAGCTAGAACCGAACAGTAAGAATAATATGAAAATACTAAAGATTAAAGGTGCCCGCGCTACTTTTTCTTGCTAAAAGGTTGAACTAGGCGGACTTCAGACTGGACTCGGACCGACGAATGCATAGTCCAAGATCGATCCTATGCTAATATGGACTGGACCGAACAACCCTAATGACCGAGTTTTATTGAAGTTTAGTCCATCGGACCGAACCAAATTTTGAACGTCTATAGACTTCGGACCAAATGGTGATCCCTATCTACACATATTCCTCTCTTAACAACAACAAAAATGACAACCGGCCACATCCACTAGATTACAGCCACTTCCAAGCTTTTTGAGTGGGATGTGGAATGGTGTATCAAGAGAGGGGACAGGAACTGGCGGTGTCAGAGATGTAAGTTCTCATCCAATTTTTAAGCTCCAACCAACACTTGGTTATGAAATCCCAGTCTCCAATTCCAGAATACCACCACTTTTCGGATGAAAAATTGTTTACCAAATAATCCCTAAAGACTCGTTTGGTTCGCGGAACGAGGGTTTTGAAAATAAAAAATAAAAAAATTTGATTACATTTTTATGTTAGGAAACCAAAAAAAAAAAAAAAAATTTAATTTAAAATAATTTTTGATAAAAAAATAAAAAAAAATGGTTTCCTCCATCCAACCAAAGAATCACTTTTCCACCTTTAACTATTCACTTTTCCTTTCAATTTTTTTGACATATTCAAATACCGATTTTTTTTTATAATGAAAATTGTAATTTATCAAAGAAAAGAAAAGAGTAAATAATTGATTTTATTTTCTTTCCTTTCCGCAAACTGTCACGTTCCAGTCTCAAAATACCGAGAGACTAGTCACGTGGCAATTGCCAGCAGCACAACTCCAATGGACAAACCCAATTTAATGGACCCGTTAGAGTGTACTTAAGCTGCAATAAATATAAATGCAGTCTACACCATCTATCACAGAATAATTCTAAACTCATCAACAGAAAGAAACATAACTAAATATGATAGACTAATCAAGATAATAAATAAAAAGAAATATAGTCTATCAACAAGTCCAAATAAATAGTGTCTCGAAAAACAACCCGATGAAATAAGTTAATACTAAATCCAAGAGTCAAGATATGAAAAAACTGGAAGAAAAAATAACTGAGTATGTAATAGAATACTCATGAGAAATTCTCTGGCACAACCTCGTCCTCTGGTGTCAGTACTGCTCCAGCGTCAGCTCTTGTCCCGTATAACTCGGGGTATTCCTTCTCTGTTGTATCTGGGGACATAATCCGGATCCTCAGGGGACATAGCAAGGTACAAGAATAACTCAAACTAAATAAAATACAATAAATAAAAATAGATCCTCAGGGCAAGTTATGTAACCAGCTATGTGAAATAATTTGAGAGCATCACTAGTACTCAGGCTGAAACCACTACAAACTCTGTGTCGGAGAGCCGGTAGCAGTAATATCACGAAGGGCCAAATACATGTGCCAAAGCTCTGGTACAGAGACTAAGGCACTCTCCAGTAACATAAGTATATATATATATATATATATATATATATATATATATATATATATATATATATATATATATATATATATATATAATCATCCTGTAGCCTGTGTGTCTCTTCCCACCCAATGTAACCTCACGTCTCATGTCCATAACACGCAAGATCATGACCTCTAGCTAGTACAACTAGTCATAATGATATCTATGTATATGCAAGTCATATGTCACGAATCTTGTAAGCCTATACAGAATCACCATGAATAACTCAGGAAAGATTCTGTCACATGAATAATGTCAAGTGTCCTATGGTATGACGTACTTGGTAAAGCAAGCACGTAAAAATATATATGATCGTGGTATCAACTCTCTAAGTGACGTTTGTCACGCCCCAGTCCTAAAAATACGTAGGACTAGGACACGTAAGCATGCCAGCCGCATGGATATGGCAACTCCAATATATGGAAACCAAATCCATACGTACGCTGTAATATGAATATAAAATCCACAAGTGGTATAAAATAAAATACAAGTCACAGGTCAAAATCTAAATCTCATCCACCAAAATCATATAAAAATAAATAACCAGTATCTATGAAACTAGATCTCAACAAGAAGTATCTAAGGATGATAGTTGGGTGGAAACAAATCCACTACCAACTCAAATGGGAAAAGTAAATACAATATAAGTACAACTCACTCAAACAATAAGTACCAGCTACCAATCACGGCTCGAAGAGAAAACATCCACGGAGCATCTATATCCTTCCAAATCTGTGCTCCTGCAAATACTCAAGAACAGGTACACCTGGCAGCGGACCAGGTCCTCAGAGGGACATAACAAGTATACTTAAACACATGCCAATAAAGTACTGAAATAAACATCCAATGGGGTCGCCTAACCGTCTAAAGTGTATGCAGTTAAGAACAACTTTCCCCACAAGTGAGCTATCTGGCTGAAAACTGGGATTTGGCATGGTTCTCTTTTGAAGATCCAGGGGCCCAAAGGCACGTCGTCTTTTGAACGGCGGAGGCCCGCCAATGTATATATATGGGTCATCACCACCCGTATCTCCAGCGGAGAATCCGGGCGTCACAGAAAAAGTGCAAAGGAGCTCAAATGCGGTACTTGTTGTTCTCCCCACCCCATGCTCTAAGCATGTCACATCCATGACACGATTTGGTCCATAGCCTATTCTTAGTACCCTAGCCCAATCCTGCAACCAAACAAGTACAAGATGGGACCACCGTACTATAATAAGCTATGTCCCTAGACCTCTAATAACTGTCAAGTCTACTAGCATGCAAAGTTTCTAACAGCAGTTATCCCTAACGCACGGCCCATACGTACCGATGATCAGTCAATACATGCGTCCGTGATCTATATGAGACTCACAACTCGTGTAAAAATATGTGTCACGGCCAAATGAACCTAATGATACTATATGATAATGGGGTGGTCTCATGTACAGGGTCAATGCAATACATAAGTAAAAACATATCGCGACGTCACCGTCGCGAGCATTTTATATAACAATTAAAATATATGAACTAAGGGCAGAAAATAAAGATGCATACAACATATGGAATGTAAATAACAGTACAATGGCAAGGTATACTTGCCTGGCAAGAAATTGCAAAATGTCATGTCCAGATGTCCAATGCACAGGACCAGAAGCTATGGCCACAGAACAAATATCTCCGGATGCTGAAATAAATATCACCAACATTTCCGGAATGAGCAAAATAGCTAAAAAGCACATCCCTTTCGTCCAATTTGGACACAGGGGCAAAATCGTAATTTCGGGCAAAAGTGGGGTCCACGTGTGGCCCACTTTGCATCGAAAAGCGTGTCGAGAGTAACAGTCTCTAAATGGGACAAACTATGGGTCAAACAACTCTAAATGTCAATACGAACCCAACGGTATGTCCAAATTTGAATTCCGATGAGCCGAACAAAATTTGGTCTAAAAAGTCAACTGTGAGACCCGCCAATTGGCAATCTGGTCAACCGTCTCAGAATTGCGTGAAAATTGGGTCACAGGACCAGCGCGTTACCACGAGTCCAGTGGCGTAAGTTTCGTCGCAATCTGATAAGCGTGCACAAAATGCTCGCGAGTTCCACAAAAATGGCGACACGAAATGTGTCCGCGGATACGACCTGATTCCGGCGCGCACACGCGTCCGAATCAGTCCCCACGAATTTTTACGTGTCCCGTTATGCTGCGTACACCATTCGGTACACTTGGCACACGGCGGGGCGGTCCCGTTTGGCGGGGCGCGCTCCGATCTCAAACTTTTAGAAAACCGGAAAAAGTGGGTGCGCGCAGTTTTGTGACGGATATAATTCTGTCCACAGCGACTAATAGCACAAAGTTATTATACAGAAAATAAACTAGGTCATGTAATCTACAGGTATCAAAAAGAATCATCGAATTCGGATCTCTGTGGTGGGAGATACGAACTCGACAATATGGGTGGTCATCGCAAGTTTCTGCAATTGCAGAATTCTGTCTGCTCGCGCTGACTTGGGCGCTGTTTTTCACCTAGGGGCACACGTTTTCCGAGGTTGACTATAAAACAAATATTGGAGAGGGTTGAGGGAAGATCATACCTATGAAAACGGAACAACATTTGGTCGAGCGAGTCGACGGAAAAGCACGCCGGAACGAAGGTGCCTCGAGTGGGAAACTGTAGTTCGCGATGTCGGCGTCGACGGGATGGTTGGATGGCTTGGGGAGGCTTCTCTGGCTGCGGTGACGGCTCTAGATGGGAAGAGGAAGTCTGGAGTTTCTAGGTTAAGGTTTTGGAGAGCTAACTATATATATATATATATATATATAGTTAATATATGTAGAGAGAGGGTTGGAGGCGGGTAAAGGGTCGGCTTAGGAGTAAGTGGGCGGGTTCTGCTCAAATGGCTGAAGGGTCGCTTAGGGATTTAAGTGGCCGGTCAATTGTTGCTGAAGGGAAATATAAAGGAGCGGCCAAGCATACGTGAACTACTAAGTTGCTGTAAGGGAATTGCAACTAAAGAGGAATAGTAGCTTTGTTATTAATAATACTAGTATATATGCATGTGCTTTGCACGTATATTGGAGTGAATGATGTTGATGAATTAGTTTATTTCTACTGCTTTTAATTATATAGGTTAATGGTTCAACCCTTCGAATTCTTTGGTAACAATTTAAAAGACTTAGCAAGTAGCATGAACCCTTTGATTTCCGTAAATGGTTGTCATTATTGCATCTCTTAAATGGTTGTCAGTGAAATTTATTGTAGGTATTCTTTTTAATTACTAAATATGTTGAAGGGTATTTTTGGAACATAATTTTTCACGGTGAAGCCTAGTTTTGGCATTATATAGAGGAGATTATTATTATTATTATATTAGTTAATTAAATTCTTATTATATTAATAAATTTTTTTTCTTTCTTTCTTTAAATATATATATTCATATATATATTTGTATATATATATATATATATATATATATATATATATATATATATATATATATATATATATATATATATATATATTCACACATAAGAAAATTTATATATTAGGGTATTGCACATCGTTAGGCTAGCAACTGCTCAAGGGGTCTCCTACATGGAATAAATTTCGAAAAATTCCTGATGGTCCCACAAGTCTTCTAAGTGCCCGAACACCTACCATAAAAATTATTAAAAATCTATTCCTCCTATTTAGACCTAATTACTACAATTTAATTAATAATTAATAATAAAAAAAAGGTATTTACGATTTTCTAGGAAGGGGGTTTTACAACGTTACACGACTCCGCGTACGGCATCAACACCCGAATCTTGGTGGGACGGTAAACAAAGTCTCACGGTCCTAGGTTGAACAGATACAACACAGAAGTATATAGAAATAACTCAAACAAATAATATCACAAGATTTACTACAAGTTGGCAAGGTACACTTGCCTGTGTTCTGAGCTCCGTCAGTTGCTCCGATAAAAGTAGAATCTTCATGTACGCCTCCGGATGCTGAAACAAACATCACCATCGCTCTCAGAATACTTGAAATAGTTAGGATTGACTACTCATAAGTCCAATTTGGACACAGGGACAGAATTGACAGTTTCTAGTCAAAGCGGGGTCCACATGTGGTCCACTTCGCACCGAAAAATATACCAGAGACAAAGATCTCCAAATTTGTCAAACTTAGTGTTTACCAGACCATAACGATAGCACGAACTCAACGGAACGTCCAGAACTGGATTTCGATGAGTCGGTCACGAAATCGCCCGTCAAGTGAAATCTTGGGCCCACAAAATGGTGCTTCGTCAATGTGCTCATAATCGAACCAAATTTTGGTCATAGGACAAGCGTAATGCTACGAATCCGATAACGCGAGTTTTTTTGTGAAACGACAAGCATACACAAAATTATGACGAGTGTCAGAACAGGTCGATACATGACTTTTCGGCGGATACGCGTTGATTCCGGTGTGCACGTACATCCAAATCAAATTTTGCAAAATTTTATACGTCCGTGTTGACGGTACGCGCCTTTTGATGCAATTTCAACACGACGAAGTCGCCTCGTTTAGTGGGACGTACCTCATTTCAAAAAAAATCGGGTTTAGAAATCCAAGTTTTTGGTCAACTTCAACCGCGAATAAAACACAGCATAAAACAAATTAAAATAAACTAATTAAAGATATTAAATCTCGGTTATGTTGTCTAAATTACTGTTTAAGTAGAATTTAAAAATATTAACTAGGTTGGAAGAAAAATAGCCATGAACATGGGTATTTGGAATAATTTTCTGAACTACAAATTAGGTCATTTTTTTCATATTTTGTATCACAAATTGCGACTGACACCGGACACGATACACTGAACTAATTATACAGGGTTCAAGAAAGTCATGTGGTCTTTGCATAGGATTCGACAGATCGATATTTGGATAACTGTGCAAGGAGATACATGGGCTAGAAGTAGCATACCTTGATGTGTGCTGTTGCTCGAAATTGGTTGGCCTATCTTCGTGGTTGCGGCGCACGGCGGTCCGGCGGATGACGGCGGCGGCGATGGTCGAGATTGAGAAAGGAGTTATTGGTGGTAAGGTACGGCTAGGCTAGGGGTTTTATAGGGTGAGGGTGGGCGGTTACAAGGAGCTGAAGTGAGAGGGTTCGGCCGTTGGTTTTTGGAAAAGGAAGGGAGAGGATTTCTCTTCTGTTACAGAATACTAAGGGATGGTGGGTTTCGGGTTAGTGGGTTGCGGGTTAGTGGGTACGGCTTAGGATCCGAATCCAGGTTGGTTTGGTCTAGTTTGGTTTAGGTTGGTTTGGTCTAGTTTGGTTTGGTTTAGGTTGGTTTGGGTTGAGTTGGTTCGGTCTTGGTTGCATAAATGGCCATCTAAAAATAGTTTTAGAGCCCAATAAATTCCAAAAAAATTACACAATGCTCTATTATTAGTTACCTCATTTTGCCTATGAATCCCACCGTTCATTCTGAAACTACCGACCACTAGCCCCGAGAATCAAACTCTCACCCAAAAATATAATTTTTGCACTATTTTAATATTTAATTTAATACACAAAAATATAAATCTATGAATGAACATTTATTATAATTAACTAAAAATAATGAAAATATTCCACAATAATAATTTAGAAAATTTTAAATTAAAATCTAAAATTCAGGGTGTTTACACAAACCAAACAAGACTTTAATGTAGGTTGAATTGCAACTCGATACCCTCAACTATTTCACTTTTTGAACATGATATCCTAAACTTTTTACTCGACAATTTGATATCATCAACTAAATATTTTTGATACCAAAAATAAAAAAAAGACAAATATACCTTTTTCCAACCCAACCCAACTCCCCCCCTCCCCCAGGCGGCTGCACCCCCCTCCCTTTCCCGTCGGTTGTACCACTGTCATACCTCAGAACCAGAATACTGGAGAGCGGAGACAGGCAAAGCCAACTATGTATACCAGAGTACTCTATATCCCGATATACAGTCATGACTATCCAGACATGTGAGGGTTTACCCTACAATCCAACAGTCATTCCTGGGTCAAAAATTCTAGGTGTCTCAATCTCAGACAGGCAACAAGTTTACAAGATGTATGATCACCAAACATATAATTGTAAGGCATCCCAAACTATATATATCCAGATGATCATGAAGCTAGTTACCACAATGAAGAACTAGCAGAGTACAATATCACATGATCAGCTCTAGCTATAGACTAGAATATGCTTTACATGTAGGTCAGCAGGCTACAGTATCAAGAATCCCAAAACACGAGCTAAACACGTACTCGGTGGCTAAATGCCTCAAAGGTATAATGTACAAGATCAAGTGGGTGAGGAAGAAGAGACCCACTCATATCCTCGGGTGCTCCTCGTGTTCACCATCTTGTGGAGGAAAGTACGGAAGATCATGCGGTCCTACTCCAAAATTTGGCCATACAAAACCAGTAGGGTCAAACCCCAAACAGTAAGTACCACAAGAAAGCCAAACTTATTAACTAAAATCAGCATACAAATAATTCAGTTAGAATAGTAGGTAAAATAACCGTTAAACAGATCTGGAGTTGATTAAACAAGGACATCCGGAATCAGTACTCTGGTTATCATTTTCGGATAAGCTGTTAATTAAATCAGGACATAACTAGACTAAAAATCAAGCAATCATGGCCAATCATGCCCTACGGCTTGCTATCATTAGCTAAGTAGGGTTATCACGGTCCTAGTTACTAACACATGCAGTTTAGAATTTCTTACAGCCACATGCCCTGCAGACTATCCGGGTTATCCAGGCGTAAGTATACATAGTATAATAAATCAGGTATAATCATCTTCTGGTAAATGTAACACTCGACGGCGTGCTAGAAGTGTGTCCCTCTCGACGGAGAGCTCCAAATCCATCAGATATCGCTGGGATACCGGGATTGCATGTAGCCAGGAATCTCTCTAGATGCTTTCTAGAATGTTATACTAGTTATTAGCTTGGACAAGTTATCAAGAATTTCCTAACCGTGGTGCTCAGAAATTTGGAGCTTGGCAAGTACAATCAAGAATTTCCTGACCGTGGTCCCTTTAGACATGATGCAAGATAGGACGGGAGCTTGTAAAGTATAATCACAATCAATCACGAAAATACGTGACTTGAAATACAGGTGCTACTAATAGCATTGATCAGGACAGCTACAGGAATTCTCAAGTCATGGGTGCGCTACGTCAAGCCACTATCAGGAGTATCATGGTTATCAGTTCCGGATCAGGATCCAGAAGTTCATTCATATATAGTGTACAATCACTTAGCTCATGTCAGAAAATCAAGATCCATATCATGTCACTTTCAGGAAATAATCAGAATTAACTAAAATAACTGGATAAAAGAGAACCAGAGAAACATCAAGTGCTACAGGCGCATAAATCAACAATTAAGGGTTGGCACATAATCAGGCAAGAAAATAAATCATTCGCACATAATGGACCAAAACAACTATTAGCGCACAAATGGCCAAAAATAGTATTTGCGCACAAATGACTAGTCCGGACAGTTCTGACGTACTTTGGTACAAAAAGTGTAGGAATGTCTACTAAAGGTGACTAGTCCGGACAGTTCTGGCGTACTTTGGTACAAAAAGTGCTCCGAGCAAAAGATGGCGCACAAATGATACTAAGGCGTACTTCTAGAACCTTGGCGCACAATGATAGAAGTGCGCGAGCCAGGGGCTTCGTGCACTTTCATCAATCTTGTCAGCAGGGAGGTTTGGCGTACGAACAAGCGTAGAAATATCTACTAAAAGACAAAACACAAGTCTAAAAGTATGGCACAACAATCGAGACACGACATTCGAGAATACGACAGTCGAGACGATGCCAAAGTCAAGACTCACCTATCAATAATACCCAAAGAAAGGAATGAGTGTGCCAACAAATTAAGGCTTGGCGCACTTTCTCTTGATTAACGAGGTTGAACGCTCAAATGTGCGCCGTTGAGGATTTCTCTCAAAAGTGCGCCCAAGTTTTTGATAGCCTTGGCGTACTTTTGCAAGGGTTTGGTTAGATGATATTCGAACAAAACGTACGCATGAGAAGTAAAGTGCTCCCAGAGTACTCAAGATATCTTGGCACACTTTTGCAAGAATTTGAATGATGTGTGGAATGTAATCATTTTTACAAGGACTTGAATGTTGTGCTGAACGCAAGCATTTTTATGAGATATAACACAGTGTGCTCAAGTTTTCATAGGTCTCATGCACACTTTTCATAGAATTGCTCATTCTTTTCCGGCCAGCATACTTTGTGCTCCGACTTTGTTGTTCTCAACTTTTATGTTTAAGATCAAATACGATTGCAACAAAATCAAAGTTACAAAAGAGTCTACAACGCAGTTCTAAGCTACTAAAGATATGAAGATAACTAAGCTAGCAAATAAATATAAACTTAGGATTATCAAGAAGCTCTCAATTATGGGTTCACTCGGTTGGCAAGATGTACTTGCATACGGTCAAGTTCTAGCCTAATACCAACACTACCAAGTCACCCACGGCCAAGGCCAAGCTCGGCTGGTGCTCTCGGCTGGGGAAAGAGTGAAGAAGGAAAGAGAAATGAAAGGAAAAGAAAAGAAAAGTGAAGGAAAGGAAAGGAAAGGAAAGGAAAGGAAAGGAAAAAGAAGGATTGAGTATATATAGGAAAAACTAGGATTGTAGGCCATTGGATCATAATCCATGCCCCTCACCAGGGTTCATCACAGTCACACACCAAGAAAACTAAGGGACCAACGGTCCAAAGCATGCAACTAAGAAAAAATTATAAAAAATAATATAAACAATGCATGAATGACATAAAGCATAAAGTAAGCAATTTATATATTAAGCAAGCTATACACGTATAATACGCGTATCTCGGGTGCGTATACTAGAATAGTGAGACGAGTCTCACAACCACTCTCGCCCCCCTCTCCGCGTGCGGAAACATCGGCGGTGGCGGCCCGGGCAGAGATAGGGGTGGGGTGATGCAGCCGACCGAGGCGGGGAAGGGGGTGCACCGGGAGGGGCAACCGAGGGAGGAGGGGGGGAGGACTGGGTGTAGCCGTCGGAGGTGGAATGGTGGTCATTCGAGGTAGGAGGAGGGATGGGTAGGAACAATTTTTTCTTTTATTAGGGTATCAAGTTGATGCATATCAAAGGATAACAAGTTCAAAAATTGAAATAGTTGAGGCTATCAAGTTGCAATTCAGCGTTTAATGTATTGTTGAATTACTATGTTGCTTGACTATCTTTATGTACTTATGGGAATACAATAGATAGGTCAAACCAAATAAATTCAAACAAAAAAGGTCATCTATTTAAAAAATGGTTGCTCTTTGAAATTTTCATATACCAGATAAGGCAAATATTGATTTCCTTTATCTCATATTTTTTTTAAGCGGCCACTGGCGGAGGGTAAATAGAACTACACACGCACGCACACACACAACTGACCTCCACCGAGGCTCGAACTTTGCCCACCCGGACCATATGCATCACTCTTAACAATAGGCTAGAGGTCATTTGCTTATCTCATAAATTTATTGTTCATTTTTTTGTTATTCAAACAAATTTATATATGTACATATAAGATATGTATGCATACCCAATTAATAGGTAGATGATATATCTAAGCTTAATCTAGATAATCGAAGTTAGTTTAATTGTTGTTCTCCATGTTCCAAAGCTATATATTAGTTGAAAATGCATATTATTATCATTAGAAATTAACCCAGATCTATTTCGACCAAAATAAGAAAATTAAGATGTTGGGACATGAAAGACCATATTTAAGTAAAACATGTGTACTTAATTATTTAGCACAATGCACTAGACCTAACATATATTTTTCTGTGAACATGCTAGCTAGATATAGTTCTGCACCTACACGTAGACACTGAAATAACATAAAACATATTTTTAGATTCATAAAAGGAACCAATGAACTTGAATTATATTTATTCATATGAATGTGTTGACCTTGTTGGATATGCAGACATGAATTATATATATGATCTCATAAGTGGAGATCACAGACAATATATGTTTTTCTTAACATTGGTACATCTATCTCATGGATATCAATCAAACAAATCATTACAATAATAATATTTGCACCTCCTAACCATCACTCCTTATGTGACCGCTGACATGGCGTGTTAAAGAGTATTATTGGAACATTTAACATAGAAGTTGATATGTCAAATTTTAATCAAAAAACTAATTACCCAAATTTTTTTTTAATTTTATTTTTTAATTTTAATTTTGACCTTTAAAATTAAAATTAAATCCTATATATTTATGGATAATAACAAATAGTAGATGCATGTATCCTGATACACACAAACCCTAAATGTTTTCTCCTCGTGTGTGATATATATATATATATATATATATATATATATATATATATATATATATATATATATATACTCCTACTCCTACTCCTCCTCCTCCCTCCCCCCCCCCCCCCCCTCTCTCTCTCTCTCACACACACACACACACACTTTTGCAACAATTTTTGACTTCTATATACAACTAGTTGATTTTTTTTCTTCATTTGTACATTAAGTATAACATTCTTAGGTATCTCACCACTAAAATCTTATATTCATAATTAATATAACAGGGTCGTGTTTGCGTTGCACGTGTCTATTGACTTTATTTTTTTCACTTTTAAATTTATACTTGTATAATAAATCTATTTTGAACTAGTGTACAAAAAAAATTGAAGTAAATTTATTTCAGATCGACGAACATTTATTGTAGTTGGAAGTATATAATTATTAGTCGTTAATAATTATATTAGTGGTGAGGTATAAAATTTGCATGTTTTTCTTCTAGTTAATTTAAGCATACTAGTAAAGTGTCTGTGTATTGCACGCGTGTATAAAAATGTAAAAAAATTTAAATTTAAAATAATATTATCGTTTCTAGAAATTGAACTCAGAAAACTAAAAAAAATGTCTTCCATCTTAATCACTTGAGGTAGAGTTATTTAGTTATAAGTAATTATATCATATTGTTAAATAATTAGTTAATTTAATTTTTAAAAATAATTAATGAAGTATTTACACAAATGACTTAGACGGTTCAATTTTGAACCATTTTTAAGCCGCATTATATTATATTAATTGAGATTTTGATATATAAAGGTTGAAAAAAGAACACTTTTGGAATCCGAATGATACTTTTAATTAATTCAATCCGTTTGTTACTGTATTAACTGATTACAATTTATTGAATGGTTACTGTTTTGTATTGTAGCTTATGATACCATGTGATAATGTTTTTTTAATTGATTCTAATTTTTGTTGAAGACTTATTGCATTGTAGTTTATGATAAGAATCTTAAGATGTAATATATTATATGTACAGCAGGTACTTGAATTTTTTGTACGAGGAATTCAAATTATACTTGAATAATTCCCAAACCGCATTTTTCCCATTCTTCTCAGCATTTTTGACCAAATAGTTTACATAAATTTAAACTCGTGTATTATAATAATTTTCGAAAGATTCTCGAACCAAACTTTTGCCTTGCTATGATTCGGACCTAAAAAAATGTTCAACTCATAAAATGTGATCAATAATAAGTTGCACTTCTCCATATACTGATAACAATAGTTCACAATTAAATGCAATAATAATATTTAAGGAAGTAAACTATAGGCACCCGTGGCCTAATGGATAAGGCGTCTGACTTCTAATCAGGCGATTGTGGGTTCGAGTCCCTCCGGGTGTGGTTTGCTTTTTCCTAATTTGCAACTTTTTATATGTTCAATAATTCCCATTTAATTAGACCACTTTTTTATAAGTTCAATAATTCCCATTTAATTAGAAATAATATTGCAGCTTTTTTATAAGTGCAATAATTCCCATTTAATTAGAAAATATTCCGTGGCCATTTTAAATATCCTATACCGGATGTAAGTGTAATATAGTTAAAAAAATATTTTTTGTATTTGTTGAAACGAAAATAATATTAATTTATGAAATTTAAAAATATTCTATAGTAGAATATTGAGTGTATCAAGTTGAAATTTAGCTTTTATATATGATTTGGTATTAAAAAATATAACATAAAATTATAACTTAATACCCTCAATTATTCATGTTTTTTAACTTGATACCCTCAATTTTAATAGGTATCAAACTTGATTCCTAATTTGCAACTTTTTATATGTTCAATAATTCCCATTTAATTAGACCACTTTTTTATAAGTTCAATAATTCCCATTTAATTAGAAATAATATTGCAGCTTTTTTATAAGTGCAATAATTCCCATTTAATTAGAAAATATTCCGTGGCCATTTTAAATATCCTATACCGGATGTAAGTGTAATATAGTTAAAAAAAAAATTTGTATTTGTTGAAACGAAAATAATATTAATTTATGAAATTTAAAAATATTCTATAGTAGAATATTGAGTGTATCAAGTTGAAATTTAGCTTTTATATATGATTTGGTATTAAAAAATATAACATAAAATTATAACTTAATACCCTCAATTATTCATGTTTTTAACTTGATACCCTCAACTTTAATAGGTATCAACTTGATTTTCAAAAATAAAAAATAACGGAACTATCCCTACTCCACCCCTCCCCACCCCCCCCCCCCCCCCCCCCCCACCCCACACCCCGCTCCGCACAGCCGTCGTCGTCATAGAGAGGGGAGGGCAAGGTTGGGGGCGCGGCGCTGGGGTGGTGCAGCCGGGTGAGGAGAAGGGGAGAGAGAGGGGAATGCTAAGGGTAGTTTCGTCAATTTTTTTTAGGGTATCAAATTTGAAAATTTTGAATAGTTGAGGATATCAAGTTGTAAATTAGCCAAAATATAATAATAATAATAATAATAATAATGATAATAATAATAAATTTGGTATAACTCATTAAAATTTGGCCCGGCCCATAGGCCCATACAATCGATCCGGAGGCCTACATAGCGAAAATATCAGGATGGTAGATAGTCTCGTTGCTACACTGGAAAAGAATATTAAGACAATAATTCTCATGTTAGAATAACATATATATACTACATACTCCATTATGCTTTGTACTAATATTATATGGACAATTGTACAACTCGTTGCTAGATACGTACGTGTGTTCGACAGAATAGGGCCGGATGGGTGGAACCACCTGGCCCATTACTCAACTTGAACGCACAGGAACATAAATGCATTTATTGAAGTCGTCATGGACTAAACAACGGATTAATCGGAAAGTAGGGCCCATTATTTCTAATCATAAACACACGTACAGAACACTACAACTACACTACACGTGGCCGGCAAATGATTGGGCCCAGCAACTTGAGCCCTTCTCCCAAAAACATTACAATTTTCATTTATAAACTTAATTGAGAAATAAAAGTTAGTTAACGTTAGGCTCGTTTTTAATTAATGTCCTGATTCCTAATTAATGTACTGATTCTTAGTAAAATAATAATTAATGTACATAGTATTATTAACTCGAAAAATTTAGTCTTTGCGTAAATTAATTTTTTAAGCATAAAAAGTATCACAAAAAATTATTAACGACATTTTTGATAACACTTTTTGCTGACACTTTCGAGATATTAGTGATATCTTTAAATAACGGAAAATTTCACTCAAAGCATAAAAGTATAATATATTTCTAAAAAAAGCAACAATGTTTCAAAATTTACGGAAAAAGCATTAAAACGCCCTTTGTAAGGGCGTTTTACACTTTTCCGTCCGCCACTTAACGGTCAAAAAATTTTACGTTAAAAAAATTATTAAAAAAATTAAAAAAATAATAAAAAAAAGTTAACGGTCAACTTCTTTCCTCTCTCTTCTCTTCTCTCCTCTCTCCTCTTCTCTCTCTCCTCTCTCCTCTCTCCTCTCCGCCTGCTACCCTCTCTCTCCTCTCTCTCTCTCTCTCCTCTCTCTCCCTCTCTCCCTCTCCCGTTGCGGTCGACGAGCGCGAACATCCCGTCGGAGTCGAGCCTGGCCTCGCTCGATGCTGCGCCCCCCGCCGCTTCGCGGCTGCTGCTGCTGCTCCAGTAGGTCACAATGTCCTCCCAGAGGAGGAGGATCTCGCCGGAGCTCGTGACGGCCAGGCTGTAGTAGCTGGCGATGGAGTTCGCCGAGGCGGCGCGGAGGGAGCGTGGGTAGCGGAGCGGCTGGCCGGGGAGGAGGGTGTCCGTGGGGCTGGCAAAGCTCTCCCAGACGGCGGCGGTTCCATTGGCGCCGGCGAGGAGGAGGAGGTTGCCGGCGCCGGCGAGGAGGAGGAGGCTGCCGGCGGGGGAGAGGAGGAGGGTGGAGTTCTCGGAGACGCGGACGCCGCCGCCGGCGGCCCAGACGGGGTCGGGACGCGGAGCGCCGGGGAGTTTGTGGAAGACGGCGGCGACGAAGGCTTCGCCGGCGGGAGAGGAGAGACAGCGGGAGAGAGAGGGAGAGAGGAGAGGGAGAGAGACAGCGGGAGAGGGAGAGAGGGAGAGCGGAGAGAGCGAGGGAGAGAGACAGCGGGAGAGGGAGAGAGGGAGAGCGGAGAGAGCGAGGGAGAGAGACAGCGGGAGAGAGAGAGGAGAGAGGAGAGTCTTGGGAGAGGTTACGGAAGAAAAAAAAAATATAATTTTTTAATGAAAAACGCCCTTTAGAAGGGCGTTTTTTCTAGGAAAAACGTCCTTCTTAAGGGCGTTTTCCATTTAATTAATATTATTTTTGTCCCCAGAAAAATAGCGGGGCGCGGGAAGTATAAAATAATAATAATAAAATTATTAAAATATACAAAACGCCCTTAGAAAGGGCGTTTTGCTTAAAATATTATTTTTTTTAACAGAGAGAGGAGAGAGGGGAGAGAGAGAGGAGAGAGAGGAGAGCGAACAATTATAATAATTTAAAATTACAAAACGCCCTTGACAAGGGCGTTTTACTTTTTTTTATTATTTTTTAAACGTCGCCGTTAATCTGGCGAACGGAAAAGCGTAAAACGTCCTTACAAAGGGCGTTTTAATGCTTTTTCTATAAATTTTGAAACATTGTTGCTTTTTTTAGAAATATATTATACTTTTATGCTTTGAGTGAAATTTTCCGTTTAAATAATAATTATGGCACTTGTATAAGACCTAGAGTCTAAATATCTATATTAACTATTTGTTGGAATCTGATGATGATGACGAAGTCTAAATATCTCTATTAACTAACGGTTGGAATCTGATGATGATGTCGAAGACTGACGACGATGATAATGGGAGGACAGTACTGTTGAAGCTTGAATGAAGCATTAAACAACGTCACTTATTGATGTCAGGTTCCGAAATGACCGAACTACCCCTTGAGTATCACCAATTCACAACTAAGACTTTCTAATTTTACTAATATGTGATGGAATAAAATTATTTGTACCTCCAAAGTATTTCTTCAAATCATCAATCCTTACGTAACAAATGACGTGACGGTTAATGTAACAGCTGACATGACAAATTATAAAATTAAAATTAATATTAATATTAAAATTAAAAAAAATTTGATGATTAATTTTTTTTATTAAAATTTGTCATGTTAGCTACCATGTCAGTTGTCACATAATACTATTTAGCATGTCAGATAAGGAGGAATGGTTTGGAAGAATATTTTTGATGTGCCAATAACATTACTCTATGTGATGAAGATGTAATGGAGAGGAAAAAAAAAAATTGTTTATATAGGTTTAGGAATATTTGGTTGCCTGTAAATTAAATATTAAATTATTTTCATGAATTTTGGTATTTAATTTTATATAAATTGTCAATATTATTTTATTTTTTTAACTATCATAATATGTATTGCTATCAAAATGGTAGCAACACCATTTGCCGCAACATCATTTGTATCACTATCAATAATTTATTTATTTATTTATTATTATAAAGTCACAATTAAATAATAAATTTTTATATATCGCAATGAAAGTTATACTCATACATACATCATTCTAAATAACATAAATATAAATTCCACAATATCATTTACGTGCAACCAAATAATAAATTTTATAACACTAAACAAATCACACAATTTTTATTTACGGACAATCAAACAATTCTTAAGTGAAGCAAATTAAGAACAATAAAGTGTCGGTGTTAATTTTTACTCTCACCATTTTCTTTTTCTTCTTTGTTTGGTTACAAGTGAAGTAAAATTTTACCTCTTAGTTATGACATAATTTCTCATTTAAACTAAGTAATGTCTCCTTAAATATTTGGATCTTACATTATCTATCGAACCTTTTTGTTTGAATAAAGTGAGGCTTAATAATTTTTATCATATATTTAGTTTTCACTTATAAATCTAGGAAGTCATGCACATAATATGATTTCTAGCATTTGGTTCTTGGAACTACCAAGAACCCAATCAGCAATATCCTTCGGAGAATTATGACCTCTTTAGTTAGGTATTCGAACTATGAGAAGCCATATTTTTTGTTAATTTTTTCCTCCTCCACTCAGGTTTGTAATGTCCACCGACCACTTGAATTCTCAACAAGTTCAATATCCAAACAAAAAAAAATTGAGACAGTTGAGACAAGAATAACATCCCGAACTCGTAATTGAGTTTTGGGTAATCATGTAGGACATGTTTGATAATTGTAGGGATAACGATTACGAGATATTTTTAGAATATTGGTTATAAACAGTTACGGGAATCCGATTTTGGTTGATTTTAAATAGCGGTTTAATCAGTCCAATACATTCTTGGTAATTTATTAACTAGCGGTTATGAAATATATTTTTCATGCATAAAATTACCCATATGTCCATATATAAACAAAACGGTTCCGACGGCGGAAAGTGTCACCCTAGCACTGGAACTGCCATCCAGTTAACGCCGATCAGGAGGTAGAAGTCTATATTTCATCAAAATAATATAAATATATCAAATAATAAAAACGTCTGGATGAAAAAAAAAAGTTATTTAAAAAAATTATCAAAAAAAATAGTCATAGTTTGGAAGAATCGGAAAAGATGCACATATAAGAAAAAAGAAGAAGATATGATATTAACAATTATAATTATATATTTTTAATGAGTATATAAATAAAATAAAATAATAAAATCTCTTAAATCTCACTGTTTTGGAATATTTATGAAGACCAAAAAAAAAAATTATATCGATTTTGAAAAAAATTTAAAAATTTAAAAATAATTAATAAGCAATTTTTTTTATAAACGGTCCATTCAAAATATCCTAAATTTGGTAAAAATACTGTTACCAAATTGATTCTTATGTTCCTACGTACACTTTGAAGCACCAAATGTGTTTCTAGGACGCTAGAAGTGTGGCCGAAGAAGTAGTATAATTTTTTACACTTTATTTTTTGCAACCAGAAGAGTTTCATCGTTTAACATAGAAAATTTATTACTTGGTGGAAAAATCCTACTCTCCAATATTGTGTTTTGATTGTATTTTTTTCCTCTTTGGCATGCAAACAAAAGAATCTATTTCACAGTTCCATTGAGTCCAAACTATTTCATCAGCATTTATAATAGTTGTCATGCATGCCACTAACAACAAATTTAACATAAATAAAATCTAGTTATGGACTCGTCTGTAAACATTCGGTAGAGTTTTTGGATTTTATATATTGAAATGTAAATCCTGGTAAAAATTTCCATTAAACAAAAACATATTCCAGCTATTCAACTTGAAATTCTTCTTTTAAAAATTCTCTTGGACCTCGTTTGGTTCGTGGGAAGATTTTTTTTTTTTTAAATTCTTTGCTCTTTTATTTTCTTTAAAAATATATATTTTTTGTTTAAAAAAATAGTGTTTACAAAGACTCGAAAAATTAAAAGGAAAGATGAATAATTGGCGGTAGAAAAGTGAATAAATCGGATGAGTAGTAGAATAAATTTGTTTCCTATTTTTTTGTCTTAAAAATCAAAAATTTTAATATTTTTTTAGTTATTTGTATTTATCTTTTCCCCTTCCAAATCCAATTCTAATTGTTAATATTATTATTCTTCCATTATTTTTTAAATAACTACTACCCCCAATTCTTAAAACGTAGGTAGTTTTTTTGGGAAGGATAAATACAATTATCGATAACAAATTGAGAAGGAATTGGGGTAATAGTAATTTTTTAAAAAATGGAATGTAATAACATTAGCAATTAGAATTGGAGAATAGATAAAAATAAAATTTTTTTACAGATTCTTTTTCAAGCTCTTTATTTTGCGAACCAAACGATACTTTAAGGACTCGTGTGGATTAAGGTTTTGTATTACTAGGAATTCATTTTCCATGGAAAAGAAATTAAACATTCTCGTACATTTGTTTTGTTATATTAGATTAGAAATATGAAAAAGAAATATTAATTTATTAAGTTTTCCATAAAAACTCGTTCATGCTTTTATTATCTAAATTTACGTGTTTGGAATATAAGTTAAAATTTTGAAAGTAAAGTAATATTGTTATTGTCCAAACAAAATATTCAAACAATATTTATAGAAAAGTAAAACTATTTACAAGGAGAATATTAAAAATTTATTTTTCACAACCATAAAAATATGAAGTCTCTCATGTTCTTCCCTAATTCTTAAGAATAATGCTATTCGTACCTTCAAAATATTCTTCCAAACTATCCATTCTTATGTGGCGGCTGACGTGACATGCTAAATAACATTATGTGATAGTTGACATGAAAAAGTTTTAATAAAAAAATTTAATCACCAAAAAAATTTCAATGTTTATTTTAATATTAATTTTAATATTAATATTAATTTTAATTTATTATGTCAATTATCATATTAATCGTCATATTATCCGTCACTTAAAAAAAAAATACTTTGAATGTATAAATAGTATTATTCAATTCTTAATTCTATATATATATACAAAATAAGAATAAAAAATCTAAAAAAAAAATTCACATCCCTCAAAAACTTAAACAAACGCCACCTAAAGTATAAACCTTACGATCATCAAAGTTTAATCAAGTATCGAAACACACGTTCATTATTGTATCACAAAAATAGTGTTATAGATTCCTTGTCAAGTCCATTATCATAATCATCTCTCTCTCTCTCTCTCTCTCTCTCTCTCTCTCTCTCTCTCTCATGAGTCATGTTAAAGATTCTCCTTTTCTCTTTTTTCTCAAGTTGAATGAGTATTGTTTGTCCAGCTTTTCTCTTCCTCCTCGTGAAGGGGTGCCATAACACCTCTTCCAGATGAGTCCAAACTCCCTTTTTTTTTTTTTCCATTACTCTCTCTCTCTCTCTCTCTCTCTCTCTCTCGTATACTTTTTAATAGATCACACTAGAAGAGCGCCATGCCACCCTCCCTCTACAAAGTAATAACAAATCTGTAGTAGAGATAATCAAAGAGAGATGGAGAGAGAAGCAAATGGTGAGTCCTTCCTTAGGCAACTAAGCCTTGGTGGTGGTGGTGGTGGTGGTGGTAGCAACCAAGGACTATGTAACTATTCTTCTCCTTCTTCTTCTTACTACAGTACCAGCAAGGGTGGGGGTGGGGGTGGTTCAAAGAGGTGGGGAAAGAAGGAGAAGATGAAGAAGAAGAAGAAGAAGAAGAGCTTCAGTAGCACCACTAGTTTGGTTGGTGAGAGTGGCAGCAGTAGCGAGCAGTTTGGGAATGGAGGGGTGAAGAAGAGGGTGATTGTTGTGATTGACAACAGCACAAGGGCCAAGCATGCAATGATGTGGGCCCTGACCCACATTGCCAACAGGGGTGACCTCCTCACCCTACTCCGCGTCATCCCCCACCACCGCCACCACCACCACTCAAGGGAGGATGCACCCAACCTTGCCAACTCTCTTGGCTCACTCTGCAAGGCCTGCAAGCCTCAGGTACTTTCTTACCTTACCTTAATTTGGATCTAAGAAATGTCATAGTAGAAATGATTGGTTCCTTAGTCTTGACTGAGATGGGTTGGTCTTGGCACTACTACAGAACTCTAGCACCAATCATACTATCTATCTTCTTCTTCTTCTTTTTACTTTTTTTTTCCCCTTTAAATGACCATCTAAAAAATCGAAATCTTTTTTTCTTCCTTACATTTTTTTTTCTAGTTTCACCGACCAAACAATATTTTAGAAGTCAAAATTTTTACCTATTTTTCTACCTTCGCACTCTCCACACTTTAAAGGTCCTACCACTTTATTAGAGTTTGGTTAATTCCAAAGGCACATCATTTTTTTACTCATGGGAGTTCTATTAGAGACAGTTTTATCTATTGGAAGGACTGTTAAAAATTTCGATAATTTTATCTATTGAAAATTGTTGACATTAGTAAAGATCTACAACTACCAAAATTTTGACAATACTATATATTAAATGGACTATCAAACAGTCCTTAAAAAAATTGTGCTGTACTGAGTAACTTTGGACTGTCACTGCCACTGTATTAGAGTTTTGGTTCAAGGAAAGGGTAGGGACGTTCAGTCTCAGTTTGGTGTAGTTGGCAGACTTTAAAGACCAAAGAGTACTTGGTAATTGGTATTGCACCAAAAAATTTACTGTACCGATAATAATTTTATATTAATAAGTATAACGTCAAAAGTTTAAAAAAAATTGAAAATTTGATACATATCGCCAACCCAGTTGACGAAAATCCGAAAAAAAAAAACCGACGTGGCGGGAATGGCCGGATTTTTGCCAACCAAGTTCGCCAACTCAGTTGGCGAAAATGTGATTGGTTTTTTTTTTTTTTTTTTTAGGGTTTGATTTGGTTTGTTTTTTTTGTTGGTTTGATTTGTGTTGGGTTTTTTTTTGTTTTTTATTTTCTGGGTATGTTTATATTGTACGTTAATATTGTAAAGTTCATTTTTTTACGACTCTTTTAAAAAAAAAGTTGTTGTAGCAATAAATTTTTTAAATAAATTAGAAAAAATAAAATTTATCAAAATAAAATATGCTATCATTGAACAACCAAAAATACAAAAAAAAATCTGTCATAAGAATATTACGTCTGTCATCGAGCAGACTTCGAGCGGTTATAACTATTTGTTTTGAAATCGCTTTTCGTCAAACAATAGGTCGATTTGTATGTTTTCGACGAGAGTAACACAATTCGTGTAGAAAGAATTTTCATCCGAAGCAAGACGCACATGTCAGAGGCAAAAATATAAAATTTAAAACTTTAAAGTATCATAATTTTTGACTGGGAGATCGAAACAAGGTCCAGTTTGTGACAAAATGACGTATCGAAAAGTACTATAGGATAAACCGTTTCACCGTTTGATGGACTTTGGAATTTTTTAGAATCGCAAAAAAACGATGTTTCGACCTTAAAATTTTACTTTCGGTAATTTTATTTTCGAATTTTTTTATTATCTATACTAATTTGTTATTATCTATACTAATATGAATGATAATTAGTTTGTTATTTGTTTTAGTTATTTATCCTAATTTTTGGAGGTTGAAAATTAAAAAAAAACTAAATTAGTATTGTCAAAAGTTTTAAAAAACCAACAAAAAAAGCCAAAAAAATTCGCCATCAAAGATGGCAAAAACTTTCGTGATTTCAAATTTGTGAAAAATTATTTCATTTTAGTTAATTTGTTAAAAAAAAAAAAAATCTGTACAACAAATTTTCTGAAAAATAAACCAACAAAAAAGTAACATAAAAAACCAACAAAAAAATCCAACACAAATTAAACCAACAAAAAAAATCAAACCAAATCAAACCCTAAATATAAAACCAAAAAACAAAAAACAAAAAATCAACCAATCACATTTTCGCCAACTGAGTTGGCGAAAATTTGGACTACCAAATTTTTGTCAACTCAGTTAGCGAAAATTCACCCATTCCCGTCCAAAATTTGACACGTCGAATTCTACGTCGATTTTTGTCGGATTTTTGCCAACTGGGTTGGCAAAAATCGAGCACTCCTAATTTTTGCCAACTCAGTTGGCGATATTTATCAAAATTTTAATTATTTTTAAAATTTTTCATTATATTTAATTAATATAAAATTATTATCGGTACTTTAAATTTTCTGGTATTGAACTTTTGTAGTTCTTGCTGGGTATTTCTTACCACAAAAAGTAGCCCCATCCACAAAACCCTGTGGTGCTTGCTTGCAAGTATTCTTTTATCATAATTTCTTGAAACATGTTTAGGTGATTCAAGTTCCAAGAAAGAGGTCTTTCCTTCTGGCTGAAACTATTGTTACTTGAGAAGATGTGATGGTTCACAGTATGACTTTGTATGGAGCTTTTGTGTTGCCGTACCTTTTTCCATCCATATGTCTTGGTGATTCTATTGGAGTAAATTAGTAATAATTTCTCTCTTTCTGTTGGGTTAGTACAAAACAAAGATGATTTGAGTATATATTCTTGTGTGGTTGGTCAGGTGGAGGTGGAAGCACTTGTGATTCAGGGGCCCAAGCTGGCTACTGTCCTGAGCCAGGTCAAGAAGCTGGAAGCTGCTGTTCTTGTGCTCAGCCAGAGCAAGCCCTCCCCATTTTGTTGGTAAACTCTCTTACTAGTAACCAGTGTTTTAAAAACCGGACCGGAGACCCAACCAAAACATTGGATCGGATTAAACCGGTTTAATCTTTAGGTTCGACCACTGGGTTAACATAAGTATTCCAAGTTTAATCTTTTATAGACGCTGATTTTTACAAAAATATTTATTTACAACTGAATTTAAAAAAAAAAAACCAGTGGATCAATCCTGAACCGAACCGAAAAAGTTATCGATTCGTGGGTCAACCAGTTGAACCGGCCGGTCTGGTCCGGGTTTTAGAACACTGGTATTAACTACAACATCTCTTTACTTCTGCCCAACTCGACTAATAACATAAGCATCAAGGTAAGAACTCAGGAATCAGTAGCATAGCATTTTGGTATCCGTGTCAGATAGGTATCCGACACTCAGGCACTTTCTTACTAAGACGATCATCATATCAATATATCATGTTTAGACATAACATGGATAATACATAAATGAACACTAGGACACGTCAAAATTAATTATTTTCCGTACATATTAATTCTTCGATGCTAATTTATACTTTTCCACAGCTTGTTCAGGAGTAGCAGCGAGGAGTTTGTGGAGCAATGCATCAACAAAGCGGAGTGCCTGACCCTAGCGGTGAGGAAGCAGAGCAAGGGGGTCGGCGGCTACCTGGTCAGCACTCGATGGCAGAAGAACTTCTGGCTCTTGGCCTAACAAAGTATAGGCTTCTTCTTGGAAGTCCACTCTCAACCATATAATAATGATAATCTCCGCTCAATTGTATTCTTTCTTGTTCTCCTCTCTATTGTAAAAAGTATCAAGTGTACTGACTCAAAGAAGAAGCTTGCAATGCTGACTGGTCTTAAGAATCATGAACCTCTTCTATGTTTGCTACCGTTTAAACTAATTTGGCTTCTATGTATGTTTTAATCATAATAACACCCTGAATTGTCTTTTCCTGTGATGCTGTGGCAGCATAATATTATCATCTCCAACCATTTCTTTTATGAAGTTATCCCTGTGGCGCAATATTGGGATTAAATTGTATGAATAAATTGTATATATGGTGATTGGTCCATGTGACTTAGGTTCAAGTTGATATGTGGATGTATATATATGTAATATCATAATAAATGAGAGACCTAGATTATTCTCTCCTACCACTTTTTTACATGGTATCAGAGCATGACGGCTAGGGCATGATTTTTTTTTCCATAGCAGCGACAGAGGCATAGATTTTTTTTTTTTTTTTTTACGGCGGCGGCGATATCTCTTCGGCCGGCGGTATGACGAGCGGTGGCGGCGAGTCTTTTACGTCGGCGGCGACGACACCAAGGATCGATCTCACCTTCCCGTATTATCTTGGTTCTAATGACAATCCGGATAATACAATTACGAAAGTGGTGTTTCGTGGAGAAAATTATGAGGTCGAGATCTATTCGGCTTTCTCTACGGGCTCGGCAAAAAAATTGGGTTTATTGACGGGTCTATCGATAAACCTACGGAGAATGACAGATTGGATGATTGGTATTGTGTCCAATCGATGCTTATGCAATGGATCTTGTATACTATTGACGCTTCGGTGAAGAAGACAATACCCTACTTTGAGGAGGCGAAACCGCTATGGGATTTGCTCAAGGACTGATTTAGCGTGGAGAATAGCGCTAGAATTCAACAGATTAAACATTTGTTAGCAGAGTGTCGCCAAATGAAATTCATATCTGTGGTCGACTATTTCGGCCAATTGTAGACTCTTTGGGATGAGTTGGAGACTTATGAACCTATTCCGGCGGACAGTTGCGGCAAATGTACGTGTGATACCCCGAAGAAGCTATAGAAACGAGTTGATGATGAGCGCTTTTATTAGTTTCTTTATGGGATCAATTAGGAACTCTATGTCAATGTCAGCTCGACTTTATTGGCACAAGATCCGTTCCCTACTTTGGCGCATGCTTACCAATTCATGCTACAGGAGGAACGATTGCGCACATTCACACATGCCTCCTCTGAATGGGACGAGATTATGGCACTTGCGGTTAAAACTTCTTCTGTTAACTGTGGACCATCTTGTTTGGATGCTCGGGATAAATCGGAGTTGCTTTACAATTTTTGCAAACGCAACAGACATGAAGAAGGCACTTGCTTCGAGAAACATGACTTTCCGGATTGGTGGGGGGATAGGCCGCGTGGCGGTGGACGAGGGACTGGCCGCGAACGTGGTGGCGGACACGCGACTGGTGGTGGACGTGGACGGGGTGCGGAGGTGCGTGCGGCGGTGGCAGGACGTGGCTCAACGACTGCGGCACATACACGTATGGCAGGTGATGGTACAAGCAGTGTTCCGGGAATAACTCCGGACCAATGCAACAACTTATTTCTCTGCGTGGTAACTCTTCGGTCAAATCTCCGGAGGACCGTATGGTAGGTAAGACTATTGCATCTTGGATTATTGATACAGGCGCTTCGAATCATGTTACTGAAAATTTGGATTTATTGTCGGAGGTGACGGAAATGAAGGAATGTCCGGTTGGGCTCCCGGACGGACGGACTGCGGTTGCCTCGTGTTGCGAGCGTGTTTCTCTTGCACCGGACGTTGTTCTCACGAATGTTCTATTCGTACCTCAATTACATTATAATTTAATGTTTGTGGCACATCTTATTGATGATACAAATTGTTTTGTACAATTCACTAAAAATTTGTGCGTGATACAGGATCCCAGTTTGAGGACCCAGATTGGCGTCGGTGAACGGCGGGACAGACTCTAATACTTTCGTATAATACCGAAGACTCAGGCCTTGGCAGTGAATGTGACGACTTCTCTGGATATTTGGCATCAGCGACTTTGGCATCCTTCTGATAAAGTAGTAAAGTCTTTTCCTGTTGTTAGTAGCTCTAGTAGTTCAGTGAATAAGGCATGTGAAGTTTGCCATCAGGAAAAGCAAACTCGAGGTATTTTTTCTGTCAGTGACTCTCGGGCTGTTGTAATTTTTGATTTGATACATTGTGATCTTTGGGGGGGGGGGCGTATCGTACGCCTTCTTCGTGTGGAGCTCGATATTTTTTGACGATTGTGGATAATTTTTCTCATGTTGTTTGGATATTTATGTTGATTGATAAGACTGAAGTATACAAGATATTCTCGTCATTTTTTCTATGATTGAGCGACAATTTAATTCCAAAGTTCGAATTGTGCGAAGTGATAATGATACTGAGTTTAATTGCCTACGTGACTACTTTGCACAGAATGATATTTTGTTTCAAACATCTTGTGTGGGTATACCTCAGCAGAATGTGACGGGTCGAACAAAAATATAGACATATTTTGAATGTGACATATGCTTTACGTTTTCAGAAAAATTTGCCAATTTCTTTTTGGGGAGAATATATTTTGGCAGCCGGTTATTTGATCAATCGATCCCCTTCAAGTCTTCTTGGTTTTAAAATCACTTATGAATTTTTATTTGGTGCTTCTCCTTCTTATGATGAATTATGTGTTTTTGGTTGTCTCTGTTTTGTCCACAACTAAAAAGCTAAAATGGACAAATTTGTTAGTCGCGGTCGAAAGTGTATTTTTTTTTTGGGATATCCCCATGGCAAAAATGGTTGAAAATTGTATGATCTTTCTACTGGTAATTTTTTCAGATGTTAAATTTTATGAGACTGAGTTTCCCTATTCTGTTGAGGATGATCGTGGTGGTACAGTTTTACCTTTTGGGTTTTGATCCGGTGATCGACAGTTCTACGGGGTCTGATTTACCTCATACGGATGGGACGGTCGTATCCCCGGATGTGAACGACGAGGTGGGGGCGGCTGATGGTGAGGGTGGCGCGACTGAGGCCGCTGTGGAGGATAAGTCGGCGGAGGATAAGGCGGCGATGGGGGCGCCAGATGGTGAGGGTGTACTAGGGCGTGAAATGCATGCCAAAATTTTATTCGTGAAGCTCCACAATTTTGTTACAAATACAATACGAAAGTTGTGTCCCAGTCATTCCTCCCAATGTTCCACCACTTACAATCACTCCTCAGGTACTCCTTATACTATAACACATTTTTTGAATTATGATCGATTTTCTCTGGGACACATGAATTTTCTTACAACTGTAACTGCAGGTACAAAATCGACCTCCTTTAAAGATGCGGTTAAAGATGCAGGGTGACATAAAACTATGCAGAAGGAGATACGGATTTTGGAGGATAATGATACCTGGACCATGGAGACGCTTTCAGCTAGGAAACGTGATCTGGGGAGCCGATGGGTGTATAAGATAAAGTATAATTCTGATGGAAGTGTTGAGCGGCTTAAAGTCTGTTTGGTGGTTTTCGGCAATCATCAGGTTGAAGGGATTGATTACACTGATACTTTTTCTCCGGTTACGAAAATGGTTATTGTTCGTGCTTTTCTAACTGTAGCTGCAACAAAGAATTAAAAACTACATCAGATGGATGTTCATAATGCTTTCCTACATGAAGATCTTACCGAGGAAGTGTATATGAAACTACCATATGGTTTCCGAACCACACGTCCTGATCAGGTATGTCGGCTTCAAAAATCTCTTTATGGGCTTAAACATGCGCCTCGTTGTTGGTTTACGAAGTTGGCGTCTTCTTTGCGGGAGTACAAATTTTGTCAATAGTACTCTGACTACTCGTTTTTTACTCTTCATAAGGGTAATGTTCAGATGAATGTTCTTGTGTATGTCGACGATTTAATTCTCTCTGGCAATAATTCTGCTACTCTTACTGCCTTTAAAAATTATTTGAGTACATGCTTTCATATGAAGGACCTTGGGATGTTGAAGTTTATTCTTGGAGTTGAGATAGCTCGAAGTGCGGAGGGTATTTTTTTGTGCCAACGAAAATATACACTTGACATTATCTCTGAGACAGGATTGTTGGGGGCAAAACCCGCAAGCTTTTCCATGGAACAAGATCATCAACTGGAACGTTCTACAAGTCCACTGTTGTCGGATGAGAAAGCATATCGGCGACTCGTGGGCGGTTGATCTATCTTTCGTTTACTCGGCCGGATTTGTCTTACGCTGTTCACATCTTGTCGTAGTTTATGCATGAACCCTGGCGTGATCATTGGGATGCGGCTTTGAGGGTTGTTAGATATCTGAAGGGTTGTCCTGGTCAAGGCATTCTCCTTCGCTCTGACTGTGATTTGCGACTCCGGGGGTGGTGTGATTCCGATTGGGCGAGTTGTCCCATCACGAGACGCTCTTTGTCTGGTTTTTTGATTTTTTTTGTGATTCGTCTATCTCTTGGAAGACGAAAAAACAGGTGACAGTGTCCCGCTCTTCGGCCGAAGCAGAATACCGTGCGATGGCGGCGGTCACGTGTGAGCTTAAGTGGCTCAATGGGTTGCCTGGCAGTTTGGGAGTGCAACATTCGTGTGCTATGGATTTGTTTTGTGATAGCCAATCTGCTTTACATCTTTCGCAGAATTCAGTTTTCCATGAGCGCACAAAACACATTGAGGTGGATTGTCACTTTTTGAGGGATGATGTTCTGGATGGAGTTATTCGTTTATCTCATGTGCTGACAGATGAGCAATTGGCGGATGTTTTCACCAAAGTTTTAGGCAAACGACAATTTGAGTTTCTTTTGCGCAAGTTGGATATTTTTGACTCGCATGCTCCAACTTGAGGGGGGGTATTGGGATTAAATTGTACGATTAAATTATATATATGGTGATTGGCCCATGTGACTTAGGCCCAAGTTGATATGTGGGTGTATATATATATATGTAATATCACGATGAATGAGAGACCTAGATTATTCTCTCCTACCACTTCTTCACACGTCACTTCGATTTTCGTGTCACTCGTTCTCAGGTCCGGCTCCCTGCGAGGCCATTTTTGTTCACCCATCAAAATTCGTGTGATATTCACCATTACACTCAAGGTTGTCGCGTGCCAATCTAAAACTACTTGGCATCATAATAATGGAAAAAATAGTTTTAGTTGACACATGTCAACTTTTGAGTGCAATGGTGAGCATTATCCAAGCATTATCCAAATTTTGGTGGGTGAAAGAGAAAAAAAAAAAAAAAAAAAACTCGCCCCCTCCTGTGTGTATTCCGTTCCTGCAAAGTTGCATGGGCAAATTTGTGATGGCTCTAGCTCCCTGCCAGTCAACACTGCACAAGAGTAGGAGCGAGATCTTGGCCATATGTTTGTGGTGGCCTTGCCACAATCCAGAAGACACCCCTACTGCCAATTGGGTCAAGATCTCGGATCTTCTTTTTCTTATAATCTGTTGTAGATCTCCTGGTAGTTCCAAATCTTGACTTCCAGACTTCTAATGGTGGGGATCCATGCAGTCAGTCCTTAATTACCTAACCCTCTCAGTGGCAGGTGGGTGTAAGTGCTGTCCTCACGAGCCAAAGCAGATGCAAGCATTATTATTATTATTAAATTTTTTTTTTTTTTCAAAAGAACAAATCAACCACCTTCATTTATGAAACGGGTAAATTACAGTTGGGCATTTATGGAGAATTGAAAGTTAGAGACTAACAAGAGAACTGGTGAGTGTGGGGCACCAGAAAGGACCAACTGGGGACTACTTGCTGATGTTTGGTTCACTGCAAGGTAATCGTAATCGTAATGAAATCGAATAAATTTATTTTTATTTTTTTTATTTGATTCTATTACGGTTATGATTATATTGCAGTGAACCAAACGTACCCTAAACTATGTCATGGACTGGCCAATAGTTTAGAATTACTGCTTCCATCTGGAATAGACAAGAGTATTAGACCTCATCTTGTTTATCATCTCTATTCTTCTGCTCCTTTTGTACCAGGAGTACAAGGTGTTGCTTGTAGTGGTGGTTGCCGAGTAAATTTGTGCCTCACATAGACCGTTGAATGTGTAGCCACGGAGTGTTATAGCACATCCAATAGCATTCATCATACTTGGTGGTTGGGCACACGCTTCGTGTGTGCAACGTAGTGTTCTTATTTCAATATGTGAAATATGTGAAGAGTACATGATTACTCTAGGACTATCAATTCTCATCACTATCAACAATGCCTTCTCTCATTGGCAAGCTCGATCCGGAGGATTAAATTGTTCTAGCCGGAGCTAATTTTGTTCATCATATATATTTAGTTGCCTTAAATTCAACCATGAGACCATGTTTGCAACTGCAACCACCTGTAAATCAAAAATCAAGGTATTAACGAAATGACAGAGAATAAAAACATAAATTTTATTGTAGCCGCCAATGGTTTTTTGAAATTTTAGAAGGATCAAAATTTTAAAATTTAAGGTGTAATGGGACAAGACGCCAAAGGATATGACGTTTAAAGAAGGAGACAAAAATGTTATTAAAACTGACGTTTCAATTTATATTTTTTCAACGCGAGTATAATAATGGCATATTTTTTTCAAACACTACTCGTAATAGCATTTTCAATTTTTTTTTCCTTCTCAAAACACCTCTAATAGCGTTTGTTTACTGGCGGACGGAATGGCCGGGAGAAGTTAATAGAGTAGTGTGGTGCAGAATTGTTGGCATTTAATAGGCGACGCCATTAATATTGACGTTTTAGAGGAAAACAACAGTACTACTAGCATTTTAGAGACATAAACGAGTTCGTCCCCTCTTCTTCTGTAATTTTTTTTTTTGTGGAGGAATAATCAGTGGTGGTAGTTAATGGCATAAAATGGGGTAATTAGTTTCTCAATTATAAAAATAAAGACCTTGTCCCACTAATTATGTCCAATATTTTGTCTCCACCCGATATAAAATAAAAGGGGGGCTCACATGTAATAGGGTGGAGACAGAATATAGGACATAATTAGTGTGACAACAAATCTGCTCTCATAAAAAGAAAGATTCAGTAAAGAGAGAGGAGACCGAGTTAAAAAACTTCTCGTAAGAAATAAAACAATGAGAATAAGAGAGAACAAAAGAAGAGGAGAAAGTAGTTGGTAATTATATTTGTTAATTTTTTATTCGTAGTTATATGTTAATTTTGTTTTGTTTTTTGTTAGTTATATTATTTTAATTAATATAGTTACATCCTAACCCTAACGGTAATCCTATCCCTAACCCTAATCATAAATCTAACCCCAAACCGCTCATCTTAATAATAATAATTTTACAATTGGCTTTGCAAAATGATAGACGTAATCATTTTGGGTCCACCACTCACGACATTATCCAACAATGTGAGACTTTTGGTATTTTTTGGAAAGTTATATTTTCCTAAGTTTCAATAGGATTAAACTAGTATGAGCTGTATTAATATTTTACTAAAAAAATTATATTTATATATAGATATACGATTAAAGTGACGAGCAACGATTATGAGAGTGTGACATGTGGCAGAATATATATATATATATATATATATATGTGTGTGTGTGTGTGTGTGTGTGTGTGCGTGTGCGCGCGCGCGCGCTAGACTCATATTCTTGCATGAGTCATGCACATGCGAGCATTATTCAATTTTGGACTGAAAATCGATTTGAACCAAACCGAATAAGAGGATTCAGTTCAGTTTGCAAATAATATTGGTTCAATTTTGAAGATATAATTTTTTTTTATTCGATTTCGGTCCAAAAGCAAAAAAATCTAATAAGACTTGTGCAATTATGTAAATCCCTCAATTCTATGCATATTTTTTGTTAAAAATGTTTATATTTTGAAAACAACAATTCTATTTATGTGTTTTGAATTCCAACTTTGATAATTAAAAAATAATCAAAATTTGGACAAACTTAAAAATATAACAAATGTGTGTATAAAAATAAAAATAAAAAAATATAATTTAACCACGATTCCAACTTCCGATCCGACCCATTAAACGACTTAAATAACCCAAGTGAACAAACCAAATCGATTTATTCGGTTCGGTTTCGATTTTGGCTATTTTTGATTCGATTTGGGTTTTAGATTCTTATATATTTTTTTCTTTTTTTTCGGTTTTGACTATTTTGGATCGGTTGAAATCGAAAAATCGAAAACTCGTCCTAGATTGACCTATCTTGACTTAGATCTGACCTGGGCGGGGACAACTATTTTTGAATTTGGATAACGGGCCGTGCCTAATAACTTAAAAACACAAATATTTTCAACAATTTAATGAAGATATTAAAGAAGAAAGGAATAATAGCCTTTTTGTACCTTTCCCCCCCCCCCCCCTCCTAATAGTCTTGCCCTAAGCCACCGAAGCCCATCTCCGGGCCCATTATCCACTGCCAAGCGCCAGAATAAAACTCTCTTTCAGAGCCCCTCTCTGTATTTCTCTCTCATTCCCAGGGATCCAACGCCAGTGGCTGACTCCCGCTATTCCTACAGTTCAGTTTTCCTACCTCGGCCTTCTCACCAGCGGTATTTTCAAATTAGTTTCCTTTCCTATTTGTTTTCTATTTCAAAAGTACAAATGATGAACAGACTAGCTTGTTTCAAATCCTGATGGAAGTATTCATTCATGTGATGCGTTAGGATTTCAGAGTAGGGTTTGCAGGTTATGTGCTAATTAATTGGGTTTTATAGCCAGGCGTGCTACTTAGATTGGGGCTTCAAAAGTCAAATGTTGGTCATATTTTAAGGCTTCATCCCAGGGTTTGGTATCCCTGACCATCGCCACAAACTTAGCTTAAATCTACACTACCTTTTAGTTCAGGCTTTAAAGTCCCCCTACCCCTACCCCCACCCAACTAGGGGTGAGCTTTAGTTTATTCGGTTTCAACCGAATCGAAATAGCCAAAACCGAATAAGCCAGAATTCTAAAAAACCAAAACCGAACTGAAATTAGTTATAACCGAACCCAAAACGTACCGAATAATCGATTCAGTTTATTCGGTTGGAATATTTCGATTATTTAATTGGTCGGGCTCAAAGTTGGGATCGTTTTTAAACTATATTTAAAATTGTAATTTTTATACACACATTTGTTGTACTTCAAAGTTGTGTCCAATGTTACCAGGATCGTGGGTCGCTTTGGTACATGGTACGGGTACACGGTATGGTACTTCAGCCGGTACGCGGTGTGGTGGGGGTAGACTTATTCGGTACGCTATTTGGGGTCGTTGTTCGTTTTTATCTGGTTCGTCTTTTGTACCATATACAATTATATAGAAGTATACACCAAATATCATAAGTTCATAACCAAAGCTATCAAAATCCAAGTAAAGGAAAGCATAGACAATATTCTTGTAACTAAACCAAATATCATAAGTTCATAACCAAAGCCATCAAAATCCGGGTCGCTAAATTTGACGAACGGGTCGCGAACGCACCCGATTCGAGGTCGTTCGTCCCAATTCATGGGACGTAGGGGGGGTTGGCGAATTAGGCAACTATGGTTGTGCCCAAAATTGGAATAGTTGTTAAATTATGAATTTTGGACTTTAAAGCAAATATGTATGATTGTTGTTTTCAAAATATACACATTTATAGTTATAAAATATGCATAGAATTGAGGATATTTATATAATTGCATAAGTCATTCGGTTTTCGATTTTGGACTGAAACCGAAACCCAAAACCTAAACTGAATAAGAAATTTTAGTATTTTCAAAACCGAAACCAAACCGAATCTCTTATTCAGTCCGATTTTCGATCCAAAATCGAATAATGCTCACCACTACACCCAACCACCCGCCCCACGCCTCCAAACAATACTTATGTCCTCCCACAACATAAAATTTACTGATGTTTCCATATGTTTTATCTACTTACTAAAATCAAAGAAAAAAATACATAAAAGTTATTTGTATTTACTCCCATTAGTATCCCCCACTGTCACGCCCCAGTCCCAAAATACGTAGGACCAGGAATACGTGACACGCCAGCTACGCATTCGACCAGACTCTGGTCTGACTCGAATACGTATAAGCTGTATAATATAAAGGGCACTATCTAGATATCCCATAAATGTAAACCTCTATGTCTCAATCCACAATGTACAGCAGTATACGAGAAAGAGCTATATGTGCTAAAGTCGGCCGCCCAATAACACACAAACTCGAATAGACTCGAGAAGAGATAGTCTACAAAAACTAGGCTACAACAGCAGATGAATAAACAACAAGAAATAAGTAACCATAATGCCGGTGGAAATGATATGAGTACCTGGTACAATGCCCGCAAAACGTGCAACTCCATCAGCAACTCCAAATGCTCCGTAATCGTCTATGCTGCAAAACTGGCTGAGAACCAGGTCTCAGAGGGACGTAACAAGGTACAGAAAATACAGCATGCCAAGTATAACAGAAAGTACAAGTGCAACGACGGGGTAATCTATCATAACCAAACAAGTGTGACACAGTTTGAAGACAATGTTCGACGCGTGGGTTATCTAAAATAAAACCGTAGCTCCGGACACGGAAACACACGGGACGTACCGCAGCTCCGGGCAAGGAGTCACACGGGTGATACATCTACACTAGATACATGATCAATACAGATACAGTACATATACATATATATAAGCGCGTGCAGATGAGCCAAAACGTCTAGTAACTGTCTTCTCCTTCCCAAGCGGTCAACGATGGTGTGCTGAACCTGAACCTCTATCTAACAGTCTCGACACACAGAAGTAACTCAACAGACGCGACCCTAAGGTCGTCCCAGTCTCTGGTCATGATGTCAGTATCAGGATACAGGAATCTGGCATGATCACAGTGTATGAGTGTGTCCTGGGGTGTCGATATACTCAGGTACGTACATCGAGGTGTTACGAATATTTAACAATCATTCTAAGACGTTACGACGAACGTCTGCACCCGGTTGTGATCCGGACGCGATGTATCGATCGTAAACAAAATACGCGCACAATGTACATAATGAAACAATAAAATATCTGTAACTGAAATACAGGGTGGCAAGGTACACTTGCCTGCGTTCGGCTGCTGATGACGGGGATCCGGTACCACGTCCAAGTCCGCAGGTCCCGTAGTACCTAGAGACGAAATACAAACTCAATCAATAAGCTATCACGCGACAAACAGGGATGTGACACACGTCTAAACATATATTCAGACTCAGCTACAACTCACAGGGACACGACGCTAGAGGGGGTTGACCACATTTGACTATCGGTACGATACGTCAAATCATATATTCAATAGTACCACATCATCAAACCATCCTTAAAACACAGTTAACGATTATTAATCCTTCGTTTAATATCGTTGTTACCAATCATAAAGTACTGCTCTAAATTAATCACCTTTAATTTTCAGTCCCCAAATTACCGATCAGGGGTTTTACACTACACACTAGTCCTCAATCAATCACGTGCTCCTCGGTGTTCATCAACGTTCAATAAATCAGAATCTTATTCCTCCTCAATTTAATTCTCATTAAATTAATTAGCATTTTACCACCATGTAATATATCCCGAATATTTATTTAAAGATCAAAACCTAAATCTCCATGAACAAATATTTTAAATAAATCATTTTAATTCATGTAGAAGACAAACCCTAACCTACATTCATCCTATCACATTAAACCTATCACATTAAACCTCTTCAACATACAGCAAGTCATTTCCCATGTCCTTTATCATACTCTACATCATCATCAACATGCTCTAAGAATAAAACCCTAATAATATACTCACATGAATATATATCAATGAAAACCCTAGCTAAACAATAACTCACCAGAATATATAAACAAATAAAAAAACCCTAGCTAAACAATAACTCACAAGAATATATAAACAAGAGAGGGGAGAGAGATTCGACCTCGATGAGGTGGTATTGAAGCTGGCCGGAGCTATTGGTGGTCGTGGCGGGGTGACGTGAAGCTGGAGGTGGTGGTGGAGTGTACAGCAGTGTGGAGTGGTCGATGGTGGTGCTCGCCGGAGAGAGATGAGGATGTGCGATGGTTGAGTGGTCGATGGTGGGAGGCTGCACAGCTCGAGGGGTGGAGGAACGGGCGTCTCGGGGATGACTGGCCGGAGTAGAGTCGATGGGGATGAGGCCGGGAAGGACATGTGGGTTTTTTGGCTGGCCGGAGTCGAGGGAACTCGCCGGGGAAGGAGGGTGGCAGTGGACTGAGGAGTCGATGGCTCGACGCCGGGACAGCGGCTCGTCGGAGCTGCGGGCTGCACAGTGCCGGAGTCGCTGAGGGAGGCTCGACGTCGGGACAGCGGGCGGGGCTGGTTGCAGCGGCTGAGTTGCGGGGGTGCGCTGCGGGGTGCCGGAGTTGATTCGTCGGGGTGCGGGTGCGGCTCGACGCTGGAAACAGCGGGCCGCCGGATCTCGCCGGCGTGGCCGGAGTAGAGGTCAGCCGCCGGAGGCCAGCGAGGTGCTGTCTGCTCGGCTGGAGTTTCCCTCCAGGAAGAAGGAGGAAAAATGAATATATAAGTAGGGGGGCTCGGTTTTCTAGGTGGAGGAGGGAGGAGAGAGAGAGGAGGGTGGTTTCCAATGCCTAGGGATTAGGGCCTGCATTGGGGAGAGGGGAAAATGATATTTTATAGGGGTTGGTGTGGAGGATGGAGGGTTGTGATGCTCCCAATTCAAATGGAGGGTGAGGATTTTACATGAAGGATTAGGTTTCTTCATGCAAAGGAAGGGGGAGAGAGTTGACTACGGTCAAAGAAGGGGTAGCCTCTCCATTTGGCCCTGGCCAATGAGGTGAGGACACCTAATTCAATAATTGCAACTAAGTCCCTTAAATTTGGGTAATTGCACAAACACATGAAATGATGCAAAAATTGTGGGGGAATTGGTGTTTGGTGTTTTGTACGGTGAGGGGGTGTTGTGTGTTTGGCATGAGTTTAATTAAATGGACATTGGGATTAATTGGAAATTAAAATAGGATTAGTCAAAATTGGTATCCCCGATTTAAATAGAATTAAAGTGTCCCGCGCTTTTAAATTAAATGGGGGCACTTGGGGTCAAAATTTGGGAATGACGCAAATGTCAAAAATGGTGGGGGCTTGGAGTCAGTCTTGGACCCTTTAGTTGGTCCGGCTCAACGGGTTAAGTTGGTGTAAACCCCCTCAATTAATTCTATAGATAGTCAGGTATGGATTGGAAAATTTTGGTTTAGCAGCAGATGATGAGGTTTGTAGTAGGGTTGCATTTTGTCTATTATTTATTAATTAAACCTTTGGCGCGCCCAACCCTTGTTGTTTTATTCGGAGCCCAATTTCAGCCCATAAATTCCATCGGACTATTGTACTTCTGACTTGACTCGCCAATTTAGGCACTGGACTTTTCCGTCACACAAAATCAAATCCGTTGTGCCTTAAATTAATTGCACAATTTTTCGTATCCTAAATCTCATAATTTAATTCCGTGTCGGACACCGGTGTCGTTACCCTCAATTTTGAGATACCAACTTAACCCGTTGAGCCGGACCAACTAAAGGGTCCAAGACTGACTCCAAGCCCCCACCATTTTTAACCTTTGCGTCATTTCCAAATTTTGACCCCAGGTGCTCCCATTTAATTTAAAAGCGCGGGACACTTTAATTCTATTGAAATCGGGGATACCAACTTTGACTAATCCTATTTTAATCCCCAATTAATCTCAATGCTCATTTAATTAAACCCATGCCAAACACACAACACCCCCTCACCATACAAAATACCAAACATCATTTCCCCTACAATTTTTGGATCATTTCATGTGTTTGTGCAATTACCCAAATTTAAGGGACTTAGTTGCAATTATTGAATTAGGTGTCCTCACCTCATTGGCCAAGGCCAAATGGAGAGACTACCCCTTCTTTGACCGTAGTCAACACTCTTCCCCTTTCTTAGCATGAAGAAACCTAATCCTTCATGTAAAATCCCCACCCTCCATTCAAATTGGGAGCATCACAACCCTCCATCCTCCACACCAATCCCTATAAAATATCCTTTCCCACTCTCCCCAATGCAGGTCCTAATTCCTAGGCACTGGAAACCACCCTAACCTCTCTCTCTCCTCCCTCCTCCACCTAGAGAACCGAGCCTCCCTCCATATTTATTTATTCCCTTCTTCTTCTTCTTCCTCTCTTCTCCTTCTTCAACCCCATTTCCAAATCCGGCCACCCATACTCCGGCCGAGCAAGCAGCACCCCCACTGTCCTCCGGCGGCTGACCGTCCCTCCGGCCACGCCGTCGAGCCCACATCCCGCCGCTCAACCACTGTCCGCCTGCTGCAGCCCGCAGCTCCGACGAGCCGCTGTCCCGGCGTCGAGCCACCTCCCTCCTTTATTCTCATTACCATCACCATACCAAAACCTTCACCTCTCACCGGCATTGAAGAGCGACTGAGACTAGCACCTCCCACTCCTGGAGACGTCGTCGAGGAGCATTCAACTCCGGCCAGCCGAGTGACCAGCGGCCTGACACACGTCTGACCACGCCATTCCCGTGCAAACTACCACCGCTTCATTATTCACTGCTGGGCCAAGCAGTCCGAGTATCGTCGAGGTACTCGCAACAACTACTCCTTCGTTGTGTTTATTTATGTTTCCCTGTTAGCCTCCATATTCAAGGTTATAGATGCATAGGAAGTATAGTTTCATTGGCATTGATGTGTTGTGGTTAAGGACTTCTCGTTTCTGCTGTTATGTAGGGATGTGTGAAGAGCAACCGTGTGGCATGAACGCGAGGAGTTGACAATGGTAGAGGTGAAAGAAAAATATGTATAAATGATATATACTTGTGTGTTTTAGTTTGGAAGAGAAGCATTTCATATACAACATATATAGGAATGTTAGCATGGGTTGTGGTTGAACTCACCATTAAGGAATGATGTTAGATCGTGTGTGTATACACAAGAAGATAGAGAACTGTATTAACTGGAGTGTGTATATTATATTGTGGTCGGAATGGTATGATTATGTGATCCAATGAACAATGAATGTTTATGTAGGAGAAACTTGTCCATGTAGTATGTGTGGATGCAAATGCCAAAGTTAACATGAGGGAGAGTAACCAACGTGTTTTTGAGTGAGCTTAGGGAATTTCCAGGGCTGGCCCTGAGCTCACAGGGGCCCGGGGCGAACTTTCAAAATGAGGCCCCATACATAATGTAAAAAAAATAAAACAAAAGTAAAATAAAAAATATGCCTCCACCAAGATTTGAACTCGGAACCTCTTGTGTGCAAGTCTAATGTAATAACCACTACACAACAATTGCTTTGTGATAAGAATGGTCAATGGTAAATACTAGTTCTATTTTCGGTACAAAATTATTTATATATTTAAACAAAAAAATTTTGGGCCCTTCTGGCCCATGGGGCCATGGGCGGTCGCCCTGCCCGCCCTGGGCCAGGGCCGGCCCTGGGAATTTCAATGATCTTATAATAACAAGAACCACTAGGTTGGTGTTGCATTTATTTTCTACCACCTGTGGGCATGGCTAGAGGATGTAGAGTAAAATGCTCAAGTTAAATATATGTTTAGTGAGAATAGTAGGTGAAATGATGATGCGATATTAAAATATTGATTTGTATCGAAGAGTATGTTTATGTTTAGGAGATGTGTTTGATATCATAAGTTGTTCATTGGCTGATGACTGATAAATAATAAGGAAATGATAGAGGAGTAGCTATGTATAAGTGAGAGGAGGTTCGGATGATGACATAACAGTTTCGAGGGTTTAATAAATAATAATTAAATTATTTGAGGATGATATATGTAAACGTGCATGATAACGTCTGTGAATACCAGGGGGAATCTGAGGATTTATCATGGCTCGAACCACTGATAAACACCGTAATGAACAGAAAGATTTGAGGATTGAGTTTGATGACATTATACCGGTGATTTAACGTCTTGTAACTAAGATTGTAGCATATACTAGACGTGTGTCGCATCTTATTTTAGCCGCGTGATAGTTTATTGATTTAGTTTGTACCTCTTCTCTAGGTACTACGGGACCTGAGGACTTGGACGTGGTACCGGATCCCCGTCATCAGCAGCCGAACGCAGACAAGTGTACCTTACCACCCTGTATTACAGATTTCAATATTTATTGTTTCTTTATGTACATTGTGCACGTATTTATGTCTACGTTCGATACATCGCGTCCGGATCACAACTGGGTGCAGACGTTCGTCGTAACGTTTTAGAATGATTGTTAGATGTTCGTAACACCTCGATGTACGTACCTGAGTATATCGACACCCCATGACACACTCATACACTGTGATCGTGCCAGATTCCTGTATCTTGATACTGACATCATGACCAGAGACTGGGACGACCTTAGGGTCGCGTCTGTTGAGTTACTTCTGTGTGTCGAGACTGTTAGATAGAGGTTCAGGTTCAGCGCACCATCGTTGACCGCTTGGGAAGGGGAAGACAGTTACTAGACGTTTGGGCTCCTTTGCACGCGCTTATATATATGTATATGTACTGTATCTGTATTGATCATGTATCTAGTGTAGATGTATCACCCGTGTGACTCCTTGCCCGGAGCTGCGGTACGTCCCGTGTGTTTCCGTGTCCGGAGCTACGGTTTTATTTTAGATAGCCCACGCGTCGAACATTGTCTTCAAACTGTGTCACACTTAGTTGGTTATGCTAGATTACCCCGTCGTTGTACTTGTATTTTCTGTTATACTTGGCATGCTGTATTTCTGTACCTTGTTACGTTCCTCTGAGGACCTGGTTCCCTGCCAGTTTTGCAGCATAGACGATTACGGAGCATTTGGAGTTGCACGTTTTGCGGGCATTGTACCAGGTACTCATATCATTTCCACTGGCATTATGGTTACTTATTTCTTGTTGTTTATTCATCTGTTGTTGTAGCCTAGTTTTTGTAGACTCATCTTTTCTCGAGTCTATTCGAGTTTGTGTGTTATTGGGCGGCCGACTTTAGCACATATAGCTCTTTCTTGTATACTGTTGTACATTGTGGATTGAGACATAGAGGTTTACATTTATGGGATATCTAGATAGTGCCCTTTATCTTATACAGCTTATACGTATTCGAGTCAGACCAGAGTCTGGTCGAATGCGTAGCTGGCGTGTCACGTATTCCTGGTCCTACGTATTTTGGGACTTGGGCGTGACAGTTGGTATCTCAAAATTGAGGGTAACGACACAGGTGTCCGGCACAGAATTAAATTATGGGATTTTGGATACGGGAAATTGTGCAATTAATTTAGGGCACAACAGATTTGATTTTTGTGTGACGGAAAAGTCCAGTGCCTAAATTGGCGAGTCAAGTCATAAGTACAATAGTCCGATGGAATTTATGGGCTGATATTGGGCTCCGAATAATTTAGCAATGGTAGGACGCGCTAAGGGTTTAATTAATAAATAACAAACATATGCAACTCTACTCTAAACCTCAAACATCTGCTGCTAAACCAAAATTTTTCAATCCATACCTAACTATCTATAGAATTACTTGAGAGGGGTTTACACCCACTATTAATTTTATTAAGAGTTAGGCTTTAACATGATCAGCTGGAGACTATTGGGAGCTTGATAATGGTGGAGATGAAGTGGGCATTAATATAATGAAGGAATAGATGTTTGGCGTTGAAAAAATGGAGAAAGAGGACTAGCTGGTGTAGGGATTATAGTGTCGTGGGATCATCATCCTCGAAAAAAGAATTTGGAGCTTACATTCCGTGCTTTAATTGCTGCTATGTTTTCCTCTATGTTGTCATCTTCAGCCTATGTATCACAGTTCTTGTAAACAGTTTCATAATCCACTCTGTACCTTGTCAATTGTCTTTGATTGTAGTTCACAAAGACTATTCCTTTTGTTCTATCGGCTTTTGAGTATATTCTTCCTTACATTATGAATGTAAGAATAAGTATTCAAACACCTCTCAACACAAGAACTATTGACGTTTTGAAACAAAAGTTTCACTACTAGAGATTAAAGTTATGGTTCCACTCCATCGTACAAGTAACCACCATTGAAGTCACTCATAATTACTCGATCGATTACAGTTTGGGGTTATGCAAAAATGTCCTTATTACTAACAAAATTACTGATTTGTTGTCTTATTAAAGACGCTTCTTCCGAGTTAGAAATCATCTTATCTTCTTAGCAGCAGCCTCCAAGTAGCCTTTTTGCACATCTTGGTCAAAATTTGGTTTTATTCTATTAACACTTCAAGGAGCAGGTTTAGTATACCAAACTGTGTATAATACTTGAAAACTGATAGTTATGCCAAACAATATAATAAGATATTCATCTTGTCCCATTTATCCACGTCGAGATTATGGATTAAATCACGAACCACTGGCTCGTTGATTAGTTCTCTCTAAGAATACCCAACATTGTATCTATTTGCTCATAAACCTTCCTATAACAGCTTTGTTGAAACCTGAAAATTTGAGCATCGTATAAATAGACATCGTTGTTCTTAGTACTTTTCTTGCACTTCTCCAAAAGTTGTCATCCATGATAGTTTTATGGACTTCGTCATGGTCTTGCATATGCACTTTTTTTCGAGTTATCCCATTGCTTTTCACTGCCATAGAGATTAAGGCAGTCCTTACTTCGACAAGATGAGACACTACTATATAATGATGTCCAAATATAGTTTTTTTTTTGGTTTGAGAAGATCCAAAGAAGAAAATGTTTAAAAAAAAAACTGACATGTCGTATGGTTCTTAATGTACTTAATTACTACCTTGGCTCTCTAGTACGTTTCATTAACAAAATAGAGAGATGTATCGTTGCATTTTGCATGGCCTTCATGATTTCATCAACAAATTTAAACTACGAGCTAAGCAACCTGACCAGAAAACATGTTTATGTTGTTTCTGTATGATTGCTCCAGCAGCCTTGCAATTAGACTCGTTGTCGATGATGACTTGCACTATGTTCGACGGCCCAACGTCTTCGATTGTTTTCAAGAGAATATCTGCAATGTTTTGACCATTTTTCTCAATCGTCGAAACATCATATGCGCTTACAAACATCACCTTACCACCCGATATTGCCATAACATTAATCAATGGCTGATTATTCATGTTGGACCTCCCATCAAAATTTATAGATATACTCCATGTGTATTCCAGTCTTCTATTAGAGGAGTTAGGGCATGCTTCACCTTGCTTTGTTCCTTGTCTAACAAAGTAGTTCTAGCTTTTTCATAACTAGGAACTTTATAACCTTTATGTGCACTATTGATGATGAGAACCATTTTTGCCCAAAAGGGAGACCGTAGAAAATGAAATGGAATCCTATTGACGTAAAGGCACCTTGCTATCTTTTGCTCCACTTTATATGTATTGCTAGTATGAAACATTTTGTCAAGACTTCCCTTAATTGAAGATATTGTATCAAACGGTGTACTTGATTGATGAACTGGCTTTGGAATTCTTCTCGCCTTAGCATTTCCAGCAAATATTCGTTGTGCTTCAAGTTCCTTTTTTTTTACAATTCTCTATCATCTTTTGTAAGAGCAGAACATAAAAATATGGCCAGGTAAGATACCTATTAGATGAGCACGAACTCGCGTATACGATCCCATATAAGGCTCTGTTTTCAAGCCAAAGTTACATATGAATTTCCCTGATTCACCTCCTCCTTTTAGGCTAAAGAGGTTTCATTAGATATCTTTGTAACATATGCCCATGATGGAGTTGCTGTAGGTTCTTCAATTTCTTGAACTTGTTCTTCTTCTCTTGAACTAGAGGTATCAATGACAGAGTATAGCTCAAGTCAATGGTGATTTTAGTAGAGATTCAACTGGGACGAGTTGTTTATAGGCACTGTAGCAAATGTTTGGCTTCCTATAGTTAGAGAACGTGAGAGTAGTGCTACTATTAAAATTTCAACAACATCCAATGTTTAGTGGAAGGTTAATGTTTTTTTAATAATATCAAGTTGACATAGTTGATTTAAGGTGATTACGTGCACAATTGGTTACCAAGTCTTCTCTATGTTTGATATTAAGCATGGCCCTTTTGTGCATTTTGATAAAGCTATTGAATTTTTTTAATATTTTTTGGTTAAAAGCTTATATTTATTTACCTACTTGGTATCTACAAAAAAAAGGAAAATTTGTATAGGATAGTATATTTTAATTTAATTGGCTATAGAGAAATAAGTTTAGAAATTTTTTGAAAGAGAGGCTACACCCAGTATGTCTTACGAAACCTATTTATACGATGCTCATATTTTCATATTCCTACAAAGCTATTATCGGAAAGGTTTATGAGCAAATGGATAGAATGTTGGGCATTCATAGAGATATACTTATCAACGAGCTGACGGTTCATGATTTAATGCACAATCTTGTCTTGGATAGGTGGGACAAGATGAAAATCATATTACATTGTTTGGCATATCTACTGGTTTTCAAGTATTATACACAAATTTGGCTTACTAAACCTGCTCCTGGAGGTGTTAATAGAAGAAAACCAAATTTTGACCAAGAGGTGCAAAAGAATTACTTCAAGACTGTTGATAAGATAATTTCTGACTTGGAAGAAGCGTCTTTAATAAGACAACAAATCAGTGATTTTGTTAGTAATAAGGGCATTTTTGTACAATCCCAAACATTGATTGATAGAGGAACTATGAGTGCACTTCAATGGTGGCACTTGTACGGTGGAGTATCATCAAAACTTTATTCCCTAGCAGTGAAAGTTGTCTTAAAATGTCAATAGTTTTTCTGGGAGGTGTTGGAGTACTTATTCTCTCATTCATAATGTAAAGAGGAATAGACTCGATGCCGACAGAGCAAAAAAATTAGTCTTTGTGAACTACAAAAAAAAACTATTGACAAGGTACAAAATGGATTATGAAATGGCTTACAAAAACTGGAATGCATATGCTGAAGATGACAACATAGAGGAAGACATTGAAGCAATTGAAGCACAAGATGGAACTTCATATTCTTTTGTCAATGATGATAACCCCATAATCCCTACACCAACTAGTCTTTCTCCATTGGTTCAACGCCAAACGTCTATTACTTCGTCTACATCAATGTCCGCTTCATCTCCACCATCATCAAGTTCCGAGTAGTCTCCAGCTTATCAAGTGCGAAGGCGTATTGAGAAAGTACGAGGCAAGAGATAAAGGAAATGGGTTTGGTTTGGTTCGATTTTTTGTTTTTGTTTTTTGTCATGATCTTTATTTTCGTTTCTTTAGGAATTTAAATTTTTTGTATTTTGGTAATGTTATGCTTGAAGTTGATATAATGAAATTTGCTATTCCAAAGCCACCGGTTATGATTTACTTTTTTCTTCTTACCGTTAAAAAAATTCAAATCAATTTAATTAATATAGATGCTCTCATGCCGCTCCAAAGTTAGAACCTTCTAAGTATTCCCGCTTCTCCATGCCCTCCCCCGCTTCCACTTCCGCTTATGGCTTCTAAGACTCGAAACAAATTGCGAGTTTTTTAATCAATTTTTTGGATAATATAAACAGACTTGTACTATGTTAAGCCCGATATATATGTTTTTATTAGTTGACGAATTTACTTTTAATCTATATGTGGCCAAAAATATAATAAAAACTTAATATTATGTATATTAATATATATTATTTTTTAGTTAAGTTAATATTTCTCTTAGGCAATAATTTAGGAAACACAATGTACATGTGATTTCGGAATCACAATGAAAACAACACGCATTCTGTAATCTGTGTTTTATATAAAATCACTATGATTGTGATTTTGAAATCATAGCTACAGTGTACTTCGTAGATTGCTGTGATACAGAAATCATAACCCATTTGTTCATCCTATAAAGGCCCCTCCATTTCATCTCAAGGATAAGCATCCTTTCTATAGAAGAAAAACCGTAGCGTAGTAAGCCCTTGTTAAAAACATCTCTTATCAGCAAGACAAGGAAAATGTGTATAGACATGCGGGTACAAGAAAATCATTGGTATCTCCGGTGTTACTATCTGTGCATCTGCACTTTCCACTATGTAAATGTGCATATATTCATTCATGTCTGTGAGTTCAAGTAAATTGGAATGTAGCAGCTTCAATCTGCTACTATTAATTAAGCAACAATAACATCTTGGCAATGGCATGTATGGTCTGGTTGGCTTTGCGTTGACATTCTACCAGATACTATCAGTAGTCATTCTCATCAGTAGTCATTCTCATCCGAAGTAAAACCACTAGATCCCATAGCTTCCACCATTAGCTCTTCCAATGTAGTCTCTACACCCTCTCGGTGTGGCTAACTATATAGCTTATAGAGTTACCTACTTATGAAGCTTATCTAGAGTACCGGTTCTAATCTAGTGGTTCACTTAGGCTTAGGGGACTTACAAATCTGCAGCCGATAAAGGGTAATACATTCCTTCACCTCACAAACATAAGGTAATACGGGTAATACATTCCTTCACCTCACAAACATAAGGTAATAAGGGTAATACATTCCTTCGTATCGTAAACATAAGGTTCCGTTGTTTAAACCATTGCTGCTAACAACTTATATTCATTTTACATGTAGCACAATCACACCATACAATGATTTTTGAAACCACGTATCCCCTCTTATTTTCATTTCTCTTCATCACCATTTTTTTTGCCTCCTTCCAACCGACCATTATCTTAACCATCGGCTCTTCGTTCCACCGCCGATCACCATCCTTACACCACCACCACCGTCACCTCTTCCGGCAATATAAAATCCGAAACCTTAAATATTTGTTTTCATATTATAAACTGGACACAAGCAAAATTTATTCATATTCCTTATTAACTTGCAGTCTTGATTTTTTTTTAACCAGATGGTGTTAATGATACACACAAGAAATTTATTTTCTACATCAAATTAGAAAAGCAGTCTGATATGAATTTTTTTCGACTTTCATACTTCTTGGTTTCATATCCGAAGAAAAATATTTTATTGATTAAAAAATGGCATAAGTCAACCGTTTATTTATAAATAAAATGGATTTTCCTACTAATAAAACAAAACCCAATCTAGACCCAAAAATATTTTAGTTCCATATCCTTTAGTTGAACTAGACACAAATACATTTGGCTTGACTTCTAAAATTCAAACACATTTTGACTAAAAAATCGAGTCAAGTTAAAGGTTTGTCGGTTACCTTTGACATACCTACGGCAAACAAATTATGAGATTTACATCAATTTTTTGGATAATGTAAATAGACTTATATTATGTTAAGTCCGATATATATGCTTTAATTAGTTGACGAATATTATTTTAAGTCTATATGTTGCCAAAAAATATAATAAAAAAGCTTCATATTTTATATTTTAATATATATAATTTTTTTAGTTTAGTTAAATATTTCTCTTAGGCGGTGATTTCAGAAACACAGCGTAGATGTGATTTCATAAATCACAATGCAAACAAGATGCATTCTTTAATCTTCGTGTTTTATATGAAATCACTGTTTGTTCTGTGCTTTGCTGGATCACAAGAATGATAACCCATTTGTTCAATCTAAAAAGTGTTCTTTAGATTGCTGGATCACAGGAATCATAACCCATTTGTTCACCCTATAAAGGCCCCTCCATTTCTACACAAGGTTAAGCACCCTTTCTTTAGAAGAAAGGCCACAGCGTAGTAAGCCCGTATGTTAAAACATCTCTTATCAGCAAGACAATAAAAATTCGCATAAACATGCGGGTACAAGAAATCATTGGTCTCTCTCGTGATACTATTACTGTGTATGTGCACTTTCCACTATATCATATGTGCATTCATGTCCGCAAGTTAAAGTAAATTGGAATGTAGAAGCTTCAACCTGCTGATATGAATTAAGCAGCAATAACATCTTGGCATGTCTGGTCTGGTTGGCTTATGTCGACATTCTACCAGTTACTGTCAGTAGTCATTCTCATCCGAACTAGATTCCAATGTAGTCTCTACACCCTTTCGGCCTGGCTAACTCTAGCTTATAGAGTTACCTACTTATGAGTTATGAAGCTTATCTGACTATTAGTTCCTAATCCAGTGGCTCAGTAGAGGTTTAAGACTCAAATCTGTAGCCGATAAGGGTAGTACATTCCCTCACCTCGCAAACATAAGGTCTGTTGTTTTAAACCAGTGCTGCTAACAAGTTTATATTCATTTTACATGTATCACAATCACACCATAAAATAGATGGATTCATGAAACCACATATTCCCTCTTATTTTCATTTCTCTCTATCACCATTTTCTTTTGTGACCTTCCGTCCGACCATCATCTTCATCATATGCTCTTTGTTCCACCGGCGATCACCATCCCGACACCACCACCACTACCGTCACCTCTTTCGCCAATGTAAAACCCGAAATCAAAAATATTTGTTTTCATTTTAGATACTGGACACAACGAATTTTTTTATTCATATTCGTTATTAACATGCTAAGTTTTATTTTTTCTTTTAAACCAAATGGGGTTTATGGTACACACAAAAGAATTTTTTTTTTACATCACTAGAAAATCCGAGTCTGATCTGAAATTTTTCTGAATTTCATATGCAAATTTTTTTTTTATATTAAATTATTGATTAGAAAATGGCATCAACTCAACCTTTTACTTATAAATAAAATGGATTTTCTTTACTAATAAAAGAAAACCATTCCTGACCCAAAAATGGATTATCATATCTTTTAGTTGAACTAGACACAAATTCATTTTGGTTGCTTTTTAATATTGAAACACATTTTGGCTAAAAGATCGAGTCTAGTTAAAGGATTGTCGGTTACCGTTGACAAACCTACTTGAAAGTCGAAACAATTGCGAGTCTTCATCAATTTTTTGGATAGTAATAATAGACTTGCACTATGTTAAGTCCTATGTTGTTCTAAAAGATCGAGTATAGTTAAAGGATTGTTGGATACCATTGACAAACCTACTCGAAACAAATTGCTAGATTTTCATCAATTTTTTGGATAGTATAAATATACTTGTACTATGTCAAGTCCTATGTTGTTTTGGGCGCTAGACGAGGCGAGACGCCTAGGCCGTCCACAAACTTGGGTAATTCCTTGTTGTGCATATATATTTCTCTTGTGCGCATATATAGGCACCCTAGACGACCGCCTAGGCGACCATCGCCACCACAACCAGGAAAAAATTACCTAGGTCGAGGTAGTAAATTTTGTACATGCACGCCTAGGCTGTGTAGGCGTGCCTAGGTGTCACATGTGACAACATAAGTTAAGTCCGGTATACATGTTTTAATTAGTTGACGAATATTATTTTAAATCTATATGTTGCCAACAAATATTATAAAAAAGCTTAATATTATATATTTTAAAATAAAAAATATAATAAAAACAATATTATATGTTTTAAATTTTTTTTTTTCTGTAGTTAAGTTAAATATTTCTCTTATGCTTATTTCTCTTAGGTGGTGATTTGAGATATATACTATTTGTTTAGTTAAGTTAAATATCTCTCTTAGGCGGTGGAATGTGATTTCAGAATCACAATGAAAACAACATGCAATCTATTATCTTCGTGTTTTATATGAAATCATTGTGATTGTAATTGTGATTCTGAAATCATAGCCATATTGTGCTTCTTAGATTTCTGAGATCACAAGAATCATAACCCATTTGTTCGCCCTATAAATGCCTCTCCATTTCTCCACAAGGTTGAGCACAATTTTCTATAGAAGAATGGCCATAGCATTTGTAAGCCCCTGTTTTATAACTTCTCTTATCAGCAAGGCAAGGAAAATGTGTACAGACATGTGGGTGCAAGACAATCATTGGTACTCTCGTGTTACTATAAGTATTAGTGTGTATGTGCACTTTCCACACTGTCATATATGCATTCATGTCAAATTGGAATATAGCAGTTTCAATATGCTGATTTGAATTAAGCAGCAATAACATCTTAACATGTCTGGTCTGGTTGGCTTTACGTCGATGTTCTACCGGATACTATCAGTAGTCATTCTCATCCCAAGTAAAACAACTAGATCCAATAGCCTCCACCATTAGGCCTTCCAGTGTAGTCTCTACACCTTCTCGGCTTGGCTAACTCTATACCTTATAGAGTTACCTACTATGAGTTATGAAGCTTAATTGAACTATCGGTTCCTAATTTAGTGGTAGTAATCTAAAAATCCCCCTGTTCGGCCGTCTAGGCGGCGCTAGGTGCCTCTAGTTTGAAGCAAAAACTTCCTATTCGGCGGTATAATGCAGTTGTGTCTTTGTGTGGCCTTGTTCGGACCTGTTCGGCGTCTTGGCCGCTTGTGCGTCATGTTCGGCCTTGTAGAAGCTGTCTTATTGTTCATACAAAATTATAATTTGATCCAATATTTTTACTGTTGCAGCCTTGTAGAAGTATTTGAACCATGTAATACATAACAAGAGACGTTTAGAGATGGGAGAAATAGTATTAGAACCTAAATTAGTTAAAAAAATATACACTATATAAGTTGTTACAAGGGAGTAGGAGAAGAGGGGGGAAAAAACTGTCGGATACCTGTTAGGCGGCCTAGGCGCTAGGCGCCCCTCCTCCGCATAGAAAATTTTAGAACATTGTCTAGTGGCTCAGTTAGAGGCTTAAGACTTACAGTCTATAGCTGATAAGGGTAATACATTCCACCACCTCGCAAACATAGGGTTCCGTTGTTGTAAACCAATACTGCTAACCACATCCAATAACTATTAAAGTTGTACTCAATCAGAACCAGACCTTGTCTAACATAGGTCTTTGACAAAGTCCTGGGCAAACCCGAGGCTCCTTGTGTGACCAGTAGGTATTGAGCGAGTTCATTCTTTTATTAATACTGATTTCTGGGGCTCTCCATTAGTAGTCTTGATGATGTTTTCTTTCATATATCTTGGAATCAACATTTGAGTCTTCCTCAATCCTGATGATCTCTGTGGTTGGTAGTTTTAACTTAGGATTGCTGGCCCGACTTGATCAAACCCATCAAGCTCAAATTCAACTGGATTCGTAGGTTCGGTTTGGATTTTAAAGATATATGTGGTTGTGTGCTTTATTAAGTTTGTTGAAGGTCCATTTGTTTTTCTTAGTCTAGATGTATTCTATGTGAATCTGGATGGTAATATGAGTTTATGTAGACTAATGAAATGTGCCCCATGACATGCTATAATATGTACCAAAGGGCAAGTGCAGCCCAATAAGTTTAAAAAAATCTTCTTGCATATATGCTTAATTAGTAAATATGCATAATATATGATGACAGTTCTTTATATGAACATTGTAGGCTACCATATCTGCTGGTAGAATATAAATCTTGTAGCTAACAGAGATGAGTTTTACTCTCGTTTTATGCGGTTTCTTGGTTTTTGATAGCAAATTTAGTTTTAGAAGTGTACGAAAACATATAACTGCTCAAGCAATATAATATCACGAGTCCTGTTCAGCTGATTGAGCTGTTGGTTTTCTCGAAAAAAGTGTCTTAGTTCGACTCTCATGAAGCATATGCAATATGGGATAACAATGCCAATGTATTTTTTTCCATTCAACAAACAAAGGCCCTATATGCTTGACCTACCTTATGCGTACTTGCTTACTGAAGTGTCATGCAATTTAGTGCTGTGCAAATTTGGGCCGAACCGAACGAACCGATCCGGCCCGCCCAAATCTAACCGATCGGTTTCTAACCGAGCCGATGGACTATTCGGGTTGAGTCGGTTGGGCGTTCTTAATAATCGAACGGTTTGATTCGGTCAATTGATTGATAATATCAAAAACCAATAAAACAGAACCAAACCAATAAACCAGTGGACCTTATATATTTTCATTATTTTGCTTTGTTGTTTGTTATTTTAGAATTTTTCTTTTTCTTTATCGAATAGAATGATGGAAATGAGCTATTGTGTTTGTTGAAGATGGAATAATGAAATGATAAAATGATGAAAATGAGTTATTAGCAAACATGTGGCAAATGATTGTACAAAATATTTAAAAAAAATTATTTTAAACATGTTGTGTTTAAATACAAAACCGATCAGTCGAGCCAAACCGAACCAAATCGGTCGGTTTCAAAGTCGAACCGACCAGTTGGTTGGTTTGATTCAGCTGTTATTATTTCACAACCGAATAATTTTGATTTGATTGTGGTTGTGACCAAATAGATCGATCCCCGACCAATGCACAACCTTACCTCAACTCAGCTTCATAAACCATGACTAACCTATTAACCTCACTTTATGCCAACCCATGACCAACCTATTAAACTTTTCTCCCATTCCTAGTTCCTACTTACAAACCCTAAAGCAACTGCCACATAAACCCCCCTCGTCGCCGACTTGCTCTCTCGTCTTCGAAACAGAACACCTCTCTCTCTCTCTCTCTCTCTCTCTCTCTCTCTCTTATACATTGGTTAAGAACTAGCAAGGTTGAGGCTTTTATCGCTATGTAAGATTCTTATTGTTGTTGTGAATCGTTTCCACATAGAAAGGTATGTTACAATAGAACCATAAGTGCTATGATTTATGAGAAGATGATATCAATGGACTTCTATGAAATTGTTGCATGGGAGTCAACTATAGTCTTCTTGTGTGATTTCTTTGAGAAGTAGGAACGCCCACATTGTCAACTGATTCCTGTGGTTATTTCCAGTATGAAAATAGCCCCATCCCCTTTGTTTTTCTTTTAAAATGAGTTATTATTTCGTCCCATGAAGCCATTGGAGATAATTTTATGGAATTTGATGAGTTAATATAGTCTAATTGCTTTTATTTTCTTCTGTGTTTTAGTTGGCCTTAAAAACATGTCTATTTGTTCTTCAAAGTAGAAAGGTCACCCTTTTACATGTGTAGGCAATAGGCATGAATTCTTTATTGGTATGACTAGCGAATTTTGGGGCTTCATATTATTCACAAGCTTATTGTTCAAGCAGAATCCACACTTAATGCAGGGCTTATTTAACTGGTTATGGAAGCTATTTGTTATTCTAGACTTTCGTGCAACATGCTTTTGTATATAGGTATGTGCGTGTACAATTCAAGGTTCGCAGTATCGATATCAGAATCGGTATCAAATCCATTTCTATGAGTATCGGGATCGGCGGTATCAGCGGATTCAGATCGGAGTATCGTAAAGTAGATACTTATTAATAAATTATTAACATTTTAGAAAATATATTGCATATATTTAAGCACAATTTAAAGTAATTCTAGTATTGTTGCTCATTAGTAGTTTGAAATTGAATGAAATAGTAGCCACCCTTGCCGATTGGTTTACATGTGATAGATTAGTTTTTTTCTTTTACATGCTTTAACAACCTGAACCCCTTGCTAATTGGTTTTTTTCGTTCAATTTTTTTTCTGAATTGACTTGAAAAGAGACCTCCAATGTCGATATCGGTCATTATCGAATATCGGTCCGTATCGGATCGAGATATGCGAAATCGTATCGGTATCGACCATATTGGATTTGTATAGGCCGATACTGCAAACCAGAGTTGCCTAATTCGTCACCCCCCTACGTCCCACGAATTGGGACGGACGATCCCGAATAGGGTGCTTTCGCGACCGATGTCGTCGAATTTAGCGACCAAATTTTTTTTACCGAAAACTGGAAGATGAATATGAAAGCTGAAAATTTTATACAAGCTAAAAAAAACAGAAATACCTTTGATTTGCTGTCTGGGAAGGAACCGTCGGCGTCGGGGGAAGCCACCCCGCCTTCGCAACCGCCGCCTCTTTTCGAGAACCGGCTGACTCCGACACGGTGGAGACGCTACCTCCTCTCCGAGCTGGATGAATCCGGTGGGGTGGAGCGCTCACGAACTTGGTTGCGGACGAACGAGAAGCGGTGGACGAGCGTGGTGGACGAGCGGAGGTGGAGTGGTGTTTTCTCTCTCCTCTCTTCCCCGTTTTGATAACGTTTAAACAAAAAAAAATTGCCATCACATATAAGGCTGAGCTCATCTAACACAAATTCCTTAATCCCAACCGTCCACGTCACCGATCCAAGTCCCGCGATCCAACGGTCTAAATTTAATCCTATTACGTATGTAGATTTTGAAAAAAAAAAAAAAACTTTCGAACTCACGATTCGAAACATGTACTACTGGTATAATGTCAGTTTTAACAATTAGCCCACTAGCCACAAACTCAACTTAACTTTGGTGTTTAAGTTGCCATGTATATATTATTTATCTATAATACTTGACTAACTTGTTTTTTTTTTATCTAACCTTTTTTTTCCCTTTATATATATATATATATATTCTTTTTTTTCTCAATATTTGTTGGTTAATTAATTATTTTTATTTTATTTTTATATAGTGTATACTTCTATATAATTGTATATGGTACAAAAGACGACCCAAATAAAAACGAACAGCAATTCCAAATAGTGTACTGAATAAGTCTACCCCTACCGTACCGCGTACTGGTTGAGGTACCGTATCGCGTACCCGTACCCATATTCGTACCAAAGCGATCCACGATCATGATAACATTGCTGCAAACTATGGTCGTGTTGTTCGTTCTTGAATGCAGAACTTGTGATTAATGCTTAAGCATTTCCCTTATCTTGCCAGGTAAATCGTACCGTAGCTTTTTAAATGGAAGCGAGTTTTTTTCGGTTTCTTAAATTCGTGGGAGTTGGGTTCAAAGCTAGAGCCGAATCAGAAGGCCGTCAACTGTTTCTAAAGCTGGGTTACAGTCATGAGGTGGAGTTTGCAGTTCCTCCCGCCGTTCGCGTGTTCTGCTTCAAACCCAATATAATTTGCTGTACAGGGATTGAGAAGCAAAGGGTGCACCAGTTTGCTGCTGCTGTTCGGAGCTGCAAGCCACCTGAAGTTTACAAAGGCAAAGGCATAATGTACATTGATGAAGTCATAAAGAAGAAGCAAGGAAAGAAATCAAAGTGATTGGCACATTGTGGCAAGAAACATATTTGTGGAATGAAAGCATTTTGTTATGAAATTTAGTCTATTTGGTAAATTTTAGTGTTCTGTAGTATTTTTTCTCGAAATTCTGTTCATGCTTGATATTTCCCCGTAGTAGTAAGTTCTTGCCGTTGTGTCACAGATGTTGTAAAGTTTACTTGCTTTGGAATCTCTGAGAGCATTTGACAATTGTTAACAGGTGAACTTTGAACAATGGTTATTCTCTCTACTGGAAATTCTCTTTTTAATCATCATTTACAATGCAATTATCTCTACTATTATTGAAAAATTAGATAGAAATTAGATAGCAATGCATACTATTATTGAAAAATTAGATAGAATTCTAAATTATTTTAAATATGATTTGAATATATATGATTTGTTATAAATATATTTTTAGAATTTTTAATGTTTTTAGTTAAATAATACTATATAGTTAGTTTATATATTGGATATGTTTTAAGATTTGTTATATGTTGTTCAGGTACTTAACAGAATTTTAGGCATTTTTTTCCTAACCACTTGAGTAGATAATATATGTGGTAGTTAATTTTTTTTTTTAATATTAATAATTGAGAATATACATATGGCTTAGACGGTTCATGCTGCATTATAATGGTAGAGTTCAAGGGAAATGTAAGTTATAAATCAAGAATTGTGCTGATTGCTTTGAGGCTTTCTTTAACCTTTTCTATGTTTATGCTTTTGCATAGTTGGGGTGATGTAAATTGCATAAAATCAATAGAAATTGTCCCATAAAAACAAAATCGATCAGCTTTCTAGCGCCGGACTTATGGGGAGTGGTTCAGCGGAAATTGTTGTCCAACTATTAGTAGTGATATATAATTATCTTACATTATCTTAACGACATATCAGACATTAAACTATATAATTCTATCTAATATATTATAGTACAGTATATTATTATTAAAATTAATTATGATAATTGTGTTGTAACATATAATGTAATATGATTAATATTTTAGTAGAATGTAGGATTGTATAATATGATAATTCTTTTTCGATAAATATTCATTTTATTAGTATACTAATAACATTATCATAAAATAGTACTATAATTTATATAGTATAATATTACAATGTAGCATAAAATATTTTTATAATATTAAATTATTATAAATTATTTTTTTGCATACCTTCTCACTCGATTTCTCAATTGGGAACCAGCCTGCAACCCGGCCCGAAAAAATTGGCCCATGTGTTGACTTGGCCCAATTACTCATGGGCCTCGACTGGTCCGGCCCAGTATATCAGTGTGTGTTGGATCTTATATCTTAGCTCACAAGAGAGGTTCGTCCGTCTAGAAGTCCAGGTTCGTCTATCTCGAAGTCCAGGCCCGTCCTGGTTCGGCCCATGGCCCGTTGTCTTGTTAAGTCTGGCTCGTGGTATGTCTCATAGAGCCCGTGAAGGTCCAAGCATATCTCGGCCTATAGCATGATAACGCCCGTTAAAACAACAGTCCATTATTTAAGCCCAATTTGCATTAATATGAAAGAATATCAATAATACCAAAAGTTAAATTTAGTCTCATAAGCTATTTTATTGCCCAAAGGGTCTTGGGTTCAAATCGACAAATTTTGATTATTTTTAATTAAAATTGTCATATAAAACTCATGTACAAATAGGCCTACTCGGTCCATGGTCCAGGCACATCTTGGCCCAGACGGATGCCCGACGTGTCTTAGGTCCTTTAAGCCCCGCTCAGCCCACGGCCCAGGCATGTCCTGGTCCAGGCACATGCTGGCCAGTCCCGCTACAGTGAATGGCCCATATGCAGTGCTTGGCTGAGATGGTATGCCCTCGGGATCTTTCATTTACAATGCATAGGCGAGATAAGTCCGGCCCACCCAAATTTTGTGTCAGGGCCCGGCCCATTTGTGACAGGTTTAGTACTCACATAACTATCATTTTGTGTGTGAATTCCCTTTTTACAGTGACATGGCTGTGGTATATATATCATTTTCAGTGCAGAACCAAACTCTTAAAAAACGGATACTATCTCGAATAAAGTCACAATTCTGCAATCAAGAAAATCTTTAAAACACGAACAAAGTCACAAGAAAATCTTAAAAGCCATACAAATGGGAAAAAAAATAATTACTTTTTGGAGAAGCATATGTGAGAATTTCAAATGCAAATACATTAACCAGTCCTTATCAAATATATGCCTTCTCAAAAACCAAAAATCCATCTTAACTATCCTCTATCCCTATGGAAGCGTAGTCTGGTCTTCAACTTCATGAAATTTTTTGAAACCCTTTTCTCGATAATAAATTAATAAGGGACTGACAAAGTTGCTTCTTTTTCTCATGGTTATACTAACCGATTTGTGTGCACAAGATATCAAGATGTATAATGGGTCGGTCTAGTCCGATTTGACCGGATTCGGGTCGGTCTGGGTCCAATCCGGTACAGAGACTGGACCGGACAGGGCCGGCCAGGTCAGATTGTCAGAAGACCCAGCCCAGAATCGTGATCCAATCCTCGGCCTGATTTAAAAAAAAAATTATGTTTATTTTTATATATATATATATATATATATATGTATTATATATATATTATATATAATCTATATGATATAACTTATATGTTAATAAATTTAAATTAAAATTTATAGGTTTTTTGTTACTAAGTTAATTTTGTATAATTTGAAATTTATAAATTATTTGTTAGAAAGTTTTTTTTTTATAATTTATGTAAAAATTTATATAAACATTAAGTAAGAAAATTTTATTTGATTTCTTTATATGAATATTTATATAAATTTAAGTATAAATTAAGATTTAAATATTTATAAGTTGAAAAAAAAAATCAATTTTTTTTTGAATAACTTATAAAAAAAATGTATAAATCTTTTTTTTTAATTTAAACATAAATTTATGACTTGAAATTTAAAGAATTTATTTATATAGACATAAAGAAGTTAAATGTAAACAACTAAGAACATTAAGTAAGAAAGAGATGAATTTCTTTTATTAATGACAATAAAATTATAAATGTATTATAACATTAAGTAATAAAAAAAATAGAAACTCGTAAATGATATTTTATTTAAAGTTGGTAAAAAATGTACAAGTCTTTTAAAAAAAATTCGGCGTCAGTCTTTCGTTGAAGTTTATTACTCAGCTCCTCCTTCAGTAGCGCCATCCATAGTAAGAGATTGAAAGTCCAACTCTAAGATATCGACAGTTTCATCTCTTGAGCCTTGAGTTCTTTTTTCAGCACGGGTCCAATATTGAACGCAGACACAAGCTTTCAAAATATCTGGCACCAACCGACTCCTCTTCTTGCTTAGCATCCTTGAACCTGCGCTAAAACAAGATTCCGATGCTACCGTGCACATCGGGACCATTAGAATATCACATGCTATACAAGAAAATACATGATAAAGAATTTCGTGTCTCTTCCACCATTCTAAAATTGAATAATAAGATGAAGAGTCATCTTCATCTAATTCATAAGAATTTCGATATAAGGATCATTCTTGAGTGGGTTGGGAAAAAATTCTTTTCTTTCTTTCTTTCTTTCTTTCTTTCTTTCTTTGCATTACACTTTTATCATATTATAATTTAGACATAGAACCAGAGCTACTACCTTGAACGGATATACCGGATCGGGTTGATACAACTATTTCTTCATATAAAGCAATTAAACTATCTAAAACATCACCTACGTCAACTCTCATATTATCTTCAAATTCGTCTAATAAAATAAATACACCATTTAATTTAATCTTGGGCTCTAAAATCGAAGCCAGACAATATAGAAGAGGTAATTACCCTAATATTTTTTAAATTTGGCTTCCATTTTGGAAACCACATAATCAAAACCAGGGACATTTCTATATCTAGAAAATAAATGAGACATGTTAAGAATTTCTGTTAAAGCTAAATGATAAGTTGGATAATAAATTCCAGATAGAATGGTTGTAGCATTGTAAAATAATTCTAAAAATTCAAAAATAGAAATAGCAATTAACCAATCATTCTTAGTTACTTGATAATCAAAACTAGGATTAGTATTACAATAATGTGTAATAACATCTTTAAACTTCATAGAAGATTTCAATATTAACTAAGTATAATTTCATCCATGTGGTGTATTCTTTACGAATCGCCTAAAAGCAATACCATATTGTGTACATAAATGTTTTAAAAGCTTGTTGTCTAGTTGCAGAAGCGTTCAAACTCTGTAAACATAATCTAACATCTTCTAAATTTAGTTGAAAGAATTCAAGACATTTTTGTACAATCAAATTAATAATATGACAAGCACATATAATATGAAAAAGTCTACCTTCTAGTATAGGCAAAAAAATGTGTTTTCAAAACATTAATAGAAGAAGTGTTATTACTAGCATTATCAAAAGAAATCAAAAAATATTTTATTGTGAATATCATATTCACGCACAAATTGCCTTATAGAGTCACTGATTACAGTGTCGGTATGTAGAAATTCTAAAGGCCTTAGATAAATGATGCATTTTTGCAACATTCATCTTGGATCTATATAATGTGTCGTAATATAAATATAAACATAATTTTGTTTAGTAGTCCATATATCAGAAGTTAGAGCTAATTTACTAACATGCATAAAACTTTCTTTCAAAAAGCCTTATCTTTTTGAAAAAAAAATTCAAAGGCTCTGCTCTAGTACTAGATATAGAAACTTTAGTAAAACAAAGATTAATGGTACTACTTGCATAATCATAATACTAATGACCCTCGAAAAATGTAAACGGTTGTTCGTCACAAATAATATATTTTGTTAACTCAGTCTTGTTTCGAGCGTCAAATAAGTAAAGTTACACATAGAAGATCCTTGAGCACAGATACTTAGCTTTGTCTAGCGTACAGTTGTCTTTGCCATAACAACTTTTGTAGTGTCATTTTAAAGTGTCCGAGCCATCATTTTTTCTTTTCTTTGTAAACCGGCTTACATTTCTTATATTCTGTAGCCTTAGGTATTGGTTTTCGATCTTTTGGATCTAAAACCGACGCACCCTCACTATCAGTGACTTAAAATAATTCCATAAAAATAATTTTTTTTTTCTATTGTCAAAATTTGTAGGCGTAGTCATACTTCTAACTTCAGGATATGACATTTGTATCGGTGACGCAGAATCAGAAATAAAATTATTTTCAAATATATTATTATAATAATCATAATTTTTAAAAGATTGGTTTGAACCTTGTCCATTCATATTTAAAAAAAAATTCAAAAAATTTAGAACAAAATTAATATATATATATATATATATATATATATATATATATATATATATATAAAATTAATTTTTTATTGAGAGAGAGAGAGAGAGAGAGAGAGAGAGAGAGAGAGAGAGAGAGAGATTCTTATTCTCATCCATCGTGGTTCATCCACCTTGCAACAGCATTATGCTCTAGAGTTAAGTCATTGGCACAGTCGTAGTCGTGTTTATTCCTATTAGCGTTATTCGTACTCCCAATTAATCCATCGCTACGGATGAACATAAATATAGTCTTCTTTCTTCTTAGTTTTTTTTTCTTCTTCTTCTTCTTCTTCCTATTTTAGGAGAATCTCGTGATAATAATAAACACGTGGATAAGTAGAAAAAAAAGAAGCAGTGTAGGTCCGGAATGGGTACTACTCTTCTTCTCTTCCGAAGGATACGAAAAGGAACTCAATATATTTCCATCCAAATCTCTTAGCCACCACTCCAAACATGCAATTGGTGACACAATTATGCGTATTGTACAATTTGTTGTCCAACCTGAAAGTTTCCTTCTACGTAAACATACGAATTAACTTGCACTTTGCACCTCTGCCACGTTTACTTCGCACTCAAATACTCAAATAAGAATTCAAATAGTAACTAATTTCCAATGCAGAGTAATTACAGGTGCACCTATTAGGACCTCGCCAACCCCTAGGCTCATACGTGCCAAGCTCCAGACCTAGAGGACCACAGCCTACCTTGCTAGCCCACACGTGCGCCACCCTTCCCTGTCTCCTTCCTTTGCCAAACCTATGCTATATCTACATAGAGCTAAACTTGTAATGTATGTCCTTACCATTTTTTTATTATTCACTGCAGTCCTTTTTTGTTTTGTTTTCTTACAAAACAGCCGCCTTTAGCCGCCTCACTGTAATTAATAGCTCCGAATGGGCTCATTTGAGTTATTGATGTTTGCATATATGCCCCCTCTCTAATGTATATTTAGCATCATGTTTTCCCACATTTTACTTTATAAGTGTCCGATACGCATCAGCTGGTCCAAATAAACTATGACACCTGTAACTAACTATAGTGTATACGTTAATCAAAGTTGCAAAATCGGTAAAAGAAATTATTATTTATATCATAAGAGTGACTCATGAGTTAATTTTGATATTGTAAATTGATTCAAATTATATAATTATAATTTTAAAAAAAAAAATATAGTATGGATCTAATGGTACTACAAGATTTAACCAACAATCCGATAGTCTTCCAAAGCATTGTTATAACGATGTTTATAATAATTAATATGCTAATAATTATATAGGAAATGAACAACCACCGACAAAAATATTATCTCAAAAAAATAAAAATACTATTCCAACACTTCAATCTAAAACAATATCGATTTATTGAAAAAAACATTTAATAAATTATTTGTCATATCTAATGAGGGAAAGAAAGTCTTAAATTCCACAAACCAAAAATCAATCGGATTTTTTCGTTTCAAGTAATAAAATATAATCTAATTATAAAAAAAAGGAAAAAGTGGGGGGTATTTGCAGATAGGGGGACCCCTCGCCAACTCAGTTGGCGGGGTGCTGAGTTGGAGAGCATCTCGCCAACTGAGTTGGCGGGGCGCTCTCCTCGAGAGCCCGCTCGCCAACTCAGCTGGCGGGGCATGCTGAGTTGGCTTAGACCCGTTGCAATTTGCTCGTTTGCTCGCCAACTGAGTTGGCGAGTAAGGATCCGTTTTCGACCGTTCCACAACGGCTATTACATTCTCCCTCTATAAATTAGCTATCTCAACCAAATCATCTCACCCTCAATCTACTTCCTCTATTTCCTCTCTTCCCTCTAGCAAAGTCTCCAACACTCTCTCTGTCTCTCTGCCGGCTGCTAAAGTTCATTTGAGTTTTCTGTAGCAAAAGTTCTCAATCGTCATGGATCGTAGCGTAAGAATTGTATGCTCGCACGGCGGTAAAGTAAACGGGTTAAATTACGAAGGAGGAGAAAGTATAATTTTTTCAACTTATCCGAATATTAGTTTTGAAAATATACGTAATCATATTATTGAACGTTGTTCTATTCATTATGATTTTATTCTGAAGTTTATTTTTTGTTCTAATTATTTTTTGATAGATAGTGAAGATGCATGGAATTATATTCTTGAGATTAATTCACAATCACGGTATATAAAAATATATGTTATTAAAGTAGCAGCAACCTTAGATAGTAGAAATAATGAATATTTTTCTGAATATCAGCATGTTAGTTCGGGTGCTAGTTCTTCTCAACAAATAGTTTCATTTATCCAAGAAGGTCATTCATCAGATGAATCTAACCATGATGATGATAGTGACAACGACGATGGAAATAGTGATGATTTAGTTGAAAATGTAGATTATACGGTAGATGATGATGTTGTAAAAGCTATCACTGATGAATTATTTAAGGGACAATCATTTCCTAGTCGTTCTCACTTTAGAAGCTTTATAAGTAATTTAGCAATTAAATATAATTTTAGTTGTTCAGCTAGTGTTATGAATAATGCTCGTGGAATTATATATAGTTGTGATCAACCGAATTGTAATTGGAGAGTATATGTCAAATCTATTGGAAATGGCGATATAGTTAAAGTTAGTACATTAAAAAATCGTCATTCTTGTTTAGGAAGACTTAGTACAGGACGTCATCGACTAGCTACCGCTTCATGGATTAAGACCATGATAATTGATATTATTAGAGATAACCAGTCATACAGTCCATCACAAATTGTTAAAGATATATAGAGAGAGCACCGTATACAAAGTTAGTTATTCCAAAGCATGGAGAGCCCGAGAGACAGCATTAGCTGAAATTAATGGTGGTTATGATGAGGCATACGCTAGTCTTGAGGAGTATTGTTATAGAATTATGGAGACAAATCCAGGTAGTACATATTTTATTAAAACTGCCGAAAATAATAGCTTCCAACGAATTTTTATTTGTTTTAAGTCATGTATTGATGGATTTTTAAGTGGATGTTTACCAATTATTAGTACTGATGCTACATTTCTTTCGTCTAAATATCAAGGTATCTTATTTATTGCTTGTGTTCACGATCCTAACTATCAATTATATCCTATAGCTTATGTTGTTGCTGAAGGTGAGAATAGTGATTCTTGGTCTTGGTTTTTAAATTCTCTTAAAATATCTTTTGAAAGTTGTGTATAAAATTACTATACTCTTGCGATTGGATCTGTTTACCAGAACTATAAAACAAAAATATGATATCAGTACAAACAAAATTTGCGTATAAAATTACTCTAACTTTTTAAGGTCTTTCATTCATACCTGTATCAGTAAAATACATCCACAAATACTCTTGCGATTGGATCTGACAAATTCTGTCAGATTGGCGTATAAAAAGGCAAGAGTAGCAGCTCCCCACGCATGCTCAGTAGGTTTTGTCAGATCATCCAAGAATGGTAGAAGCTGCACATTTACCATATTTCCCGATGCATCGGAAAATAGAATTGCACCACATAAACAGAGCAGATACGCTCTTGTGCAACGAATGACCTGGATTTATTAAGTGTTATATAGAATTGCACCACTAAATTAAGTAATAAACAAATTTACTAATAAAAATACATACCCAAATTTCATCTACATCAACCACCCGATCAATAGTTTGATGTAGGTCCATAAAGTTGCCACGAAGCCATGTAAATGTCACATAATTGCCATCTTTTAGACCCGAAGGAGGGCTAACACCGAGATACCTCCTGATTAAATCAGATCCCTTTAAGTGCGGATCAAAATATATAGCGTTACCTTTAATAGGTAACCCTAGTATATTCGCCACATCAAAAAGGGTGATCGTCATCTCGCCGAATGGGAGTTGGAAAGTGTTGCTTTCGGGCCACCAACGCTCCGCAAGGCTTACAACTAAATGAAGATCGTGGATTAAATATCTAACACGATCTATATAGTGGAATCCAAAGGATTCCACCAAAGCCGTTTGGACCGAATTTAGCTCCCACGTCCGATAATTCTTTTCGGCCCAATGTACATGGATCCGGGTTCGTAAACCAAGATCATGGTCGTATAACTATAAAAAACATATGCATTATATTTTGTATGTAAATTTATATGCATTAATAAAGTAAACATATGCATTATAAAAAATATATGCATTAATAAAGTTGGCAACTTGTAATTTCAAAAATTACCTCGCCAGTAAATATCTGACTAGAAATGTGGTCTTCACGTTACTTAATAATAAGCGCGGTAGTCGGTCCGCCAGGAATACGACCGTCGTTGTGGGTAGCCATCGCCAGTAAATATCAGGAGGAGAAAGAGAATTGCTGTGATTAAGGGGAAGAAGTTGTGAAAATAGGAGGAGGAGAATTTTTGTGTGAGGAGTGTTTGGGGGGGGGGGGGTATTTTTATAGAATTGAAATCTATCCGTTGGGCAACGGCTGAAAAGCTACGGTCGAGTCTCGTAGAGCGTGCCCCGCCAACTGAGTTGGCGAGCGGCTCTCGAGGAGAGCGCCCCGCCAACTCAGTTGGCGAGATGCTCTCCAACTCAGCACCCCGCCAACTGAGTTGGCGAGTGGTCCCCCTATTTGCAAAATCCCCCAACTTTTCCCTTTTTTTATAATTAGATTATATTTTATTACTTTAAACGAAAAAATCCGAAAATCAATACCTATAGAGAGGTGCACAATACAAGAACACAAAAAAAAAAATTTTAATTGAGAAAAAATAATGGCAAGAGAACTTTGAAGAGACACCGTGAAGCTTGTTATGGTAAAAATTCACTTAATGCTACCCAATTAAGTACCGGTCCTCATAGATTTTCAATATGAACTTATATTAGGCTGCTCGTAACAAAACTATCTTAATAAAATATATTATTTGTGATTAACCTTTCACATTTGGTGAGAGTGAACTATATTTTGACTCTGCAAGTAGTACACTAAATTCTTGTTTACTAAAATTTCTAGATCTAGTACAAGAGCAAAAGATGTTAAAATATTTGAAAAACATATTGGATTTTTTTTTAAAAATATTAGTAATTTTTTTAACTTTGATATATGGATTAGTAAACAAAATAATTCTTTTGTTTGTATCACGACACATTATCTAGATGGAAAGTGATTTTACAAAAATAAACTGTCTAAGATCATTGAAATTTTCACATATGAAATTGCAATCTACGGAACCATATTACAAGTTTTACGTAAATATAATATTCATAATAAATTAATTTTTTATAATTTTAGCAATAATACTTCTTGTATGAATATTTTCAAATCGCATTTTTTCTTATATTAGAAGGATGATTTTTTTTAAGTAAGATGTGTTTGTCATATTGTTAATTTAATTGTATAAGAATGTCTTGAATTTTTTTAAATGAATTTAGAAAATATTATAATATGTCTAATTAATTTGTGCACAATATGGTGTAAAATTTAGAAGATTTATTAATGATGTACCACATAGATGGAGTCTATTTATTTAATATTAAAATCATGTATTAAATATAAAGATGTTATTACACACTATATTAATACAAGTTCATGTAGTGATTATCAATTAACTGATAATTATTGGTTAATTGGTTCCTCATTTTTTTAAATTTTTTTAATTGTTTAACAATATTATATATATTTTATCCGGAGGTTATTATCCTACTTTTTATTTCATTTTAACATAGATCATTAATATTATTTTTTACAAAAAATGATATACTCCTGCTTTTGTTTATATCGTTTCTAAAAAATAGAAGTAAAGTTTCTAACATATTAGTGTGATATAGCTTTTTTAATATTGTTTGAGTACGACTTTTGATCATAAGATAAAATTAGATATTGTATTTATATTGTAGATAATTTTTATTACCATATGAACATTGAGGTAAGTACTTTAAAAATAGTAATCAAATAATATTTAGATACTCTAATAAGTTAATATGAAGAAAACGTTATATAGAACGGACTAGGTTCAACCGTTCAAGGTAGTAGTAGGTATGGTTTAATTTTAAGCTATCTCATGCTAAGAGTATACAAAGAAAGAAAAAAAAAACTTTTCTTCCAACTCAAGAATTCTCCTTGTATTTAAACTCCTATAATGAAGTTGATGACGATTTTAGATCATATTTTTTAATTTTAGAGTGGTGGAAAGCACTGAAAGTTTTTTTTATCCTGTACTTGTTTCTTTGACACGTGATCTTCTAATGACCTCGACGTCAATGGTAGCATCAAAATCTGTTTTTAGTACAGATTCAAGAATGCTAAGTAAGAAAATAACTATATTACTACCAGATATTTTGAAAGTTTGCGTTTGCATTCAACATTGAATTTGTGTAAAAAAAAGACTCAATACTTAAAAGATAAAAGTGTCGACATTAATAAACCGAACTTTCAATCTTTACTACTTATGACACTAGAGGAGCTGAAGAATGAAGTGACGAAGTCCTGCAGAGTTATGTCAATTTCTTTAAAAATAGAAGATTTGAAGATATCGAAGAACCATAACAAAGATTAAAAAAAGATGGACATAAAAACAGAAGACTGGAGATCAAATTAAAAATGAAATGTAAACTTTTTCTCTTTCAGCTTTTCTAAAAATAAATAAAAATGTTATTAAATTTCTCAAATAAGTAAAGTTGATAAAGTTTTTATTTGTTTACTAATTACTTTTATGTTTCTTATTTGAGAAATTTAATAATATTTTTAAATCCAGCAAGCTCAGACTAGTAAAGTTGATAAAGTACCGGTTCTCCTAACTGGACTGACCCGGCCCAGTCAAATCCAGCAAGCTCAGACTAGTCCGACCCGACCTATGTTGTGCAAGCAAGTAGAGTGTTAGTCGTGGCCCATCCGTCAGTTGAGAAAGTAGGGTGTGATTAAGGAGCTTAGTGCCTTATGGTTCAAAATGGAGATATTTGTGTCGGAGAAGAGAAAAGAAAGATTTTTGGTGGATATTAGGAATTTTCAATTAACTTTATACATATAGGTTACTATACTACTGTGTTCAGTTTTATCTAAAAACTTTTTTTTCTTTCAAATATATTCTTATATATATTTATTAATTAAAAATTATTAATTAAAATTAGTAGAAGTTGTTGGGTAATTATGAGAGTTGTCATATGATCTTCCAAAATAGACTTGCAAACATACATAAAATAATATATATACTAATATAATAATCAATTTAGAATAATGAACACGGTTGTTTTTAGTCTTTCGCAATAGTTTTAATAAAGACTTAAATAATTACAAAAACATTTTAGTCTTCAAATATTAATATATAAAATATGTTATTTTAATAATAATCCATAAAATACATGTACTAGTAGTATATATAAAGATGGCTAAATTACTCTAATGGCATCTAAACTATAGTATTAAAACATTTTTGATACCTTAATTTTTTCAATGCTCAAATTTGGCATTTCAACTTTATAAATTGTTCCTTTTAAGTACATTACCATCAATTTTGAACAATTATCTCCAGTCAAACTTTCATGGACGGCTCACATGAGGGCAATCCAGTCATTTATAATTTAGCTAAATTATTTTAATGGCACCTTAACTTTTAAATAGTGATAAAGTGGTACAATGTTTTGTATGATTTGCTTTTGGTGATAAAGTGGTACATGGAAGAACTTTTAAATGTCATCTAATTTTTAGATGTCTCTTCAGCAAAAATTAAGGCTATGAGATGAATACTAAAATAATGAAACTACTATAATCCCAGATTCACTAACTTAGTGATAAAGTGGCTATTGTTAGAATAAACGTAGAAGAAGGAAGAAAAAAAATAGGAGAGAAGATATCTTATTAGTGTAATCTCATAGTGGGAGGCAAATGCCTTATTTATACAACCCAATGAAGATGTAATATTAATCTTTAACCAATGTGGGACTAAAATACAAAGTGAAAATCCAACCCTTTAATAACCCATGTTATAACACTTCCCCTTTGGATGACCACCATCTCTAAAAGCCTATTGCCTCGTTAAAGCTTTGCCAGGAAAACCTATTAGGACAAAACCTGTGCGAAAGAAAATAGTACAATATTTAGGATGACTTAGATAGGTGTTGGACACGCTTAATGTTGTCTCATTAAAACCTTGTCAGAAAAAACTCAATGTAAAAAAAATTCATGACTAAGAAAAAAGAGTAAAACACGTTATAGTCCATACAAAATGTATCTCCTCCTGAAAATAATCATTCCCCCTGATGATGCTGATCATGAACAGTCAACTGATGAAGACGCCGCATTATAATTCCATGAACTAGTTTATGAAAAGTTGACTTTGGCAACGATTTGGTGAACAAGTCTACAAGATTATAACTTGAGCGAACTTGTTGGACGTCAATATCAAAGTTCTTCTTAAGCTCATGAGTATAGAAAAACTTCGGTGAGATATGCTTGGTCTTGTCTCCTTTAATAAATTCACCTTGAATTTGTGCAATAAATGCTGCATTATCCTCATGAATAACAGTTGGAGTATCTGTGGTAGAGAAATGTGACATGAGCTACGAATGTGTTGAATCAACGATCTCAGCCAAATACATTCTCTACTTACTTCATGGAGAGCCAATATTTCTGAGTGATTTGAGGAAGTAGCAACTATTGTTTGTTTTGTTGAACACCAGAAAATAGTTACATTGCTATTAAGAAATACATATCCAGTTTGTGAACGACCTATATGGGGATCAGATAAATAACCTGAATCTACAAAGCCAACTAGATTCGTGATGTCAGATAAACCACATGTATAAAATAATCCTATGTCGGTAGTTCCACGAAGATATCTCATCACATGTTTAATGCCATTCCAATGTCTGTGAGTTGGTGCCGAGCTATATCTAGCCAACAGATTGACAGAGAATAATATGTCTGGCCTTGTACATTATGATAGATACATTAATACCCTAATGGCACTAAGGTACGATACTTCGGGTCCTAGCATCATTTCATTGTCGTCCTTAGGACGATATTGTCACGCCCCGGCCCCGCCCGGGCCGCCGCTCCGCCCTGCCCCGCCCCGTGCGGCCGGGAATTAACGAACCGGACACGTATCACCGTGTGTCACGCCCCAGTCCCAAAATACCGAGGGACCGGACGCGTGTCAATGGCCAGCAGTACGCACCGATGGACCAACTCAATATAATGGATCCATCAGGGCATACTTAAGCTGTAAAACAAGTCTACGACAATCATGGCACAACTAGTCTCATCCACACAAGATATAAAATATGATCCACAGAATAAATAAATAAGGAATGTAAATCATCAGCAAGTCTCACAAAGTACTTCGGGGAACAACCCGATAAAAATCTAGTACAATGGTTCAACAGACCAGAAAGTAAATGACTGAAATAAATGCTAAAAGCTGAGCATGAACATGGATGCTCAAGAGAAGTCTTCAGCTAAGACCTCGTCCTCAGATGGTGGTACAGCTCCTGGATCAGCTCCTGCTCCGGTCCCGTAAACCTCGGGATAAACCACGTCTGCAAAATCTGGGGACAAAATCCGGATCTAGGTCCTCAGGGGACATAGCAAGGTACAAGAAAGCTCATGCCAAATAAATACAGATAAGCAGTGCAGCAAATAAATAACTAAATGATCAATGGGTAAATATGTAACCATCTAAGTGAAATGCAAGTGAGAGTAACACTAAAACTCAGGCTGAAGCCACTACAAGCTCTGTGTCGGGGAGCCGGGTAGCGGTAATAAACACGTAATGTGCCTAGCTCTGCTACGAGAGTCTGAGGCCTCACAATAGTAGTAGATAGATATATGAAACAGCCTGTAGCATGTGTGACTCTCCCCACCCAATGTAACCACGCATATCATGACCACAACGTCTCATGCCCATGTCAAGCGCGATCATAGCTAATGCAACAAGTCATAAGTATCTAGGAGTATAATGTCCATGTCCTGTATCCTATACAGGATCACCACGAATTTCTCGGGAAAATCCTGTCTCATGAATAGTGTCAAGTGTCCTGGGTCATATGGTACTTGATAAGACAAGTACGAGAATAAAGTGTCACGAATGTCCATCTCTAGATGACCGTACCCAACACTGCGCACAGTGTCGGCACCCGACTGATAATCGGACGCTAAGTACGTCACACGGTCCTAGGTTAAGCATGCACAGCAATATAATGAAGCAAGGAAAATATGTAACAATACTGCAAGGTTTGGCAAGGTACACTTGCCTGATGTTTGAATATCAACTGTCGTCCTGGTATCGGTGGATCCGGTAGGGACTACTCCAAAAGCTGTAATAAATATCACCAACAGTCTCAGAAGGTATCAAACAGCTAGGAACGCCTGTCCTTACGTCCAATTTGGACACAGGGGCAAAAAGGTCATTTCCGGGCCAAAGCGGGTTCCAAAGGTGGGCCCACTTTGCACCGAAAAGCGTGCCGAGGGTAGCAGTCTCTAAATGGGACAAACTATGGGTCAAACAACTCTAAATGTCAATACGATCCCAACGGTATGTCCAAATTTGGATTCCGATGAGCCGAACCTAATTTGGTCCAAAAAGTCAACTGTGGGGCCCGCCAATTGGCGATCTGGTCAACCGTCTCAGAAATGCGTGAAAATTGGGTCACAGGACCAGCGTGTTACCACGAGTCCAGTGGCACAAGTTTCGTCGCAATCTGACAAGCGTGCACAAAATACTCGTGAGTTCCACAAAAGTGGCGACACGGAATTTATTCGCGGATGCGGCCTGATTCCGGCGCGCACAAGCGTCCAAATCAGTCCCCACGAATTTTCACGTGTCCGCTTATGCTGTGTGCACCATTCGGTACACTTGGCACAAGGCGGGGCGGTCCCGTTTGGCGGGGCGCGCTCCGATCTCCCACTTTTAAAAAACCGGAAAAAGTGGGTGCGCGCAGTTTTGTGACGACTACAATTTGGTCCACAGCAACTAATAGCACAAAGTTATAATACAGAAAATAAACTAGGTCATGTAATCTACAGGTATCAAAAAGAATCGTTGAATTCGGATCTCTGTGGTGGGAGATACGAACTCGACAATATGGGTGGTCATCGCAAGTTTCTGCGATTGCAGAATTTTGTCTGCTCGTGCTGACTTGGGCGCTGTTTTTCACCTAGGGACACACGTTTTCCGGGGTTGACTATAAAACAGATATTGGAGAGGGTTAAGGGAAGATCATACCTATGAAAACGGATCTGCGTTTGGTCGAGCGAGTCAACGGAAAAACGCGCCGGAGCGAAGGTGCCTCGAGTGGGAATCTGCAGTCCGCGATGTCGGCGTCGACGGGGTGGCTGGATGGCTTGGGGAGGCTTCTCTGGCTGCGGTGACGGCTCTAGATGGGAAGGGGAAGTCTGGAGTTTTAGGTTAGGGTTTTGGGGAGCTAATGATATATATATATATGTTATATATTAAGAGAGAGAGAGAGAGGGATCAAGGGGGTCCGCGGGTTGAAATAATGGGTCGCGGATTGCCAGGGGTCCACGGATGCTAACGTGAAGCTTTGCTGAGAAGTCAGCAAGCTTCCCAAGTAACATAGTAACTATTATTACTATGGTTATTATTATAAGTTTATTATTCTAAGTTATTATTATTATTATTATATTCTATTAACTTTTTTTTTTCTTTCTTTCTTTTCTTTTCCTTACTTTCTTTAATTAAAATATATATACATATATATTTGTTTATATATATATATATTTTTTTTCACACATAAGAAAAATTTATAGATTAGGGTATTGCACATCGTTAGGCTAGCAACTGCTCATGGGGTCTCCTACATGGAATAAATTCCGAAAAATTCCTAATGGTCCCACAAGTCCTCTAAGTGCCCGAACACCTAACATAAAAATTATTAAAAATCTATTTCTCCTATTTGGACCTAATTACTACAATTTAATTAATAATAAATAAATAAAGGGCTTATACAATTTTCTGGGAAGGGGTTTTACATTCTACCCAACTTATAAAAATTTCGTCCTCGAAATTAAAATAAACCACGATAGAATGCAAGGATGGTATAAGATATAAATTAACAATGTAAATTCATACCTTGGTCTGCGAATAGGTTCGGGAAACGCTTGCGCATGTCGTCCTCGCGTTCCCAAGTTGATTCTCCTGGCGCGCCATGCCTCCATGCTACGCGAACCAAGGGAATAGACTGGTTCCTTAATACGTTCTCTCGACGATCAAGGATTCCCACGGGTTGCTCTTGGTATGACAAGCTCGGCCCAATGGTGATCTCTGAATGGTCGAGGACATGACTGCTGTCTGCCACATATCGCCTGAGCTGCGACACATGGAATACGTCATGTACTCCCTCCAGTGAAGGTGGTAGCGCAAGTCTATATGCCACCTCTCCAACTCTCTCGAGTACGTCAAATGGTCCAATATACCTTGGACTCAACTTGCCGCGCCCTCCGAATCGGATGGTGCCTCTGGTCGGTGATATCCTCAAGAAGACGTGATCGCCCTCTTTGAACTCCAAGGGTCGACGATGAAGGTCTGCCCACTGCTTCTGCCTGTCTTGCGCTGCTCGCAAGTGTCCCTGAATCTTCTTGACTGTCTCTACGGTGTTGACCACCAACTCGGGTCCCAGAATCTGACGTTCTTCCACGTCACTCCAACACACAGGAGACCTACATTTTCTCCCATACAATACTTCAAACGGAGCCATCTGAATACTCGTTTGATAGCTATTGTTGTAAGAAAACTCTACAAGATGTAGGTGGTCCTCCCATGATCCTCCAAAGTCTAACATGCAAGCCCTCAACATGTCCTCCAAGGTCTGAATAGTACGCTCCGACTGCCCATCTGTCTGCGGGTGGTAAGATGTACTGAACTTCAGACGAGTACCAAGACTCTCTTGCATGCTCCTCCAAAAGTGCGAGGTGAAGCGCGAATCTCTGTCCGATACAATGCTGACTGGTATGCCGTGCAATCTCACGATCTGCCTCATATATAAATCAGCTAACGCTTCTGTAGACTGACCCACTCTAAAAGGTATAAAATGGGCTGACTTGGTGAGTCGGTCCACTATTACCCACACTGCATCTCTCCCACTTGGACTCTTGGGAAAACCCGTGACGAAGTCCATAGTGATGTGCTCCCACTTCCACTCTGGAATTGGAAGTGGTTGCAATAATCCTGCTGTCCTCTGGTGCTCTGCCTTCACTTGTTGACATACTAAGCATTTGGCCACAAATCTCGCGATCTCTCTCTTCATTCCATGCCACCAGTAATACTGTCTCAAGTCTCGGTACATCTTGGTTCCTCCTGGGTGAACAGAGTACATAGAGCTATGTGCTTCGGTCATTAACTCCTGTCTCAATTCTCCATTTGGAACATACAAGCGGTTTCCAAACCTTAATGTTCCGTCTTCGTGGATGCGTAGTCCTGTCTGCATACCGGCTTCTGTCCTTTCTTTGAGTCTTCGGAATCTAGCATCGGTGGGCAATGCCTCCTTAATCTTCTCCACGAGTGATGACTGAATCTCAAGGTTAGCCATCAAGCCATTCTGTCCCGGTAAGACGACCTCTATCTGTAGCTCCTGTAGATCTCTCAATAACTCGGGCTGCATCGTCAAGAAATAAGCCGTAGGCTTCCTGCTGAGTGCGTCTGCAACAACATTCGCCTTTCCCGGATGATACTGCAGATCGATGTCAAAATCTACCATCAGTTCCAGCCAGCGTCTCTGTCTCATGTTAAGCTCCTTCTGAGTATACACATACCTCAGACTCTTGTGATCAGTAAAGATTTCTACCCTCTCTCCATAAAGATAGTGCCTCCATATCTTTAATGCAAATATAACTGCTGCTAGCTCCAGATCATGTGTTGGGTAGTTCTTCTCGTGGACCTTCAACTTTCTCGACGCATAAGCAATGACTTTGCCATGTTGCATCAAAACGCATCCTAGTCCACTGCCTGATGCATCACTGTAAACAACAAAACCTCCTGACCCTGAAGGAAGAGTCAAGACAGGTGCTGTTGTTAAACTTCTCTTCAGTTCTTCAAAAGCCTTCTGGCAGTCTTCTGTCCATACAAACTCCTGATCCTTCCGTGTCAGCTTTGTCATTGGTTCTGCAATCCTTGAGAAATTTTCTACGAACCTTCGGTAATAACCCGCAAGTCCTAGAAAACTCCTCACCTCTGCGACTGATGTGGGTGTAGGCCAAGTCTCTATTGCCGCAACTTTCTCTGGATCTACTGAAAGTCCTTCTCCTGAGATGATGTGTCCCAAGAAAGGCACTTTGTCCATACAGAACTCACACTTACTGAGCTTGGCATATAACTTCTCCTGTCTCAAGGTCTCTAACACGATTCTGAGATGTTCCTCGTGCTCTTCAGGGCTCTTGGAATATATGAGAATGTCATCAATGAACACCACTACAAATTTATCCAAGAACTGATGAAAGACTATGTTCATTAAGCTCATAAATACTGCTGGCGCGTTGGTTAAACCAAACGGCATCACCAAGAACTCATAATGCCCATACTTCGTCCTGAAAGCTGTCTTCGGGATGTCTTCCTTCCTCACCTTGATCTGATGATAGCCGGATCTAAGGTCAATCTTCGAGAATATCCTTGCACCACTCAATTGATCGAATAGATCATCAATGCGTGGTAAGGGATACCTGTTCTTGATGGTTACAGCATTTAGGGCCCTGTAATCAATGCACAATCGTACTGTTCCATCCTTCTTTGGCACAAATAATATGGGTGCTCCCCAAGGTGAAACACTGGGCCGAATGAAACCCTTCTCCAAAAGATCATCAACCTGTTCCTTCAACTCCACTAACTCCTTAGGTGCTAGCCGATAAACCGATGAAGTGATTGGCTCTGCTCCTGGAGTTAAGTCTATTGTGAATTCTATTTCCCGATCAGGCGGTAAACCTGGAAGATCATCAGGAAATACATCCACAAATTCTGATATGACTCTTGGGTAACCTGTCTCCTCTTCTACAGATAATACCCTAAGAGTAGGCTGAACTCCTTGCTCTACTGCTCCTCGGAGAAACTCAAATTCTGGATGTCCAGGCGGTCTAAATATAACCCGCCCAAGTCGGCAATCAAGAGTCGCATGGTACTGACTTAACCAGTCCATACCAAGTACGACATCATAATCCGGCATGGAAAAGATTAGGAATTGGGCTCGCATTTCTCTTCCACAAACTACTACAGAACATGATCTACAGACATCACTAACCGGAATAATTCCACCTCCCGTAAGAATCCTCTTCATCTTCGGGAGGGGTGCGGTAGCTACTCTATGGGTGGCTACAAAGCTAGCTGCTATAAATGAATGCGATGCTCCAGAATCAAATAATGCTACTGCAGGTAATGAAGCTACTAAAATAGTACCTGCGATGACCTCGCCTGCTGTAGCCTCCTCCTCAACAGCTAAAGTGAATGCCTGTCCTCGCCCCTGTGCTTGGCCTCGCTGCTGCTGGGCCTGCTGAAATAAAGCTGCCTGTGGTGCCAGGGGTGGTCTCTGCTGATTCCCTCCTGGGGCTGGTGGCCTGACGCCTCCAACTCCTGCCTGCTGTGCTCCTTCTGCTGGGTAAGCTGGTCGGGGTGCAGGCAAAGCTAATCTCGGTGCTTCTCCTCTATGGTGAGTGCAGTCTCTGGATAGGTGCTGGTTTGATCCGCAAAGCAGGCATAGTCCCAACTTCCGCCTGCACTCTCTCTCAATGTGTCCTACCTTGCCGCAGTGATGACAAGTAGGAAGGGATATGGCCCTGTGTGCTGCTCTATCTGGCGTACTCCTCTGGAATCGTTTTGCAGAATCTCCATGTGCTGCCTTGGTTGGTGCGGAGGTGTTTGGCCTCTTCAGATTCGATTCCCTTCTAGTGACGCGCTCCATGCGTCGTGCTGCTGCTAGAACATCAGTATAATTTGTAGGTGCCACTGAGCCAATCAATCTCTGAAGCTCGAACTTCAACCCGTCAAAGAACTTTTCCGCTTTCTCTTCCTCCGTCGAAATCAATGTTGGAGCGAAGCGACTCAGGCGAATAAATTCAGAATTGTATTCTTCCACTGTCATGCTGCCCTGGATGAGGCGGTTGAACTTGTCCCTGAGCTCTGACCGTGCAACTGCCGGGATGTACATCTCTTGGAAGAGTCTGGAGAACTTTTCCCATGTGACTCTGTCCTGTCCAAGTCTCCTTTCCTCTGCTAGCCACCAGTGATGCGCATTATCAGTTAACTGCATTCTGACTGCAGTCATTCACTTCTCTCTTGGAAGTTCAGCGGCTTCCAGCTGATGCTGAATGTTTGTGAGCCACTCATGAACTTCCGTTGGCCCTTCTTTACCAGAAAATGTGCGAGGCTTGAGATGACGGAAGTCGGTGATAGATCCCGTCGATGTTCGCCTCGCTGCTGGATTAGCCTGCTCCAATGCGGATACCAGGCTGGTCCTCAGATACTCGGCCTCCTGCCGATGGGCCTCTTGCTGAATCTGCTGCTGTGCTTGCATCATAGCATACATCATCTGGAACATTTGTTGCCCGTCCATGGCTTGTCCTGGCGGGAATACTGGCATCTGGGGAGTGAACTGTGGTGGTGGTGGAATGTCATCTCTCCGGAACCTTGGATTAGGCTGTCCGGTTTGATCACCCTGTGATGCTCGTCCACCATCCCCTGGTGTCACTTCATCTCCATAAGTAACCACAGCGTCGTGTGGTGTCTCCAAAGGAAAATCATCTCTGTTCCCGGAATCCATTGCTCTGCAATCAAAAGATAAACTATGAGAACGCTCAGAGGAATCAATACAGGATGCAGTTCAAGTAACAAATTTCGAGTTCGATATAGAGTTCAACAAATGGTTAAATAATGGATGAGATCCTATAGTTTATACTATCCTTAGGGCAAGCTGGTCCGGTCCCTAAGTTAAAATCGAACAATTTAGTCGTAGACCTGCATGGGCCACCACAAAAACCATGTCACGCCCCAGTCCCAAAATACCGAGGGACCGGACGCGTGTCAATGGCCAGCAGTACGCACCGATGGACCAACTCAATATAATGGATCCATCAGGGCATACTTAAGCTGTAAAACAAGTCTACGACAATCATGGCACAACTAGTCTCATCCACACAAGATATAAAATATGATCCACAGAATAAATAAATAAGGAATGTAAATCATCAGCAAGTCTCACAAAGTACTTCGGGGAACAACCCGATAAAAATCTAGTACAATGGTTCAACAGACCAGAAAGTAAATGACTGAAATAAATGCTAAAAGCTGAGCATGAACATGGATGCTCAAGAGAAGTCTTCAGCTAAGACCTCGTCCTCAGATGGTGGTACAGCTCCTGGATCAGCTCCTGCTCCGGTCCCGTAAACCTCGGGATAAACCACGTCTGCAAAATCTGGGGACAAAATTCGGATCCAGGTCCTCAGGGGACATAGCAAGGTACAAGAAAACTCATGCCAAATAAATACAGATAAGCAGTGCAGCAAATAAATAACTAAATGATCAATGGGTAAATATGTAACCATCTAAGTGAAATGCAAGTGAGAGTAACACTAAAACTCAGGCTGAAGCCACTACAAGCTCTGTGTCGGGGAGCCGGTAGCGGTAATAAACACGTAATGTGCCTAGCTCTGCTACGAGAGTCTGAGGCCTCACAATAGTAGTAGATAGATATATGAAACAGCCTGTAGCATATGTGACTCTCCCCACCCAATGTAACCACGCATATCATGACCACAACGTCTCATGCCCATGTCAAGCGCGATCATAGCTAATGCAACAAGTCATAAGTATCTAGGAGTATAATGTCCATGTCCTGTATCCTATACAGGATCACCACGAATTTCTCGGGAAAATCCTGTCTCATGAATAGTGTCAAGTGTCCTGGGTCATATGGTACTTGATAAGACAAGTACGAGAATAAAGTGTCACGAATGTCCATCTCTAGATGACCGTACCCAACACTGCGCACAGTGTCGGCACCCGACTGATAATCGGACGCTAAGTACGTCACACGGTCCTAGGTTAAGCATGCACAGCAATATAATAAAGCAAGGAAAATATGTAACAATACTGCAAGGTTTGGCAAGGTACACTTGCCTGATGTTTGAATATCAACTGTCGTCCTGGTATCGGTGGATCCGGTAGGGACTACTCCAAAAGCTGTAATAAATATCACCAACAGTCTCAGAAGGTATCAAACCGCTAGGAACGCCTGTCCTTACGTCCAATTTGGACACAGGGGCAAAAAGGTCATTTCCGGGCCAAAGCGGGTTCCAAAGGTGGGCCTACTTTGCACCGAAAAGCGTGCCGAGGATAGCAGTCTCTAAATGGGACAAACTATGGGTCAAACAACTCTAAATGTCAATACGATCCCAACGGTATGTCCAAATTTGGATTCCGATGAGCCGAACCTAATTTGGTCCAAAAAGTCAACTGTGGGGCCCGCCAATTGGCGATCTGGTCAACCGTCTCAGAAATGCGTGAAAATTGGGTCACAGGACCAGCGTGTTACCACGAGTCCAGTGGCGCAAGTTTCGTCGCAATCTGACAAGCGTGCACAAAATACTCGCGAGTTCCACAAAAGTGGCGACACGGAATTTGTTCGCGGATGCGGCCTGATTCCGGCGCGCACAAGCGTCCAAATCAGTCCCCACGAATTTTTACGTATCCGCTTATGCTGTGTGCACCATTCGGTACACTTGGCACAAGGCGGGGCGGTCCCGTTTGGCGGGGCGCGCTCCGATCTCCCACTTTTAGAAAACCGGAAAAAGTGGGTGCGCGCAGTTTTGTGACGACTACAATTTGGTCCACAGCAACTAATAGCACAAAGTTATAATACAGAAAATAAACTAGGTCATGTAATCTACAGGTATCAAAAAGAATCGTCGAATTCGGATCTCTGTGGTGGGAGATACGAACTCGACAATATGGGTGGTCATCGCAAGTTTCTGCGATTGCAGAATTTTGTCTGCTCGCGCTGACTTGGGCGCTGTTTTTCACCTAGGGGCACACGTTTTCCGGGGTTGACTATAAAACAGATATTGGAGAGGGTTAAGGGAAGATCATACCTATGAAAACGGATCTGCGTTTGGTCGAGCGAGTCAACGGAAAAAAGTGCCGGAGCGAAGGTGCCTCGAGTGGGAATCTGCAGTCCGCGATGTCGGCGTCGACGGGGTGGCTGGATGGCTTGGGGAGGCTTCTCTGGCTGCGGTGACGGCTCTAGATGGGAAGGGGAAGTCTGGAGTTTTAGGTTAGGATTTTGGGGAGCTAATGATATATATATATATGTTATATATTAAGAGAGAGAGAGAGAGAGGGATCAAGGGGGTCCGCGGGTTGAAATAATGGGTCGCGGATTGCCAGGGGTCCACGGATGCTAACGTGAAGCTTTGCTGAGAAGTCAGCAAGCTTCCCAAGTAACATAGTAACTATTATTACTATGGTTATTATTATAAGTTTATTATTCTAAGTTATTATTATTATTATTATATTCTATTAACTTTTTTTTTTCTTTCTTTCTTTTCTTTTCCTTACTTTCTTTAATTAAAATATATATACATATATATTTGTTTATATATATATATATATATATTTTTTCACACATAAGAAAAATTTATAGATTAGGGTATTGCACATCGTTAGGCTAGCAACTGCTCATGGGGTCTCCTACATGGAATAAATTCCGAAAAATTCCTGATGGTCCCACAAGTCCTCTAAGTGCCCGAACACCTAACATAAAAATTATTAAAAATCTATTTCTCCTATTTGGACCTAATTACTACAATTTAATTAATAATAAATAAATAAAGGGCTTATACGATTTTCTGGGAAGGGGTTTTACACCGTGCCTCGGCGCGCCGGACGCGAATCACCGCGCCCGTCCCGCGGGTGCGAGGGAGGAAGGGAGCCAAGCGAATGGCCCGTTCGAGCTTTCGGGGGACGTGATGTCGCACGGGCCTGGGGTTGCGCCCGTGCAAGGCCAATCGTTTAAGTTGATAGTTGGCTATCATCGCATCAATCGAGTAAGCAGCGGAAAGGGACTTTGTTGCAATGCAATGCATTAGCCAACTGAGTGTTCGGGACAAGCGAGGCAACTTGGTTTTCCTTTAGCAAAGGCACACGTTCGTTCCATACATTATGCCCCCTTATACGATAGCATTCTCGGGGCAACAATCGAAACCAGGATTCCGGGTCTTCGGGACTGTGGCACGCCTATCGCTCCCTCGGACGATCCAGTACCTGCGAACAAGTAAACTGTTGGTGGGTCAGCACTTTATACAAGTACTGGTGAGATAAATCAACTGAACAGAAACAAGCATTCACTCAAACAGGCACTAAGTAATCATGTTATAAAATATTACATTACTAGTGATCTTTCTAGTTTTACCTAGGTTCGTTTCATGCAGTTCTAGCAGAGTCGATTTACTTGTTTAGAAACATGTTTGGAAACAGAGTTTCATATTGAATATGCAAGCAAGCAAACCGTTCATGTTTCAGGGTGTGCGTAGCGTGTCTCATGCGACTCGAGGGTCTGATGCAAAGCTAGACACACGATGCACATTCTTAGGGGCAGTCACTATCCAAGCCAACACAATGACTTAGCTATATGCAGGGCGGTCCCCGAGTATCTCAGGATCGGCAGCTGGTGGAACAGCATACCAATGACTCTTTATCTGATGCTAGAGGCAGCTGTGACTCATGGTTGCTTTGCACTATTATGGTAGCAGCCGGGACACATGCAGTTCAGCTCTCCACCAATAGCCATTGTCCGACCGCGTGCGAATGCATGGAACACTATCAAATAAACTCTAGTATGCAGACGAGAGAAACCATCAGAATATACTCGTTGTTGCGGGGCAATCCGACTTATCACTTGAACACGTTCAGGCACAGTATGGTTCTCTCGAAGCATAGACGATAGTGAACATGTTCATGCACTCTAAGCAGGCGATTCAGGATTCTCGTTTAGCAGACATTGATTCAAAGACAAGCTAGGTGAGTTCGTTCATTAACATGCAAGGCAGGTTCTATCATTCTCTTAAGAAAACATTGCAAGCAAAAACTCAGGTTATTATTAAGGCGTGCAAGAATCAGAGAACGAAGTTCTGCCCACTCACCTTGATACATAACGCCGGCGCGAAGCGGGGCGTTACATACTTACCAACCAACAAAAAGTTTCGTCCTCGAAACTTTAAGGATAAACTTCTCGATATCCCGAGTAGCGATAGTGCCGTCCCTCGCCGTACTCAATCGAAACAATCAAGCAATTCAAGTTCAGGAAACATTTTGCACTTTGAGAATATCTATGGACTTATTGTATGGAACGCTCTTTGCAAAACTATATCGATAATATCTCAGAGTCATAGCAACGGTTTGGGCCAGAGAATCGATTCCGCTCTGATACCATTCTGTCACGCCCCGGCCCCGCCCGGGCCGCCGCTCCGCCCTGCCCCGCCCCGTACGGCCGGGAATTAACGAACCGGACACGTATCACCGTGCCTCGGCGCGCCGGACGCGAATCACCGCGCCCGTCCCGCGGGTGCGAGGAAGGAAGGGAGCCAAGCGAATGGCCCGTTCGAGCTTTCGGGGGACGTGATGCCGCACGGGCCTGGGGTTGCGCCCGTGCAAGGCCAATCGTTTAAGTTGATAGTTGGCTATCATCGCATCAATCGAGTAAGCAGCGGAAAGGGACTTTGTTGCAATGCAATGCATTAGCCAACTGAGTGTTCGGGACAAGCGAGGCAACTTGGTTTTCCTTTAGCAAAGGCACACGTTCGTTCCATACATTATGCCCCCTTATACGATAGCATTCTCGGGGCAACAATCGAAACCAGGATTCCGGATCTTCGGGACTGTGGCACGCCTATCGCTCCCTCGGACGATCCAGTACCTGCGAACAAGTAAACTGTTGGTGGGTCAGCACTTTATACAAGTACTGGTGAGATAAATCAACTGAACAGAAACAAGCATTCACTCAAACAGGCACTAAGTAATCATGTTATAAAACATTATATTACTAGTGATCTTTCTAGTTTTACCTAGGTTCGTTTCATGCAGTTCTAGCAGAGTCGATTTACTTATTTAGAAACATGTTTGGAAACAGAGTTTCATATTGAATATGCAAGCAAGCAAACCGTTCATGTTTCAGGGTGTGCGTAGCGTGTCTCATGCGACTCGAGGGTCTGATGCAAAGCTAGACACACGATGCACATTCTTAGGGGTAGTCACTATCCAAGCCAACACAATGACTTAGCTATATGCAGGGCGGTCCCCGAGTATCTCAGGATCGGCAGCTGGTGGAACAGCATACCAATGACTCTTTATCTGATGCTAGAGGCAGCTGTGACTCATGGTTGCTTTGCACTATCATGGTAGCAGCCGGGACACATGCAGTTCAGCTCTCCACCAATAGCCATTGTCCGACCGCGTGCGAATGCATGGAACACTATCAAATAAACTCTAGTATGCAGACGAGAGGAACCATCAGAATATACTCGTTGTTGCGGGGCAATCTGACTTATCACTTGAACACGTTCAGGCACAGTATGGTTCTCTCGAAGCATAGACGATAGTGAACATGTTTATGCACTCTAAGCAGGCGATTCAGGATTCTCGTTTAGCAGACATTGATTCAAAGACAAGCTAGGTAAGTTCGTTCATTAACATGCAAGGCAGGTTCTATCATTCTCTTAAGAAAACATTGCAAGCAAAAACTCAGGTTATTATTAAGGCGTGCAAGAATCAGAGAACGAAGTTCTGCCCACTCACCTTGATACATAACGCCGGCGCGAAGCGAGGCGTTACAGATATGGATCTTTATTGATATCTAAAGATCGAACAACCATTGAAGTGCTAAAGTGATGAGCTTTATCCATATTGAACTATTTCAATATATTTTCTGTGTATTTGGATTGATGCACTAAAATTCCATTAGTGCAATGCTCAATTTGTAATCCGAGACAATATTTCGTGTCTCCGAGATCTTTCATCTCGAACTCCTTTTTCAGATAGTTTGCAGTCTCATTAATTTCATGTCTTGTCCCAATCAAGTTTATGTCATCGACATATACTGCAACTATAGCAAAATCCTCCTTAGATTTCTTTATGAAGACACGTGGGCATATATGATTATTCTCATATCCCTCCATTTTTATATATTTACTAAGACGGTTGTACCACATCCTTCCGGATTATTTCAAACCGTACAATGGACGTCTTAGCTTTATGGAATGCATGTTCTTAGATTTTGAGCTGGGTAGGTTAAATCCATCTGGAATTTTCATATAAATATCGGTATCTAAATCATCATATAGATAGGATGTTACAACGTCCATAAGTCTCATGTCAAGCTTTTTCTCAAGTGTCAGACTTATCAAATAACGGAACGTTGTTGCATCTATTACGGGAGAATATGTCTCTTCGTAATCAATCCTGGGTCTCTGAGAAAATTGTTGTGCCACTAATTGTGCCTTAAATCGAGCGATTTTATTCTTTTTATTTTGCTTTCTTACAAATACCCACTTGTAACTTATCAGTCTGACGTCTTTTGGTGTTTTTACTATAGGTCCGAATACTCCACGTTTATTAAGCGAATCCAATTCTGCTTGAATAGCATCCTTCCATTTTGGCCGATCTTTTCATTATTGACATTCATCGATGCTACGTGGTTCAGTGCCATCAATGCCCTTAGATATTCTAGTAGCTACTGAGAATGAGAATATCTCATCTATTGTTATATCTTTGCGATCCCATACCTCTTGTATATGTATAAAACATAGAGATCTCTTTGCTTTCAGGTACCTGAGCCTCCTCTTGGGCTTGTGTCTTTTCTAAGACAATAACATCTTCTGGGTTTTCAGAGAGTATGGATTGTCATTCATAACCTCTTCTTGGGCGTTATGTGTAACCTCCTTAAGAGCGTTACTTGGGCATTTTTACTTTCTAGGGACTAAGTCCTTCGAACCTATAGGTCTACCATGCTTCTGGCGTACAGTAGATTTATTAGCCACTTTGCTATTTTTTTCTACAGGGATATCAATTCGAGCTGGAGCATTTGCAGTGGACACATGTGATTTAATCAATTTAGTTGCATCAGTAAATGTATCTGGCATTCGATTTACAATCTCCTGTAGATGCAATATCCTTCGTACCTCAGTTTCATATTGATTAGTACAAGGATCTAGATGAGACAGAGTAGGATTATCACACGATAATTTATGCCGTTTATTTGTGGCGAATGGTTCTGTAAGAATATTTCTTTCTTTCTTATTTTTCCCTAACGACGAAAATTTAGTCTCATCAAAATGATAGTCTGCGAATCTAGCAGTAAAAATATCACCAGTTAAAGGTTTCAAATATCTAATGATTGAGGGCGAATCAAAACCAATATAAATTCCTAAACGGCGCTAAGGTCCCATTTTAGAGCGCTAGAGAGGGAGAATAGGAACATAAACAACACAACCAAATTTACGCAAATGAGAGATGTTAGGTTGATGGCCTGTCACAAGTTGTGATGATAAAAAAAATTATGATATGCAGTTGGCCTAACAATGATCAATTTAGCAACATGTAATATGACATTTCCTTAAGCTGAAACGAGTAAGTTTGATTGCATGAGTAAAGGCCTTGCTATGTGCTGAAAACGCTTAATCAAGGACTCTGCTAAACTATTTTGGGTATGAACATAAGGGACATAATATTCAACTTCTATTCCTACGGAAGCACAATAATCATCAAAGTATGAAAAGTGAACTCAGCTGCATTATCAAGTCAAATCGTTCTAACATGTTGGTCAAAAAAATGAGTCTTAAGCTTAATCAACTGAGAAAGTAGCTTGGAGAAGGCAAAATTTCTAGATGAGAGTAAGGAAATATTTGACCATCGACTAGAAGCATCTATTAGAACCATAAAGTACCTGAAAGGTCCGCTAGCAGGATCAATTGGTCTACAAATATCACCTTATATTATCTGAAGGAATGGTGGTGATTCAGAAGCTATTTTGAGAAGTGAAGGTCTTGTAATGAGTTTACCCTGTGAACAAGCTACACAAAAATGTTCAATAGGAAAGAAAAGACTTTGGTATGATAAATTATGCCAATTGGTATTGTTGATGACCTTTCTCAACATAGTCGATCCTGGATGACCCAATCTGTCATGCCAAAGGATTAAATTTTTTGGATCCTTTAGCCTTTTGCTAGTGATCGGGTAAGATTTTACTAGCTTCAGAGTAGTTTGATATAGCCCCGAGGCGATTAACTTACACTTTTCTAATATGAGCTTATTGCTTCCAATATTAGAGGTGATACAAAGATACTTTTTGCTATCATAGTTCATGGTTTCAGCATAAAACCCGTTCATTCGAATATCTCTAAAGCTGAGTAGATTTCTATTAGATCTACTAGAGAATAATGCATTTTGAATGACTAAGTGTGTTCCATTTGGCAACACAACATCGGCCTTACCATAACCTTCTATAATCTGCACGGGTCCAACAATGGTGGTCATCTTGGCAATGTTTGAGGCATATGTTGTGAAAAACTTTCTAATTTTTTAATATAGTGTGAGTTGTTGCACTATCTATCAAGCATATGCCATCATCATTGTCCATACCTTTCAAAAACAAAATTAATAATATATTAATATGCTACTAAATGGTTAAACTTGGCATATTGCCAATTATTATAACTTGATCTAAATCTAAATAAACCTGCTTCAAAGAAAGTAAACCTCAATATAATGATTTGCTTGTGTTGAGGTATGCACATGAGGTGTGGTGAGGCACATGGGTGCCATGTGGGGGTATTTTTTTAGAAGAAAAAATGATTAACTCCTCATGAAAGCATTTATGCTTTTTGTCATGCTTTTGGAATTTATTCCATAGGAGCTAAGCTCCAAAGGGGCTTAGCGATTCGGTCTCAGACTCGGGCTCAAGGGCGCAAAGTAGCGCTTTGTTGGCGCACTTTGCACTTAGCATCGGCTCTTGTGTGCATTTGATGCGCTCATGCACTCGTTTATGCACGAGTTGCATGTGCTGTTGCTAGCGTGGTTGCTTGAGCAGGGTTCTGAGCGAGCGTTGCGTAGGCGCATGCATGCGCAGGTGGGCGCTGGGCGATACATGCTGGGCCACTGCGCCACTGCCCTGCTGTGTTGCTGCGCTGAAGGCGGTTCAGAGTCGGTTATAGAAAGATTGCGTCTTTAATTCAGATCGAATTTTGTGGGATTTGAATTAATTTCGTTATGATCTCTTTGTAACCAACTATGTGGTCAGGTTCCTTTATAAATACTCTGCTTCGTTGCTCTTTGAGGGGTGATTCATAATTGAGAGAGAAAGAGAGAGAGAGAGAGAGAGAGAGAGAGAGAGAGAGTTGAAGAGAGGTTGCTGCGCCAAGGCGTCCAGGAGTTCATACGAGTCCAGGAGAGAGGTGACACGAGTGTTCCAGAAGTTCTTTGAGAGCTTGCTGGATCCTGGGAGCAGGTCGCAGATAGGACAAATCTTGATTTGAGCGCCGGTGGTTTTGATCACCCCAGCATGAGTTCTGTTTAGATCTTTCTTCTTCTTTTGTTTTGTTCTATCTCATTGTAACATCTGCGAACGTAAAGAGAAGAACAATCTCTTATAGCTTTTTTTTTCTTGTAGTTAGTTTGTAACATATTCTTGGAGGCGTTGTAAACCCCCTTAATAATTTTTTAGGTAGATTGGGTATGGTAAAAATTTTGGTTTAGTTTCAGGTTGTTTAAGGATTAGAAATTAGGGTTAAGAAGGCTGATTCTTTAATTTATACTCTTGGTGCACCTTACTGTTGCTACAATAATTGGAGCACAACAATAGCCTTTACCTTCCAACAAATTTTGTACTCTTGACCTGACTAGCCAACCTAGGCACTGGACATTTTTGTCACTCACAAACATACTCCCTTGTGCTCTATTTTAATTGCACAATTTTTTAGTCACAAAAAAATAATTTAAATTCTATGCCTTGTACCAATGTCGTTGCCATCAATTTTTGGGACACACACTCAACCCGTTTTGCCTAACCAATTAAAGGGCACAAGACTAATACCAAGCCTACAACGTCCATGATATTTGTGTCACTCCCAATTGAGACCCCATGTACTCCTATTTTATTTAAGAACACCTATGACACAATATTTATTTAATTTGGTGAAATCGACTTAACTTAACCCTAACTAAACCCTCACACCAAATCTTGAGACTCATACAAAAATCCAATACCCACTCCATCCTACAAAACACCAAAAACTATTTTTTCCACATCAAATCCTTATTTTTTTTCCTTCATTTATAAATCCTAAACCCTTAAGGACCCAAATGCAAAAATAATGCAAGGTGTCAACCTCCTATTGGTGCAAATAAAATGGAGAAACCCCCTTGGGTCATGTGATCGGTCACCCCACTCTCTCTCTCTCTGTTCTTTTTGCATGACACTATTTGTCATCATCAACTCACACTTAATCCAAGCCATTGATTCATTCATCCATCAATCACAACCACCCATTCCCCCTATTTAAGGAGACACACACCCTCATCCCTAGATAGCCGGCCCTAACCCCGAGGAGAACTCCCATCATCACTCTCTCTCCTCACTCCCCTCCGTCTCCTCTCCACAGCCGACCCCTTCTCTCTATATTCTTTTCTTCTTCTTCTTCTTCTTCTTCTTCTTCTTCTCCTCTTTCATTGAAACCCTAAACCAACGTCACCACCACGGCCACCACTGTCAACACCACCACCACCACTTTAGCGCCCCGTTCTCCCTATTCAGGGAGCGCGGCTAAGAAATACTTGATATCGTTATATCGGAACATATTGAATAAAGATCCTTTCTTCGTTATGGATTGGTTTCTTCGGAATCAGGTCCCACATTCAACGGATAGTGCCTCAAGAAAGGACTCGGCGACAGAGTCGAGAGGGGCCTTTCCGTTGCGCTGGTTTCTTTGCCCATTTTCGATGCCGCTTGGTTGCTTTCTTGTTAATTTTGTGACTTACATTTTCTTGAACGGTTTCGATGGATTTTATTACCTTCGTTCTTAGGATTTCATATTTCGTATCGAACCCTTGGTGACCGAAGCAGGAGATATTGATCATCTGTTGGTACGTGCAGGTGATCGTGTAGGCGACGCGCAAACGGAATCTTGAAGATCTCCCCTTTTCTCTTCCAGTTCACTAACTTGTGAGTGTCTTTACTTCGATTAGCGCCCTTCTTTCAAGTCTTCATTCCTAATAAATTGACTCATTTATGCATTCCGATCAACAATACCAAAAGAATAAAATTGAGACAGAATAAAGAAGAAGAAGTAGACTTGAAACACTTATAATGCTTGTCACATAGAATTCTCAACGATCACATTGATGCGTGCTTGTCCGCTATAGCTGTAGCTATTTTATATTCAGTTGTAGTTAAAACTTATTTATCTATAACTGTATAATGGATAATGCAAAATTGGAAATATGATCATTGAGCAAGGTAGCCTAGACTATGGAAAATGCATGAAGTTTATTTACTTATATTGCTTTGAATATGCTTTAATTGATAACTTAGTTTGTAGACGAGGCATAGTCTTGGACAACTTGTGCACAAGAGATGTTGTTCTATGAATGGTCGCCGGGGCACTGGGACCACTTTGACTCGGGTAGAACAATTTGCTAGTCTAGTCCTAGCATTTGGATGGGTTCGTACGTCCGCCAAGGGCTAGCTACCCGTAGCGGAATGACAGCCGACCCATCTCTCGTCCGACCAAGTGATGCACTATGTATATTTTAACTGTGCAGACTAACTATATCTTCGTGACAGGGAAGGTCATGGTAAGTTTTGTACAAGTAGTTCAGACGGTACAGGTAAAGTCACTGAACGGTGGCACATTTTGTTATGCCATTTTATTTTATCGTATATAAAGAATTGAACTAAGGCAAGATAGAAAGATCACATAATAATAATGTTGCATGTTCACATGAATACGTTATCGATCTTGGTAGTTGGGTTAGCTCGCCCTCACCGGTAATTTTTGAAGTACTGATCCTCGTTGCAGCAGGTTCCCCGAGCCGAGGTGAGCTGAAGCTTCCCCCCAACCTTTCATTTGGAGTTCAAGTACATAATAAAGAAAGGAGCTCGCTCTTACCTTTTGAAGCTCCTAGGCGATGGTGCTAACTCGCACCCAAGGTATTTTGTGTTTTCTGAAAGATTAGTAAGGGATGTAATGTATGTATCGGCTATCTCATTTTGCATCCAAGTTGTAAGTCCTTGCGGCATCCTTATTACTTTTGGGTCAAGTATCTGTAACCAGATGTTTATTATCAATAAAAGAGAATTTTTCTATATCTCAATGCGTGATATCTTATTTGCGTACTCTGTTGCATTTGTTCTAAAGTATATCATTATGCTTAGGCCTTGTGCACATGCGCCTTACGCGTGCACGGCATCACACCCGGGGGATGATTATCAATTTAGCGAAAATCGCGGCATAATATATTGGTATCAGAGCATGGCTTCAGATCCTTTGACCTTCGTATTAGAAGAGTTTTCTTGAAACGACCATGTCCCTCCCAATTGAACTCTTGAATTCGCTTGGCCAAAATGAGATGCGTTCCATACAGAGAGTCCATAATACATTTTGAGACCGATGCAAGTTACTTTTCTTTAAAAAAAGGCCTCAGAGCAGGATGCACAAGCGCAGATGGTGGCGCAAGTGCAAGGGAGCAGTTCTGACACATCGGGCAGCTCAGAAAGTCCAGCTACCGTACCCTCTGTCGATCCATTCGAACGGATGATACGTTTGATGGAAACGCAGCAGAGACAGGCAGAATTACGTTAGAGCCAATTTGAGTCCTGGATCGAAGCTCAATTTCTGGCACAGCGGACTCAGGCCGAAGCACAACAGAAGCAAATAGATACCTTGTAAACAATTATGACGACGCTCGTCTCCAGCAACCATTCTGCATCAGCGGCCGTCGTGACAGTTGTAGCCGAGACTGCAGTGCTTCAGGGCCCTCAGGAACCTCCGCCCTCAGACGAAAAGGGTCCCATCCTGCAAATATCATAGTTTAAAAAGATGTGTCATGCTACCTTTAAAGGGACCGAGGATCCCTCCGTGGCGTTGGATTGGCTGGTTGAGTTGGAAGACCACTTCGAAGTGATTTGCATGGATGAAACAAAGAGAGTCGCTTGCGCTCAGCTTCAGCTCCGTTTAAACACACATGATTGATAGAATATGCACAAACAAGCTATAATGAGTAAAGACGACAGGACGACTATCTCTTGGTCCGTGTTCCGTAAGGCCTTTGAGGAGGTGTATCTTTCACCCATCGTCCGTCGCGAGAAGGAAGATGAATTTACACATCTACAACAAGAAAACATGACAGTGCGACAGTACGCCTCAGAATTCAACAGACTTGTAAAATTTGCTAAGTCTCATCTTTGTGACGCCGAAAGTCGAGCCCGAAGGTTTGAGATAGGACTGCGACCATCTATTCGTGCCCACGTCGTTGTCCTCCAATACCGTACGATGAGAGAATCTTTAAACCATGCCCTATCCCTAGAGCCGCAGTACCCCCCAGTTTGCACCGGCGCGGTACAAAATTTTAACCACAAGAGCCCTAGCAACACAGGGGGTAACAACGCATCCAAGCACCCCAATAACGGCGGTAATCAAGGTGCAAACCCAGGGAGAGGTAGTGAGCACGTCTGCCACCGATGTAATCGTGTCGGACACATCGCTCAAAACTGTCGAGTATTCAATGGAGTGTGCTTTAAATGCGGTCGTCAGGGGCATATGGCAGTGAACTATCGGGAGGGAGGACCCAACCAGCAGTGGCAACAAAATCGTACGCCTCAAGATCAGGGGCAAGCACCTCGAGCGAACCAGACGGCGCCGCAGAACGCTCAAGGCCGGGTCTATGCTCTAACTCAGGAAGAGGCCTTCGCATCAAACACGACGATGTCAGGTATATTACTTTTCAATAATGTACCTGCTTGAGTATTGTTTGATTCAGGTGCCACACATAGTTTCATTGTGATATATTTTGCCGTCGAGAACACATTTTCTATAACACTGCTAGGCCTAAACCCTAGCATCCGTACTCCATCGGGCGTAGATTTGCTGGCTCACTTAGTTTGTCGTAAAGGTAACATTTGCATCGGTGGAAGAAAATTATCACTTGATGCGATAGTCTTAGCCATCCGTGACTACGACATCATTCTGGGGATGGATTGGCTGGGCGCTTGCTCGGCTACCATTGATTGTGCGAAAAACAAAGTCGTGTTTCGTCTACCTGCCGAGATCGAATTTTGCTATGCGTGCAGACCACAGTCGTGAGCACCGAATGCCTGCATGGTGATCTCTGCAATGTCTGCTCGACGGATGATACATTCTGGCTGTGATGGGTACTTGGCGTCCGTTCGAGACACGTAGCGAGATGCGCAAACGTTGAGTCTATTTCCGTTGTGGCAGATTTTCTGATATTTTTTCCGACGAGTTACCCGATATGCCGCCCGATCGAGAGATAGAGTTCACTATTGATACATTTTCAGAGACTAGACCAATTTCTAAAGCTCCGTATCGAATGGCCCCGACAGAACTAAACGAGTTGAAGGTTCAGTTGTAAGAATTGCTAGATCGTAGGTATATTCATCCGACCGTGTCTCCGTGGGGTACGCCTGTATTGTTCATAAAGAAGAAGGATGGATCGATGTGGCTCTGCATCGACTATCGTGAATTGAATAAAGCTACTATTCGAAACAAGTACCCTCTTTCCAGGACCGATGATCTCTTTGATCAACTACAAGGTGCGACGGTATTCTCAAAAATTAATCTTCGCTTAGGTTACCATCAGCTCAAGATTAGGCCGGACAACGTGCCAAAATTAGCCTTTCGCACTCGCTACGGTCACTATGAGTTTTGGTGATGCCATTCGGATTAACCAATGCCCCTGTCGCCTTTATGGACTTAATGAATCGTGTGTTCCGGCTGTATCTCGACAAGTTTCTAGTAGTGTTCATTGACGATATCTTGGTGTACTCGAAGAATAGGGAGGAACATACAGAGCACTTGCGGACCGTGCTACAAACTCTTCGGGACAACATGCTATATGTGAAACTTAGTATGTATGAATTCTGACTGAGCAGTGCATCTTTCCTCGGGCACATTATTTCTGTGGGTGGCATTTCAGTCGACCCAAAGAAAATTGAAGCCATCATCGAGTTGAAGCGGCCTGCATCCGTCAGTGAGATTCGAAGCTTCCTTGGGCTAGCGAGCTACTATCGGCATTTCGTGAAGGATTTTTCCAAATTAGCATCACCTCTGACTCACCTCACACAGAAGAGAGTCGCATTTGAGTGGTCCACCGACTGCGAAGCCCCATTTGAAGAGTTAAAGCATCACCTCACCTCTACCCTGTTACTTGCACTACTAGACGAGATATCGGGATTCCAAATATTCAGCGACGCGTCAGGGCATGGCTTAGGGTGTGTACTCATGCAGCAGGATAGGGTGATAGCCTACGCATCCAGGCAACTGAAAAAGTACGAGAAGAGTTATCCTACGCATGAACTGGAGCTAGCGGCAATTGTGCTCGGACTAAAATTGTGGCGACACTACCTATATGGAATGGCTTGCCGAATTTATATTGATCACAAAAGTTTGAAGTACCTATTCACCCAAACGGACCTCAACCTACGACAGCGGCGTTGGCTAGAATTAATAAAGGACTATGACTTGACGATTGACTACACACCTGGCAAAGAAAATATTGTAGCAGATGCATTGAGTCGAGTATTCGCGGGATCCCTGTCCGTTGATCGCAGGTTACAAAGGGACTTAGAGGAATTGGACATTGAACTCCGAATTCGATATCGCAGCACGCGGGTTGCTCAGATGCGTTTCGTACCCAACTTGTTAGAGAGAGTCATATCTACTCAGAGGGACGACCTATTCCTAAAAAATGTGCGAGCAGATTCTAGCGGGGAAGAGAAGGACTTTGCAGTAGATAAGAATGGAGTGTTGCGAGTTAAGGGAAGGATATGTGTCCCCAATGACTCAGAACTGAGAAATGAGCTCATTATGCAGCCTATACGATCCATCTCGGGAGCACGAAGATGTATAGAGACCTTCGTACTATTTTCTGGTGGCATGGCATAAAGAAGGATGTGGTGCTTTTCGTGTTGCAATGCATAACCTGTCAGAGGGTGAAAGCAGAACATCAGAGACCGGACGAAAAAATACAGAATCTTGTTATCCCGGAATGAAAGTGGGAGCACATAAGCATGGACTTCATCGTTGGCTTGCCAAGGACGCAGCGGGAGAACGACGCAATCTAGGTCATCATCGACTGGTTGACCAAGTCAGCTCACTTTATTGCCATTAAAGCTACTTGGAGCATCGATCGCCTTGCCCAGACCTACCTTGATGAGATAGTTCAGCTGCATGGAGTGCCAGTTTTTATAGTATCAGATCGGGACGGGCGATTCCTATCACGTTTCTGGAAAAGCCTTCAGTCAACGATGGGGACTAAGTTAAAGTTTAGGTCAGCCTACCATCCTCAAACCGATGGCCAAACAGAACGGGTGAATCAGGTACTAAAAGACATATTGCGTCTCTGCATAATCGATTTGAAGTCAAGTTGGGACGTCTACCTACCGTTGGCCGAATTTGCATACAACAACAATTATCAGTCTAGCATCCAAATGGCTCCGTACGAGGCCCTGTATGGGCGAAAGTGTAGGTCACCGATCTGCTGGGATGAAGTTGGGGAGCGACAAATCCTTGGGCTAAAACTAGTTGAACAAATAGTCCAAAATGTTCGGTTGATCCGAGAGCGACTAAAAGTTGCACAAAGCCGGCAGAAGAGGTATGCCGACATTCATCGACGACCCCTTGAGTTCTTTGAAGGAGACAATGTGTTTTTAAAGGTCTTGCCCATGCGAGGAGTCATGCGATTTGGAGTAAAAGGGAAGTTAAGTCCGAGATTCGTTGGCCCGTTCGAAGTTCTCAAACGAGTCACAACTGTTGCCTATCAAATTGCATTGCCACCAGTCCTGTCAGAAGTGCATGATGTTTTTTACGTGTCAGAGCTTAGAAAGTACGTGCATGACCCAAACCACGTGGTAGATTTCGGTCAGCTGGATCTGCAGGCAGACTTGTCGTACGCCGAAGAACCCGTTCAGATCTTAGATCGTAAAGAGAAGCAGTTAAGGAATCGGGCAGTCTCGCTAGTGCGCGTTCTTTGGCGGAACCACTCGGTCGAGGAATCGACCTGGGAACTCGAATAGGACATGAAGGAAAAGTTTCCCTCATTATTCTTTAGGGGTAGGTTATATTCCTAAGTTTCGAGAACGAAACTTTTTGTTAGTTGGTTAAGATGTAGTGTCATGTTCCCCCTATTCGGGGAGTGCGGTTAAGAAATACTTGGTATTGTTCGATCGGGACAGATTGAATAAAGATTCTTTCCTCGTTATGGATTGGTTTCTTCGGAATTATGTTCCATATTCAACGGATCGTGCCTCAAGGAAGGACTCGGCTGCAGAGTCGAGGGGGGCCTTTCCGTTGCGCTGGTTTTTTTTCCCATTTTCGATGCCACTTGGTTGCTTTCTTGTTGGTTTTGTGACTTACATTTTCTCGAACGATTTCGATAGATTTCATTACCTTCGTTCTTAGGATTTTTTATTTTGTATTAAACCCTTGAAGACCGAAGAAGGAGATATTGATCATCTGTTGGTGCGTGTAGATGATTGTGTAGGCGACGCGCAAGCGGAGTCTTGAAGATCTCCCATTTTTTCTCCCAGTTTACCAACTTATGAGTGGCTTTACTTTGATTAGCGTACTTCTTCCAAGTCTTCATTCCGAATAAATTGACTCATTTGTGTATTCCGATCAACGATACCAAAAGAATAAAATTGAGTCAGAATAAGGAAGAAGTAGACTTGAAACACTTATAATGCTTGTCACATAGAATTCTCAACGATCACATTGATGCGTGCTTGTCCGCTATACCTGTAGCTATTTTATGTTCAGTTGTAGTTAGAACTTATTTATCTATAAATGTTTAATGGATAGTGCAAAATTGGAAATGTGATCATTGAGCAAGGTAGCCTAGACTATGGAAAATGCATGAAGTTTATTTACTTATATTGCTTTGAATGTGCTTTAATTGATAACTTAGTTTGTAGACGAGGCATGGTCTTGGATAACTTGTGCATAAGAGATGTCGTTCTACGAACGGTCGCCGGGGCACTGGGACCTCTTCGACCCGGGTAGAACAATTTGTTAGTCTAGTCCTAGCATTTGGATGGGTCCGTGTGTCCGCCAAGGGCTAGCTACCCGAAGCGGAACGACAACCAACCCATCTCTCGTCCGACCAAGTGATGCACTATGTATATTTTAACTGTGCAGACTAACTATGTCTTTGTGGCATGGAAGGTCATGGTAAGTTTTGTACAGGTGGTTCAGACGGTAGTCACCGAACGGTAGCATATTTTGTTATATCATTTTATCTTATCGTATATAAAGAATTGAATTAAGACAAGATAGAAAGATCACATAATAATAATATTGCATGTTCACATGAATACGTTATCGATCTTGGTAGTTGGGTTAGCTCGCTCTCACCGGTACTTTTTGAAGTACTGACCCTCGTTGCAGCAGGTTCCCCGAGCCGAGGCAACGCGACGAGGAGCTGAAGCTTTTCCCCCAACCTTTCATTGATCAAGGCGCGTTCGTGTTGTGACTTTTGGAGTTCAAGTACATAATCAAGAAAGGACCTCGCTTTCACATTTTGAAGCTCCTAGGCGATGGTGCTAACTCGCACCCAAGGTGTTTTGTGTTTTCTGAAAGATTAGTAAGTGATATAATGTATGGATCGGCTATCTCATTTTGTGTCCAAGTTGTAAGTCCGTGAGGCATCCTTATTACTTTTGGGTCAAGAGTCTGTAACCAGATGTTCATTATCAATAAAAGAAAACTTTTCTATATCTTAATGTGTGATATCTTGTTTGCGTACTCTTTTGCATTTGTTCTAAAGTATATCATTATGCCTAGGCCTTGTGCACGCGCGCCTTACGCATGCACGAATTCACGCTCGGGGGACGATTATCGATTGAGCGGAAATTGGGGCGTGACAACCACTGCCACCACCGTCAACACCACCACCACAGCCGACACCAACACCACCACAACCACAACCTCACCACCACTGCCACCACCTCACGACACCACCACCATCAACAACAACTACACACCACCACCGCTGCTACCACCAGCAACCACCACCATCTCCCCCCACCCACGTTCGATACCAACAACATCAGCATCCCCACCGCGGCCAACCACCACCAACGACAGCAGCAGCTAGGACACCACCTCCACCATCGAACGCCACCTCTGGTATCACTCACCTCTTCTTCTCCTTCTTCATTTATTTTTGCAACTCTTTCAATTCGTTAAAAACCCTTGTTAGGTGATAGGTTCTATTGAGCAATATGTTAACACTTTGTTAAATACCCATGTTTAGTTTGTATCCAAGAATAATATCATTCATTGTTTGGGGTTATATATATGTGTGAAATGCATGAGTTGATGAGGATGTTGTTCAATAAAATTTTTGTTAGATAGTATTGATGGTATAATTGGAAGATAAAGATGTGATCATTCTGCGTTTTAAGAGGTGACAACTAATTTATGACCGATGCACTTGTATTTATGGTTACATTGATGAGATGGGTTGAGGATGAACATTGTTCGCAGTTGATCAAATCTATACTTGATGAATACTAGTGTCTGAGGACGTTATGCGATTTGATGATTATGTATGTATTATAATGCTTCCCTAGTCAGCTTTGGTCAACACCCTAGTTAGTATGCTTAGTCGTGAGTTATGTACTATGACAAAACCTAGGTTAAGTTCTCATTGACACATTTTCAATAATAGAGACTTTGAGTTAATTATTAATTAGTTTTAATTACTTCTCTAGTTACTTTGGGATCCTCAAACTTGGACGTTGGACAAGAGCCTCATCTTCAGCCTGCGGATCCAAGCAAGTGTACCTTGTCATACTGTAACTCAGTTCCAGTTTTACTTATTTATTTAGTCTATATATTGTGTGCGCTTTGGATCAAAATCGTTCCTTAGCGTCCGGGTCATATCCGGGTGCAAACGTTCGTCGTTAACGTCTAGCATCGTTTGTTAGATATTTTTTGATACCTTTATGTACCTACTTGGTTACATCGGAGCCCTATGACACATTCATACACTTTCATCGTGCCAGACTTCATGTATCCTGATAGTGTCAGCATGACCGAAACCTGTTATGACTATAAGATCGTGATTGGTGATAGTTACTTCGGTATAAAGAGACTGTTTAGATAGGGGTTCAGGCTCAGCGAGTTGTGGATGCGTCTCGTTGACCGCATTGTGAGGGAAAGACAATTACTAGACGTTTGGACTACTTCACATGCACTATATATATATATATATATATATATATATATATATATATATATATATATATATATCCTTATTTACGTAGAGATCCTGTATCCGGAGTCGTAGTACTTACTTACTGTGTGTCTCTGTACTCGGAGCTATGGGTACGCACCGTGTGTCTCTGCCTCGGAGCTACGAATTTATATTTGGAAAGCCCGCGTGTCGAACATTGTCTTCAGGTTGTGTCTCACTTAGGTGGTTATTCTATATTACACCGGCGTATCACATATTTCCTTTCTGTTTTTCTATGGCATGCTATTTTTGTACCTTGTTACGTCAATGTGAGGACCTGGTTCCCTTCCAGGCATAGGCGAGGAGGACTACCCGGAGGAGTACGGACCGTGTGTATATCCAGGAGCAGGACGAGATCCTTCCTGAGGACTTCGCTTGATCACCGGTAGTGACTTCACCTTGGGTCCGGTATCATTATCTAGTTAGCAAATATCAGCCCTAGTTATCTTATTATTTTCTTTCATTCAATACTTGTATTAGCGGATTTGTCCCCGTGTGACTCTATCCGTTTTGTATTATGATACATTTTCAGACTTATTTTTCTTCATGCACATTAGTAGACGTGTTTTCTCTATGTGTTTCATATTCTTATGTCTGTGGATGAGATTAGTTACATTGCTTATGTTTAAATGTTGGGTTATATTATTGTACTTTACAGCTTATGTGTACTCCAACGGGTCCATTATATTGGGATGCCCATCGATGTGTACCCACTGGCCAATGCCACGTGGTTCAGTTTCTTATATTTGGAAGTTGGGCGTGACATGTGTGCTTCTTAGGAGTTGTGCATCACTTGGAGAGAGACTCTTGCGAGTTTCTGGTGTGCCAACTTCTCCCTTGGTTCTTTGTGATCCGTTGGAATCGAGTTCTTCAGAGGACAAATTTGTTTGCCGGAAGCTCTGTGCCTCGACGACAATTTAGATTCTAGTAGAGAGCGGACTTTCAGATTTTGCTTGTAACTCTGCTATTGGTCTGTGTTCTACCATCTTAGATCCGTCTCGGAACTAACATTGTACACGTGTTTGTTGTTTATAAGTAGCTATGATTATTTTGTGCGAAGCTGGGGCTGGGTCGGAGATATCCGAGTTTACGATCGGTGGTGCTGAAACGAGACGTGAGCTCCGAAAAGATGATAGTGTCACGACCCGCACCCGGAAATTCGGGCACGAGTGCGTGGGTACGTCCAGCCTACGCCGCAGAGTCGGCGGTAGTACGCTGTCTAGGTCAATCGATATTTACTAAACTAGCTCATTCACAATTAACATAGGCAAGAAAATAATGAGAACAGAAACTTAAGATTTGCAATTGAAATAAATGTGACAACAGATTCAAATATTTAGTACAGAAAATCAGAATAAAACCGGGGACAAACCCGATTAATAGGATAAGAATATAAATGAAAGATAGCTACTACTAGCTACTCTGCAACAGGGGTCTCCTGGGTGGGATCTGGCTCCTCATAGGTATCATCAGTACCCTCATAGGGACCATAATAAGTAGGGGCAAGATCCTCATCATCGCCTAAATCAACAGATCCAGTCAGGAAAGGAGCAAAGTATACAGTGCACAACAAGGTTAAACTAAATATTTATGACAATTAAATATTGAATATCATGTTAAGAAACTGCATAACAGAACATCATTATTTCAGAGTTAAAGTTGTAAACAGGGATATGAGAAAGCAGAATTAAATGAGACAGGAAAATGAAACTACAACAGTCAGCAAGATATATGTAACAAGACCAGAAACTATCTGTGAGAACTTGTGTTTGTTTTTAGAATACATAGTTGGCATGTAGGGGTTTATAAGGCTAATCCGGCCGTCATAAACGGCTATTAAATAGGGGAAATCGAGATCCGACTGAGGTACAGTCGTGTACCAACAGCTATTAAACATGACAAGGGAAAGGGTAAACTACATGCCTTCTAGGTATTCTCCCACTCGACATGAAAAACAAGACAGGAACTCAAATATTCAAGACATGAAATCCAGCATTTCTAACACTAGGTGTAATCATCAAGGGTACATGTAAGGCAGGGAATTAATTATCACAATATATAAAGATTAACTTGAAGTGCAGGTACTTGCCTGTTGTTTGGATCTGATTAATATTGGCTCTTGGAAAAAAATTCCAGAGATGAGTCCAAAAGCTGAAATAGACATTACCATCATGCTCAGAAGATGTCAAATAGCTAGAAACGCCTGTCCTTGGGTCCAATTTGGAGACAAGGGCAAAAACGACAGTTTCGGGTCAAAACGGGGTCCGCCGGTGGGCCCGCTTTGCACCGAAAAAAGTGTCCGGGTCAAAGGTATCCAAATTCACCAAACTTAGTGTCAACAGGTCAGGAACGCTGATACGAACCCAACGGAACTTCCAGATTTGGATTCCGATGAGCCGAACACAAAATCGCCCGGCGAGCGGGGCTTGTGGGGCCCACGACACGCGATTTTGTCAACGTTCTCAGAATCGAACCAAACTTGACCCACAGGACCAGCGTATCGCTACGAGTCCGATGGCGCAAGTTTCGTCTCGATCTGACGAGTGTACAAGAAGTTAGGGCGAATTGCCGAAAAATCGGATACGGGACGATGTCCGCGGATACGCGTTGATTCCGGTGTGCACGCACACCCGAATCAGCTTCCACGAAATCTCACACGTCCGTATCGACGATGCGCACGTATCTGTGAAGACCGCATGCGACCAAGTCGTCCCGTTTGGCGGGGCGTACTAAGTTCCGGGGTGAAACAGGGTCTGGTTTTTCCTGTTTTTGGATCGCGGTGTGCGATCACCACAGGACGCGATGCCCCGAGCGGTTTGTCCGGGCACCGAGAGGATCGTACAGGCTTCGCAACGCAATTTACGGAATTGAAAACGGAGATACAGGGTGCAAGATACGAGTACCTGAACGAGGCTCGAGAAACAGGGACTTTTTGTGTCCGTGTCGTGTCCGACACGACACAAAGAAATTGGGAATTAGGGTTAGGGTTAGGGTTTCTGGATCTTGGCCGGAGGCGGCGGTTTGGGCGGCGGAGGAGGGCAGGGGTTGCGTCGCCGGGCTCGGTGGCTCTGCGGGGAGGTACGACGAGGCGGCTGGGGGCTCGTCGGCGGCGGATGGCGTCGTCGGCGGCTGCTGCGGCCTCTGCTGCTGTGCTGCGCCGACGAGGGGAACCGGAGGTGGCGCTCGAGGAGGGGAGAAGGGAGGAGGACGGCGGCGTCGGGGCTGTACGGGGCTCAGGCGGCGGCACGGCGGCGAGTGGGGGCGGTTAGGGGAGATGGTGGCCGGAGGGGAGAGGGTTCTCGGGCTTTATAGGGGAGAGGGGCGGTTAGGGGGGCCGAGCCAGGCGGAGAGGGAAGAGGACGTGGCCGCGGAGGGCGGGGCGAGCCGGGGGGGAGCGGGGACGTGGCGCGGCGGGCGCGGGCGGCGGCGCCGGACGCGGGGCAGAGCGGGTCGTGCGGGGTGAGGGCTGGGGTGCGGGTGCGGGTGACGGGTGGCGGGTCGGGTTCGGGTGGACCCGCCCGACCCGCTAAGGATGGCTGGGCTGGGTTGGGCTTCGGCCTACTGGGCCGGTCCACTGGGCCGGGCTGGCCCAAGAAAAAATAAAATAAAAATAATAATAATAATAATAATAAAAATTTAATAAAATCATTTAATTAATAATTAATTAATAAAAATTGTTTTTAGGTATTTAAAAATAGGTCTGAGGCCCAAAAAAATCCAGAAAAATTACCCTAAGTCCAGTTTTTCATTTTACACCCAAAAACATTATTTCCATGATATTTTAATATTATTTATTGCTAATTAAAAATTATTTATTAATTAAAAATCTTGATTTTAATTACAGAAAATTCCCAGAAAATTCCAGAAAATTGGGAAAAATCCAAGATTTAATAATTTGAAAATTCAGGGGATTTACAGATAGCTTGGTCGAGACCGGAGATAAGAGCTGATGGCGGAGGTCTTCTCGATTTCGATTTGGTATCGGTTGAGACGCAAGGATCAGTAATAAAATATATTGATATTTTTTGACATCACTAAGAATTAAGAAAATTCTATGGATGGTTCGTTTGGGTTCTTGGAACATAACGTGGTGGTCATGGGCTTCGCGGGCCGAGTGTCGGTGCATCTGAAAACAACTTTACATCACACAATCACGAGAGTTTATTTAGAACATTATTGTCCTTTCTTGTGTGGAGAAACGTTTGAACAATAAGGACCCTTAATTTTATTAATTATTGTCCTTTGGATGATGAAGAGTCCAAGAGTTGTGGCCCTCTTGGTTGAGGAGAGGCACCAAATGCAATACTAAACTCGCATTTGTGTGTGGCGTGAGGGACTCTTTTTGATAGCATTCTCTTCCTAAAAATGTACTTAGTCTAACTTAATTTGTATAGAAACGTCACTCGTAGGGCTCTTAAGTGAATTTTCTTTGGATTATTTTGTATAAAGGTATCTGATTTAGATCTAACTAGACTTTGGGTACTGGATTTGTCTGTTGATGATTTTGGATATTCTAAATTTTTTAATGACACATTTTAGTGACAAAATTAGACTTTCAGTAATGAAATAAGACTTTTAGTGACGAATGTTCGTCACTAAAATGTGTCACTAAAATAGTTCGAATATCCAAACTTATTAACGGACAAATTCAGTATCCAAAGTCTAATTATGTTATAAATCTGACACCCTTATACAAATTAATCCAATTTTTTAAACTAGTTTTCTAAAAGTTAGATTAATCAAAAATTTCGACAAAAAGTTAATTAATTGCGATTAATCGATCGTGGAATCGGATTATTCGGTAACCAAGCTTAGACCTAATTGGACACGATTTAAGTGATAAATATAGCATTTAGTGTTTTTTTTTAGATATCCGATGTAACGTTCGAAACTTTGTACACGTTGTGTTGCATGTCTTTTGGATCCAGTGTCTCCAACTTCCATCAAATAAGTGGAAGGAATAATACATCTCCGTGACTCGATCAATCGATCTTTCGTCATCTAACTAAAATTTCATATATTTTTTCGATAACCACAAAGATCATTCGAATTTGAAGTGTAACTAATAACATTTTATTGGTAATGAATTTTTTAGAGCCGCATGAGTGCTTGAGATATGCTTTAGATATCACATTTATGTCACGTTGGAATAGAACATGTAGCATTAATTAGACCTACAGTTTTTTGAAGCCTTGTGCTTTTAAGGACACTTCTTTGTTTCTCTAAAAACAAAAACTTGTTATACTTTTGCTAGTAGGACAACTAGTCCCTACAAATTTGGAGAGAGGTAAAAAGGTGGCTAATAACTTTTATACAGAGGGAGTGCCCGCTACTAAGTATCTTTCAATGTTTTTAAAATAACAGTGATTGAATCTTTCTCCTTTGACCAAATAAGTTAGTCAAAATCTTGCAAAAATTTAACAATTTAAAAAACTAATATGTATGATAAAATAATAATAGATTCAATAATTATTATTTTAGAAACTTAATAGCAGAGATCTTGATCCCATATATATATATATATATATATATATATATATATATATGCAAAAAAAAAAATATTGTCCCACATGACAATAACTTATTCTAAAATTTAAACTATTATCTTATATTCATTTATATATAAATACTAACTTATTTTGTAAACTCTAAAAATAAATACATCAGAAAATTTATTGTACCGATAATATATTTATATTAATTACATATAACAATAGAAATTTTAAAAAATTTGAAATTTCGATACATATCGCCAACTGGGTTGGCAAAATTTTGGAGAACTTGATTTTTGCCAACCCAGTTGGCAAAAATTCGACTTTTGGGCAGGAATAGACAGATTTTTGCCAACTGAGTTGGCGAAAATATGGCCTCTCGGTTCGGGTGGGTTCGGGTGGGTTGGTCTACTGGTTGGTGGGTTGGTTTAATATGTAGGGTTGGTGGGTTGGTTTAATAGTTGGTAGTTGGTTTAAATATGTAGGTTGTTGGTTTAAATGATGTCCTTCAATATTGGTAGTTGGTTTGATATGTAGGTGGGTGTTGTGTATTATAAGGAGAGGAAGGAAGCAACGTTGCAGAAAGTGAAGAAGAAGAAGCAGAGAAGAAGAATAAGCAGAGAAGAGAAGAGCAGGAGGAAGTAAGCAGAGAAGAGAAAGAGAAGAGAAGAGAAGAAAAGAGAAGGAGAACATGTTTGTAATTTTTTTAATTATAATTATAATTATGTAATTGTAGTTACTATTTTAACTATTATAATTGTAATGTTTATGATAGTAATCATATTAACATTAAATATTTGATTACATATTTTAACACTAAGTATTAAATATTACAGATGGGTACCCAAAATGATGGACGTATTCTAGGAGGGCCTACCACAGATACAATTATCCAGCTACGTGAATCACACATTTCTAGTCTAGTATTTTCTGGACAGGTATATTAAAATTGAATTATTTTAGTAAATATAATTTATATTTTTTACATGTTTAATAGTTACATCGTTTATATGTCATATATAGCAATACGATTATCCTAATACATTTCGAGCACGAGAGCATGTCGCATGGCATTATGAGGACGATGTTGGGTACTGGATGTTGACTGAAGAATAACATGGTATGGTGAACGTATTTTGTTTTGATCATATTGATCACATATATTTTTTACATCACGACCGAGACTTGATATTCAGTTTAGTTGAGCGGTGGTGGCCAGGAAGAAATACCTTTCAGTTACCGTTCGGAGAAATGACCATTTTACCAGTAGATGTGGCAAATATCATAGGATTACCTATTACGGGTGAACCTATAATATTTGAAAATGATGAAATATTTTGCACCTAAACTGTGATTAGGAAGTATTTAGGCGTGGAGCCGCCTACTATATATGGTAAAAGTTTCGTGACGCTTTTGTGGCTCCGCCACAACTTTATGCACCTAGATCGTATTGGTGAGGAAGAAATCTGAGTGGATGCGGAATGAGTAAGTATAACATTTAATGTTATTATTTATGTAATATATATTTTTATTTTGTTTAACTGACATTTTTATTATTATATGTTCAGGTTACTGCTTGCACCAAAGTCTACATACTATGTCTAATCAACATAATTTTATTTCCAAACTCCGAATTTAGGACAAATTTACTTTTTTACCTTTTCTAAAAATTCTGACAGAACCTACCCGTCATGCATAGGGAGCTTCTGTGTTGGCATATTTGTACAAGTCCATGTCAAATTTTGTGCATTTTACTTCAGCTGATAAAAGACAAAAAAATTTGAATAGATGTATGACATTATTACAGGTATAAAATTTTCATATAATTTTATTTACTAAAGAAATATTTACACTTGCATGATATTTTTTTCTAGGTTTGGTCCTACGAGCACTTCAATATCGGAAGGCCAGTCTCCCGTATTGATACCGAAGATTGTGTCTTTCCATCAGCTTTACGCTGCATGATGGCTACAGCTGATCCAAATCGATGTGCTCACAAGGATATCGCAGTATATCGGGGCCAATTCGATTCACTAAGGTTTAACGAGGTAAATTTTTTATAGTGTCTTATATATTTTTGTCACGCCCCAGTCCCAAAATACATAGGACTATGATACATAAGCATGCCAGCCGCATAGATATGGCAACTCCAATATATGGAAACCATAACCCATACGTACGCTGTAATATGAATATCAAATCCACAAGTGGTATAAAATCTATCACAAGTCACAGGGTACAATCTAAATCTCATCCACAGAAAATCAATATAAATAAATAACCAGTATCTATGAAACTAGATCTCAATATAAAGTATCTAAGATGATAGTCGGATGGAAACAAATCCACTACCAACTCGAATGAAAAAGTACAACACAATAAACACAATATAAGAATACCAGCTAATGATCACGGCTCGAAGAGAAGAGATCCACGAAACATATATAACCATCCGAATCTGCGCTCCTGCGAATACTCAAGAACAGATACACCTGGAAAGGGACCAGGTCCTCAGAGGGACGTAACAAGATACATAGAAGCAAGCCAATTTGAATACAGTAGACATGCATAATGTTTGAAAATATATAAGTACGCTGTACAAGATAATCTATATGAATGCAATGAGGACAACCTTTCGACGTATGGGCAAGGGTAGGCTACTCGATCTACCTCACAACTCACACACCCGTCTAGAACATCAGAAATCGACATACCGCGGGGGTAGCGACCAGCGTGACTCCAAAAATCGACATACCGCAGGGGTAGCGACCAGCGCGACACACGCCCGTAGTGCGAGCTATATACTACGGTTTACCAGAGTGGTTAAAAGTCCATACGCCTAATGATTGTCCTCTCATGATACTATGTATCAAGTGTGTGTCAACATATCTAATATATAATAATGACTGAAAGAACTACACATGCAATATATATACAAAAATGTAATAAATATACATAAATATAATAAGCATGCAAAGTACTGCAAGCAATTTGGCAAGGTATCTTGCCTGGTAAGAAAGCTGCAAAGTGTAACATCCAGAAGCCCACACACGGGATCAGAAGCTATGACCTCAGAACAAATGTCTCCGGATGCTGAAATAGATATCACCAACGTTCCTAGAATAAGAAAAATAGCTAGAAAGCACTTCCCTTTCATCAAATTTGGACACAGAGACATAACGGTAATTTTGGGTCAAAGTGGGGTCCACATGTGGCCCACTTTGCACCGAAAAGAGTGCCATGGGTAAAGGTCTCTAAATGGGATAAAATTATAGGTCAAACCAATTCTAAATGTCAATATGAACTCAACGGTATGTCCAATTTTGGATTCCGGTGAGCCGAACACAAATTTGCCTAAAAAGTCAACCGTGAGGCCCGCCAATTGGCGATTTTGTCAACTATCTCAGAATTGCGTGAAAATTGGGTCACAGGACCAGCGCAATACCACGAGTCCAGTGGCACAAGTTTCGTCACAATCTGACAAGCGTACATAAAATGCGCAGGACTTTCGCAAAAGTTACAACACGAGGATTGTCCGCGGATACGGGCTGATTCCGACGCGCACACACGTCCAAATCAGTTTTTGCCAACTCTCACATATCCGGGTACACTGCGCGCACCTTTTGGTACACTTGGTACTCGGCGGGGCGGTCCCTTTTGGCGAGGCGCGCTCCGTTTCACAACTTTTGGAAATATGGAAAAAGTGTATTTTTAGGATTTTCCAATAAATTTTATTCTACATACAGCCATTAATAATTAAATGTTAATTAACAGAAATTAAACTAGGTCAAATAGTCTCCGCATACCAAAAAGAAAAATCAAATTCGGATCTCTGTGGTGGGAGATACGAATCCGGGAACATAGGTGGTCACCGTAGTTTTTTACGATACCCAAAAGTGGTCTTTTTCCGTCAACTTTGACGCTATTTTCGCCTAGGGTTACACGTTGTTCGAGGTCAACTATCATACAGATATTGAAGAGGGTTAAGTGAGGATCATACCGGTGAAGACGGGGTCGAGTTTGGTTGAGCGAGGTGACGAAAAACTGTGTGGGAAGAGAGGTAAGTTGCTGTAGCTTCTGCGTGGCATGGTGCTCGCGTGGAGTCAAGGTCGTCGTGGTCGGCCGGAGTTGGCTCCGCGCGGCGGCTGCTCTGGCTCTGGCTCTGCGGCGCGATCGAGGGTGGAGGAGAGGGAGGATTAGGGTTAGGGTTTTGGAGACGAGGAGATGTGAATATATATTTATATAGGAGAGATAGAGTTGGGGGGGGCTTTGAGCGACTGGTGTTGGGTTGAAGCTGCTGCTGCTTCGTTCTTATATGCACGCGGGTGAGCGGGTTGACTAAGGGGGTGCGGGTAGTGGGTTTAATACCCATTAGGAATAGGTCCATTTCTTTTCTTTTTCTTTTTCTTTTTCTTTAGAAATATATATATATATATATATATACACATAAAAAATCTAGAATTATATTAATGCATACCATTAAGCTAGCAACTGTCCAAAGGGTCTCCTACATAAAATAAATTAGGAAAAATTTATACCGGCTCCATAAATCTCCTAAATTCACCAACACCTAAAATAAAAATTAAATAAAATCTATTTCTCCTAATTACCTCATAAATACTACAGTTTAATTAATAATTAATTAAAAAAGATTAATACAATTTTTAGGATTAGGGGTTTTACATTCTACCCAACTTATAAAAATTTTGTCCTCGAAATTAAAACTAAGCTACGATAGAATGTCAAGGATGGTATACGATTTGTATTGTTTAAAATGCAAGGCTAGGTTTAAATGAGGGGAGATGTTGCGCGTTGCACATTCCAAAAATTCATGGAGAAGATTCATATGGAGGAGAATTAGGTTTCTTCATGTGTCATATCCAATGGTGTGGACACCTAAATGCTCTTTTGCATAAAAGCGCCCAACGATTGAAAAGTTGCACAACGATGGAAATTGAATTCAATTAATCAAAATTTATGCGCGTGGTATTCGAGAATTAATTAGAAGTGCATGGGCTAAAATTAGGTGGACGCAAGTGTCATGGACATAGGGGTCCAGGCTAGAATATTGTCATAGATTGGGTTGTACGAAACGGGTCAAAATTGTGTCTCCAATTTTGATTGGGTCGCACAAGGATACAAAGTTAAAATTATTTAGGATTAAATAATAAACGTCCGCGACGAATGTTGTGCGACTAAAATGTAGCACAAAGGAGCTTAATTATAAGTTGCACAAAGATCAGAATGGAAGATGGGCACGTCTAGGATAAGGGTATAGAATTTGTAGGAAGGCAGTGGCTAGTGTAATGCTCCAATTATCGAAGCACGGTAAGGTGCGCTAAGTGATATAATTATTGCAAAAAATTAAATAAAAAAAAGAATACCTTATTCTTTTTCTAACTGGATTCAATCTAGCCTTAGTCTCACTATCTAAGCCAAGTAGGTCCAATTTTGGGTGAGGGTTTTACAATCTACCCAACTTAAAATTTACCCATCTATCACCTAAGGCTATACATTTAGGAAAACTATTCCTCAATTATTTAACCACGTTATTCAATCCTCAAAGTTTTAACACAAAACATATCACCTATGATATGCCCTTAATCAAAAAGAGAGTCACTAGGTCATGTGATTAGCCTCATGGGGTATATCTAGTACTATCAGTGTGTCAACTTATACCAAGTACGAGGTTTCGTCTTTTCGAAATAAGGGAAGACGAAGGGCAATAATAAAGAATTCAAAGTGAAGGTGATAGAATATAAGTACGAGGTTCAAAGAGATTAAAGAATTCGAAAAGAGAGTTGTCAGGGCAGTTGTGGATTGAATTCCTATTTTGGTAATTTTCTATTTACATGTTCGTATCAGTACAGTTATGTAACCGATACGATATGTCAGCCATGTTTAGGGACAAGTATATTCGTCTACTACCATATATCTCAATCCACGTAAAGTAGTCATGCAAAGAGCGAACCAAGCGCACTAAGGTTAGCTAGACCTTAATACACCGATTCTGATTAGGCAATTGTATCATTGTGTGCACCCAATAATACATATGTCATGGCAAGCTCGATAAAAGAATAAGCTTGCAAAAACTAGGCTATAATAGCAGCATAAGTCAAGATAGTACAGAAAATATAAGTACGCTAGATGATGATGGAAGGAGGTACAAATTAATTCAAGTTCATAAAAACAAAACAAAATAAATAATAATAATAAAAAAGACTCTACAATCTCTATAGCTGTCATACTAACTCCTTGTCTAAGTTGATAGTCGACCAAATAGGGGTATGGACTTTTAAGTTCTACAGTCTGATGAAATATTATCTTCTTATGCTAGCACACAGTTAATGTCATTCGGCTACACTTCAATAATAGGTCAAAAGACTATGTGATACTTAGGTTGTGAGACATACTATCTAACTTAAAATAATAAACTAATACTGTAATTACCTTGAGGGAATTCTTCAGAATAACCTGGTCCTTGTAAATAAGTAGAACTCTTGTTAAGGTATATGAGAAAAAATCTTGGTATTTATGAGGGTATCCTATTGCATTATATAGGTCATGGTCGTCCTAAGTCTTAGTCTTAGTGCAAGTATCAATAGTAAGAATGGAAAAGTTACTGGCCTCAAGGGAAAGGGAATATAACTCGTATTGAGGTGGGGGTACATGTTACGCGATTTTAAAAACTAAGGGATAATCATCAGGTCACAATTTACTAGAATAACTTAAAACTATCAAGTTCTAACTACCAAGCACAAAAATTCAAATTTTAAGTTTACAACTATAATCCTAGCAAGCTATATATCCTAACATAGAATAAAATCGCTTGGTCTATAATCAGAGAGGTTTACGTGGCACGAATTGAAAGATGGAGGAAAGAAATTTAGCCGTCTCACTAATAGCGAGCGCTAAGGGTTCAGAGGAGCAAGTCATAAAACTAAATATAAAGACTCTAGATAATGTCATGGTTTTCTAAGGAAAGATGCTATGCTAATCTCTGTGTTTGAGGTATGATCAAGAAAATATTCTATGCATTGCTCTTGGCTTTCTAAGGTATTGTCTGCTACTATTAAGACAAAAGCTAAATTTATAGTTCTCTAGTACAATCTCACCATGAAAGGCTAGATTAGTCCTAATACTGAACCTTGGATTTCTATTGGTTCCTCAATACTAGGGTCAAACATTATGGTAAAATCTCTAACTAACTCTAGTAGTGTCTATACTACTCTCAAGTCTTCATAATACATCAAGGGGTAATGGTAAACCAATCTATAGATAAGGGACACTAGGGTTCATTAAGTATTCTAATTTAATGATGTGTCAATACTCTAGTCGTATTCTTAATAGGTGTGTTACCCTAATTATTATCTAATCAACAAGGACTCCTATATTATAGGAGGGGGCTATACTCAAGGAACTATTAGGGAAGCACATGAATCAAGCATGATGCAATTATTCAAATAAAATATATTAGAAAAAATACGAGTCATAGTCAATTGTGGATGCGATCCTATACTCTAATCCTATTTGCAGGCTTGCTCGGTACAATAACGTAACTGAGACAATATGCTCTCGACCTGCATGGGCCACCACTAAAAACATGTCATGCCCCAGTCCCAAAATACATAGGACTAGGACACGTAAGCATGCCAGCCGCATGGATATGGCAACTCCAATATATGAAAACCATAACCCATACGTACGCTGTAATATGAATATCAAATCCACAAGTGGTATACAATCTATCACAAGTCACAGGGTACAACCTAAATCTCATCCACAGAAAATCAATATAAACAAATAACCAGTATCTATGAAACTAGATCTCAATATAAAGTATCTAAGATGATAGTCGGATGGAAATAAATCCACTACCAACTCGAATGAAAAAGTACAACACAATATAAGAACACCAGCTAACAATCACGGCTCAAAGAGAAGACATCCACGAAATATATATAACCATCCGAATCTGCGCTCCTGCGAATACTCAAGAACAGATACACCTGGAAAGGGACCAGGTCCTCAGAGGGACGTAACAAGATACATAGAAGCAAGCCAATTTGAATACAATAGACATGCATAATGTTTGAAAATATATAAGTGCACTGCATAAGACAATCTATATGAATGCAATGAGGATAACCTTTCGACGTATGGGCAAGGGTAGGCTACTCGATCTACCTCACAACTCACACACCTGTCTAGAACATCAGAAATCGACATACCGCAGGGGTAGCGACCAGCGTGACTCCAGAAATTGACATACCGCGGGGGTAGCGACCAGCACGACACACGCCCGTAGTGCGAGCTATATATTACGGTTTACCAGAGTGGTTAAAAGCCCATACGCCTAATGATTGTCCTCTCATGATACTAGGTGTCAAGTGTGTGTGTCAACATATCTAATATATAATAATGACTGAAAGAACTACACATGCAATGAATATACAGAAATGCAATAAATATACAGAAATATAATAAGCATGCAAAGTACTGTAAGCAATTTGGCAAGGTATCTTGCCTGGTAAGAAAGCTGCAAAGTGTAACGTCCAAAAGTCCATACACGGGATCAGAAGCTATGATCTCAGAACAAATATCTCCGGATGCTGAAATAGATATCACCAATGTTCCCAGAATAAGCAAAATAGCTAGAAAGCACTTCCCTTTCGTCCAATTTGGACACAGGGGCAAAACGGTAATTTTGGTTCAAAGTGGGGTCCACATGTGGCCCACTTTGCACCGAAAAGCGTGCCAGGTTTAAAGGTATCTAAATGGGATAAAATTATAGGTCAAACCAATTCTAAATGTCAATATGAACTTAACGGTACATCCAATTTTGGATTCCGGTGAGACGAACACAAATTTGCCCAAAAAGTCAACCGTGGGGCCCGCCAATTGGCGACTTGGTCAATTGTCTCATAATTGCGTAAAAATTGGGTTACAGGACCAGCGTGATACCACGAGTTCAGTGGCGCATGTTTCGTCACAATCTGACGAGCGTGCACAAAATACACAGGACTTTCGCAAAAGTTGCGACACGGGGATTGTCCGCGGATACAGGCTGATTCCGACGCGCACACTCGTCCAAATCAGTTTTTGCAAACTCTTACACGTCCGGGTACTCTGCGCAAACCTTTTGGTATACTTGGTACTCGGCGGGGTGGTCCCGTTTGGCGGGGTGCGCTCCGGTTCACAACTTTTAGAAATCTGGAAAAAGTGTATTTTCGGAGTTTTTTGACGAATTTCATTCTACATACAGCCATTAATAATTAAATGTTAATTAACATAAATTAAACTAGTTCAAGTGGTCTCCACATACCAAAAAGAAAAATTGAATTCGGATATCTGTGGTGGGAGATACGAATCCGGGAACATAGGTGGTCACCGTAGTTTTCCGCGATACCCAAAAGTGGTCTTTTTCCGTCAACTTGGACGCTATTTTTGTCTAGGGTTACGCATTGTTCGAGGTCAACTATCATACAGATATTGAAGAGGGTTAAGTGAGGATCATAACGGTGAAGACGGGGTCGAGTTTGGTAGAGCGAGGTGACGGAAAACCGCGTGGGAAGAGAGGTAAGTTGATGTAGCTTCTGCGCGGCGCGGTGCTCGTGCGGGGTCGCGGTCGTCGTGGTCGGCCGAATTTGTGTAACCTCCATATCCTAAAATTCGTGCTTAAATATTGTTATTAGGTTAATTTGGGGCTATTAGGATTTTTTCATAATTTTTAGTTAATTAAAAACTAGTAACCCTAATTTTTTAGGACTTTCAAGAATTTATTTTAGGGTCAAACTTAATTAAAAATATCCCAAACTTTTATTTTTGGTTCTAAATAATCAAATATATTTTCTAGAATTTTTTGGAAATTTTCTGATTATTTTTAGCATTTATTTTGAGTTAATTATGAAAAACTGAATTAAAAACTAATTTCTGAAAAAGAAAACCCAAAAAGTAATTAATTCTGCCCAGTCAGCAAACATGGGGCCCACCTGTCAGCATCTCACAGTGAACAGTGCCGGGCCCGCCTGTCAGTGACCGCGGGGTGGGTGCGAGCCGAGCCAAGCCTAGTCAGAGTTCGACTCGGACTCAGCTGAGCTGAGCCGGGTCAAACCATGACCGTCCGATTTAGGCGCGGTAGCGTGGATGGCTGTCACATGTCGAACTCCGAGCCGCGGCTGTTCTCTCTCTCCTCTATATATATATATAATAGTTTAGTTATTTTCTAGGGTTTTTTCTTGAGCCAATTTTTGGAGAATTGCCATCTAGGGTTCCTTCATCTTCCAGAAGCCATTAAGGATAGCTCCAGACTCCAAACGAGGCCCAGTTTCTTGCATTAGAATGATATTGAGGTTAGATTTCTGATTATATAAATTTTTTTATGAAATTATGAGTATTAAATTCTGAAAAATTCGTAGAGCACAGCATGTCCAAAAATAGATGTATTTTGATGTTTTTGCGATTCTGGGAGAACCAGGAATCAGAATCATGAACCGTTTGAAGTTTTGAAAAGCTAATGTTGAGATAATTGAAATTTGTTTTTCCCAGAATTTAATTCAATTTATTTATATACTGTTAATTCTGTAGCACTTTTAGGTTAGAATTTAACCATCGGTGCACAATACGAAATTTGTATGTGCCATAATTCCCAAACGAATTTGAATTCGGACGAGCCGTAAATTCTAGCATATTTTTGATGCTGAAATATATAGAAATTCATGCATGAAAGTCAAGTTTGTGTCAGTTGACTTTTCGGTCAACATATCGTCTCGATTTGCGTGCCATGAGTCTCGAGTTGATAAAATTCAGTTCTTTTGGATAAAAATTTAGGAATTAACCTAAAAATAGAATAATAAGATTAAAATAGGATTTTAGAGTAATTATTCTAGAATTAAATAAATTAAAATAAATTATCTTTTGACATGGTAAGTTTGTAATACATAGGTTATTTGGACTGTGACTTGGACTCTGATTCATACCAGCTAAGGACCACAGGCGAGTACATTCTCTGACAGTTTTCATTATGTTAATTATCTCTATAATTCTTGTTGTATTACATACATGACTCTGACACTATTGTTTATACGAGTTGGCATCATTGAGACCTGTCACGAGGAGTCGTGATTGGAATCCATCGTGCTAGCTGGGGAAATGGGAAAATATTAGTAGCTTGTGTGATCATACCCAACTTTACATGCATCATAGCTCACCCACACCTCACGTCGGTGCAGCCTTACCCTTACATGCCTCATCGCTGTTACATATGGTTAGCCGGACTTGTTGGGGATGATAGCTAATCAATGTAATGAGTCATATAGTCCCAAGTCGATCACATGATATGCTAATGTTTCACACACTTGGTTAGATGTTCTTGACATGTATCTCTAGTATATTGATCTAGCACTCCATATATTCTAGTTATTGTTCTTGTACACACTTGCATACCAGTTCATTGTTCATTGCGTGTACTTGTATTTCTATTTCATTGCTAGATGTACATTGATGATGAAATGCTCCAGTATTCTATTTATTCCAGTATTTCTATTTTCAGTATATCCATGCTCGTCAGTATTTCTTATTGCCAGTTATCCATATCTGTCTTGTATTTCTTTACACTGTGCTATAGATTTTGTCAATATATGTGGAACTGCTGTTAGAGGTGTATTTCGTTCCAATCCTGACTGGATATTTTTTACAGACTGTGACATAGAGGACTTTTTCGACATACTTGGAGATTGGATGTTATTGATTGCAGGTTAGATTATTTATTATTGTTTAGACTTGTTTCATATTTTATTTGTTGCTTCGATATCTCATCGTGCTTTATTTTTCGTGATTGAGTATATTCCGTATTATATTGTGATATCTGTGTCTCCTTATGGAGTTGGATATTTTTTGAGAGATTGTTTAGATAGTATTGTGTCCTAGACAGCGTTTTACCGTCGATGCTGCGGCGTAGGCTGGACATACCCACGCTCTCGTGCCCCAAAATCTGGGTGCGGGTCGTGACAAGTTGGCTCTGCGCGGCTCTGGCTCTGCGGCACGATCGAGGGTGGAGGAGAGGGAGGGTTAGGGTTTTGGAGATGAGGAGATGTGAATATATATTTATATAGGAGAGATAGAGCGGGGGGGGGCTTTGAGCGGCTGGTGTTGGGTTGAAGCTGCTGCTGCTTCATTTTTATATGCACGCGGGTGAGCGGGTAGACTAAGGGGGTGCGGGTAATGGGTTTAATACCCATTAGGAATAGGTCCATTTCTTTTCTTTTTCTTTTTTCCTTTCTCTTTCTCTTTCTATTTCTTTAGAAATATATATATATATATATATATATATATATATATATATATATATATATATATATATATATATATATATATATATATATATATGCACGTAGAAAATCTAGAATTATATTAATGCATACCATTAAGCTAGCAATTGTCCAAAGGGTCTCCTACATGAAATAAATTAGGAAAAATTTATACCGGCTCCATAAATCTCCTAAATTCACCAACACCTACAATAAAATTAAATAAAATCTATTTCTCCTAATTAGCTCATAATTACTAAAGTTTATTTAATAATTAATTATAAAAAATATTAATATGGTTTTTAGGATTATGGGTTTTATAATTTTTTGTATTTCATACAGTCAATATGTTTATTATCTTATAATTTTGTTGACATTAAATAGGTAATTTGTTTACCATACTGGCTTGGGCAGAATCCTCTTGAGTTATAAACAACGGTCTTTGGATTGAGTCTACATCGATTTTTTATAATATTCCACGATAACATCATGTATCATCCAGCTGATCGTGTTATTCGACAGTTATGGATGATACAACACATTCCTGATGAGCCACCATGTTTCAATCGTGGTAAAGGCAATGCGACTACCAGAGCACACAGATTGATTCCTGGTTGGAATTCTAGATTTGAGACACGTCAGGTGGGACATTTGTCTCATATGATGTCCTCTATTGATGATGGTAAGTTGTACCAAAAGTTTAACAAAATTTACTATAAAAATTATAAGAAATCATATGGTCATAATTCGTAATGGTGCAGCCGACGATGATGATGCATATAGATCTTGGTGGGGAGCTCCTCTTACAAGCAACAAAGCCTACCAATTCCAAAAGTTTCGATTCCAACATCGAGCCATAGATGATTATAGTCTCCGTGGCTATTATGATTATGTAGAAGGGATGGTACGTTATTTTATATGAAAATGTCTATCTCCGTAGTACTTATTTATGTCCTCTATTGAATTCTATTTAATATTTTAACTTCCAGATTTAAATATTGCATACCAAAATCATCCAGTAGGTGACTCGTTGAGCACAGCGGTTGACAAATTTTTGGCTGCTATGCAACGAGGACCGACTCCTCTGAACCCTCCCTTACTTATTCTAAGAGATTATCCTCGGAGTCTTGTTGCACAATGACAAGCATGCCCCCCTAGAAAGTATACCTCAATTTGGTATCAAGATGATAGTCTGCCACTGCAAGATAACGATGTCCCTTCTCAGGCGACGGCCGGTGCGAGCACTTCTCAGTGGGCTGGTGCGGGCACTACTCATTGGCCTGACTGGGGCACTTCTCAGGCGACGGCCGGTGCGAGCACTACTCAGTGGGATGGTACGAGCACTTCTCAGTGGGCTGGTGCGGGCACTTCTCATTGGCCTGAGTGGGGTACTTCTCAGGCGACGGCCGGTGCATGCACTTCTCAGTGAGCCCCCGAAGGAGATTCTCAGTGGACTCCTGAGGGATATTGTCACGCCCCAGTCCCAAAATACCGTGGAACCAGACGCGTGGCAACGGCCAGCAGTACGCACCGATGGACCAACTCAATATAATGGATCCATCAGGGCATACTTAAGCTGTAAAACAAGTCTACGACAATCATGGCACAACTAATCTCATCCACACAAGATATAAAATATGATCCACAGAATAAATAAAGAATGTAAATCATCAGCAAGTCTCACAAAGTACTTCGGGGAAAAACCCGATAAATATCTAGTACAATGGTTCATCTGACCAGAATATAAAAGACTGAAATAAATAATAAAAGCTGAGCATAAACATGGATGCTCAAGAGAAGTCTTCAGCTAAGACCTCGTCCTCAGATGGTGGTACAACTCCTGGATCAGCTCCTGCTCCAGTCCCGTAGATCTCGGGATAAACCACGTCTGTAAAATCTGGGGAACAAAATCCGGATCCAGGTCCTCAGGGGACATAGCAAGGTACAAGAAAGCTCATGCCAATAAATACAGATAAGCAGTGCAGCAAATAAATAACTAAATGAGCAATGGGGTAAACATGTAACCATCTAAGTGTAAATGCAAGTGAGAGCATCACTAGTCTCAGGCTGAGCCACTACAAGCTCTGTGTCGGGGAGCCGGTAGCGGTAATAACCGGTAGTGGGTCAGGCTCTGCTACGAGAACCTGCGACCTCTCAATAATAGAAGATATACATAAATACAGCCTGTAGCCTGTGTGTCTCTCCCCACCCCATGTAACCACGCATATCATGACCACAACGTCTCATGCCCATGTCAAGCGCGATCATAGCTAAATGCAACCAGTCATAAGTATCTAATAATATAATGTCCATGTCCTGTATCCTATACAGAATCACCACGAATATCTCGGGAAAATCCTGTCTCATGAATAGTGTCAAGTGTCCTGGGTCATATGGTACTTGATAAGACAAGTACGAGAATATAAAGTGTCACGGATGTCCATCTCTAGATGACCGTACCCAACACTGCGTACAGTGTCGACACCCGACTGATAATCGGACGCTAAGTACGTCACACGGTCCTAGGTTGAGCATGCACAGCAATATATATAAAACAAGGAAAATAGATAACTAAACTGCAGAGTTTGGCAAGGTACACTTGCCTGATGTCCGAATATCAACTGTCGTCCCGGTATCTGTGGATCCGGTAGGGACTACTCCAAAAGCTGTAATAAATATCACCAACAGTCTCAGAAGATGTCAAATAGCTGGAAATGCCTGTCCTTACGTCCAATTTGGACACAGGGGCAAAAAGGTCATTTTCGGGCCAAAGCGGGTTCCATATGTGGGCCCACTTTGCACCGAAAAGCGCGTCAGGGTCAAAGGTCTCCAAATTCCGCAAACTCAGTGTCTACAAGTCAGGAACGATGATACGAACCCAACGGAACTTCCAGAATTGGATTCCGATGAGCCGATCACAAAATCACCCGTCAAGTGGAGCCGGTGGGGCCCACGATACGTGATTTTGTCAACGTTCTCAGAATCGAACCAAACTTGACTCACAGGACCAGCGTATTGCTACGGATCCGATGGCGCAAGTTTCGTCTCGATCCGACGTGTGTACACGAAGTTACAGCGTGTTCCAGGATCAACGGATACGGGGTGTCGTCGGCGGATACGCGTTGATTCCGGGGTGCACGCACCTCCGAATCGACTTCTGCGAAAACCCACACGACCGTATCAACGTCGCGCACAGTTTGGTAAAGACCGCGTGCGACCAAGTCGTCCCGATTGGCGGGGCGGACTCAGTTCCGAGGTGAAACAGGGCGTTGTTTTTTTCCTGTTTTGGATCGCGGTGTACGATCACTACAGGACGCGATGCACCGAGCGAGTTGCACGGGCACCGAGAGGGTTATACAGTCTACGCATAGCAATTGACGGAATTGAAAACGGAGTGGCGAGGTGAAAGAAATCGGTACCTGAACAGGGCTCCGTGAATGCTGAATTTCACGTGTCCAAGAGTCGCTTTGTGTCCTGGTCGTGTCCTCGTGTGTCGGTTTGCTGTGCTCAGACCCTGGGTCTGACTCGGGACAGCGGGGTTATCTCCGGTCCTCAGCGGCTCGGCGGCGCTCGGGAACGGCCGTGGGTTGGTCGTCGGGGAGTCTAGGGCTTGGTCGACGACGGCGCCGGAGTCGGGGTCGTCGACAGCTCCGGGGATGACTGGGCGGAGGTGGTGGACACAGTGAACTCCGGCGAGCTCTGTGGTGCAGTCGGGTCGGGCTCCATCGAGAAGGAAGATCCGGTCGAGAGCTGTGGTCGAGGTTGGCACCGTGGCTCGGGGACGCCGGGTCGTGCGGCTTGGCGAAGTTGGGGAGATCGTGGTGTTGCCGGTGAGGTTCAGTCGAGCGTGGCGAGGAAGGAGATCCGGCCAGGCTGTCGAGCTGACGGCGGGGAGATGTCGAGATGGGAAGGAGAGTTGATGGTGATGCTGGAGGTGGTTGCCTCCGGCGGAGTTCTAGGGATGTGGCTCCGGCAGCCTGCTCCGGGCTCGCTGAGAAGAAGAACAGGGAGGGGGAAAGAACTAGGGCAGCGGCAAGGGGAGGAGACGGCGCTGTGGAGTCGGGCGGCTGGGCTAGGGTTTCTGGGAAGAAGGAGGATGGCGTCGACGACGGGGAGCAGCCGGCGGAGACCTAGGGTTCAGGGGAGGAGCGGTGGAAGGTGGATGGCAGGGAGGCCGGCGTCGGAGAAGATGACGGAGCGAGGGGGAAGCAGGAGGATGAGGTCGACGCGCCGGAGGGGACGCGCTGGGAGGAAGGTGGCCGGGGTCGGGGTTGTCCTGGGGGGAGGAGGAGGGGGCTCGAGCGGCGGCGCGGATCTCGAGAAAGGCGGCGGCACGGATCTCGAGGAAGGCGGCTGCTAGGGTTCAGAAGCTGGACACGGATGTCGAGGCAGCCTCTTTTATCGGCTGCTACAGGAACTCCGGCAGCTAGGGTTCACGTAGGGTTAACGGGTTGACTCGGGTCCGACCCGGTTGACCCGTTAAGCTGGGGTTGTTTTGGGTTGGTTTAACTTGGGTCTGGTTCACAATCCAAATAGCTTTTCGTCCTCGAATCGTTGCTCCGGTGTCCAATAAATTCACCGAAAAATGCCATGCGTCCGGTTCTCCATTATACACAATAAATTTTTTACTTCCAGAATATTTTGACCCCATCTAGCCACACTTAAAATTATTTAACCCACCAAACCTCAGTGATAAATTCCAGAAAAATACCGAAAATACGGAAAATTATATTAATTTCACTTCGGAAATTTAGGGTGTTTACAATCTACCCAACTTATAAAAATTTCGTCCTCGAAATTAAAATTAAGCCATGGTAGAAGACAAGGATGGTATAAGATTTGCATTGGTTAAAATGCAATGCTAGGTTTAACGGAGTGGGCGATGTTGCACATTCCGAAAATCATGTGAGAAATTGATATGAGCGATTAATTGGTTTCTTCCGGTGTCATGGCAATGATGTGGACACCTAATTGCTCTTTTGCATAAAATCGCCCAACCACTGAAACGTTGCACCAAGATGGAAATGGAGGATGGGCATGTCTAGGACAAGGGTGTGGAATTTGTAGGAAGGCAGTGACTAGGGAAGTACTCCAATCAAAATTCAACCTATGGTTATCTCTTCTCCCTTGTTTCAAATTATCCATATCCAAATTAAATTAAATCCAAATAACATCTTCAAGATTTAAATAAGCATGTATATTTTACCTCACGATCTATAACTATCATAATTTCCTCTAGAAGTAATTTGAGTCCAATATTATTCCCACTTTCACTTATAAATTTTGTATGTTTCAACTCTTTAAATTCCATTCACATCCTCTATATTTCAAATATGTCGTCCAACCAACAAGTTTTAATTCTTAATTCGAATTATCAAATAGAAGTAATTTAATTGCAGTCCTCCAATGTTCAAGTCTGAAATTCTATGGTTATCCTCTAAATTCAAATTGGTGATTCTACCTTCATTGTTCAAAAAATTAACTCATGCACTTAAGGTATAAATATTGGGTCCTCAATATCAATTAATTAATCCTCCTCATCTTAGTCATCCTTCTAAATTTCTTCAAAATTACAATGGCTTGAACCTCTCCCAATCTAATCTTACTCGATCATAATCTAAAAGAAATTCCTCCCGAGTTGACAATGCACTGCTACCCAACTTATAAAAATTAAACTAATACTGCGACAGTCTTAAGAGGATCCTGCAAATAACCTTGCACATGTAAATAAAACGGAAACTCTTATTAGGGTCTCCTATGGTATCACGTAAGTAATGGTCATCTTAAGTCTTAATCATAGTGCTCATAGAACATGTGTCAATCGTAGGGATAGAAGAGTTACTAGCCGTTAAGGAGGAAGGGTCTAACTTGTATCGGGGTGAGGGTACAAATTACATGATTTAAAAATTTAAGGGTTAATCATTGGTCGCAATCTACAAAACAACTTAAACTTATCAAGTTCTAACTACCAAGCATAAATTTTCAAATTCAAGACTACAGCTATCATACCAGCAACTATGGGTCTTTAACAAGGAATAAAATTACTTGGCCTACTATCAGAAGGGTCAGGGGCACGAATTGGAAGACGGAGGAAAGAAGAACATATTTTAGTCGTTGCGCATTAGCGAACGTTAAGGTCGCAGATGAACAACATAGGAATTTGAAATAGGGGGCTCTAGATAATATCATGGTTTTCTATGGGGAAGTGGTATGCTAGTTGCTATGTTCGAGGCATGATTAGGAAATATTCTAGGCATTGCTCCTGGTTTTCTGAGGTACTGTCTGCGTATCTCACGACAAGAATCTAAATTTATAGTTCTCCAATACTTATCTAACTACGAAGGTTAGGTTCCTCAATACTAGGGTCAAACATTATGGTAAAACTTCTAACTAACTCTAGTAGTGTCTATACTACTCTCAGGTCTTCATAATACATCAGGGGGTAATGGTAAATCAATTCTAAAGATAAGGAAATCTAGGGTTCACTAGATATTCTAAACTTAGTGGTGTATCTATAATCTCGTTGTATTCTAAATAAGTGTGCTACTCTAGTTATCATCTAACAACAGAAACTTCTATATTCTAGGAGAAGGCTATACTTAAAGAACTATTAGGGAAGCACAGGAATCAAGCAGGATGCATTTGTTCGAAATAGAACAGAGAGGAGAAAGATGAATCATAGTCAATTGTGGATGAGATCCTATATTCTAGTCCTAGGTGCAGGCTGGTCCGGTCCCTAAGTTGAAACCGAACTATTTAGTCGTAGACCTGCATGGGCCACCACAAAAACCATGTCATGCCCCAGTCCCAAAATACCGTGGGACCAGACGCGTGGCAACGGCCAGCAGTACGCACCGATGGACCAACTCAATATAATGGATCCATCAGGGCATACTTAAGCTGTAAAACAAGTCTACGACAATCATGGCACAACTAATCTCATCCACACAAGATATAAAATATGATCCACAGAATAAATAAAGAATGTAAATCATCAGCAAGTCTCACAAAGTACTTCGGGGAAAAACCCGATAAATATCTAGTACAATGGTTCATCTGACCAGAATATAAAAGACTGAAATAAATAATAAAAGCTGAGCATAAACATGGATGCTCAAGAGAAGTCTTCAGCTAAGACCTCGTCCTCAGATGGTGGTACAACTCCTGGATCAGCTCCTGCTCCAGTCCCGTAGATCTCGGGATAAACCACGTCTGTAAAATCTGGGGAACAAAATCCGGATCCAGGTCCTCAGGGGACATAGCAAGGTACAAGAAAGCTCATGCCAATAAATACAGATAAGCAGTGCAGCAAATAAATAACTAAATGAGCAATGGGGTAAATATGTAACCATCTAAGTGTAAATGCAAGTGAGAGCATCACTAGTCTCAGGCTGAGCCACTACAAGCTCTGTGTCGGGGAGCCGGTAGCGGTAATAACCGGTAGTGGGTCAGGCTCTGCTACGAGAACCTGCGACCTCTCAATAATAGAAGATATACATAAATACAGCCTGTAGCCTGTGTGTCTCTCCCCACCCCATGTAACCACGCATATCATGACCACAACGTCTCATGCCCATGTCAAGCGCGATCATAGCTAAATGCAACCAGTCATAAGTATCTAATAATATAATGTCCATGTCCTGTATCCTATACAGAATCACCACGAATATCTCGGGAAAATCCTGTCTCATGAATAGTGTCAAGTGTCCTGGGTCATATGGTACTTGATAAGACAAGTACGAGAATATAAAGTGTCACGGATGTCCATCTCTAGATGACCGTACCCAACACTGCGTACAGTGTCGACACCCGACTGATAATCGGACGCTAAGTACGTCACACGGTCCTAGGTTGAGCATGCACAGCAATATATATAAAACAAGGAAAATAGATAACTAAACTGCAGAGTTTGGCAAGGTACACTTGCCTGATGTCCGAATATCAACTGTCGTCCCGGTATCTGTGGATCCGGTAGGGACTACTCCAAAAGCTGTAATAAATATCACCAACAGTCTCAGAAGATGTCAAATAGCTGGAAATGCCTGTCCTTACGTCCAATTTGGACACAGGGGCAAAAAGGTCATTTTCGGGCCAAAGCGGGTTCCATATGTGGGCCCACTTTGCACCGAAAAGCGCGTCAGGGTCAAAGGTCTCCAAATTCCGCAAACTCAGTGTCTACAAGTCAGGAACGATGATACGAACCCAACGGAACTTCCAGAATTGGATTCCGATGAGCCGATCACAAAATCACCCGTCAAGTGGAGCCGGTGGGGCCCACGATACGTGATTTTGTCAACGTTCTCAGAATCGAACCAAACTTGACTCACAGGACCAGCGTATTGCTACGGATCCGATGGCGCAAGTTTCGTCTCGATCCGACGTGTGTACACGAAGTTACAGCGTGTTCCAGGATCAACGGATACGGGGTGTCGTCGGCGGATACGCGTTGATTCCGGGGTGCACGCACCTCCGAATCGACTTCTGCGAAAACCCACACGACCGTATCAACGTCGCGCACAGTTTGGTAAAGACCGCGTGCGACCAAGTCGTCCCGATTGGCGGGGCGGACTCAGTTCCGAGGTGAAACAGGGCGTTGTTTTTTTCCTGTTTTGGATCGCGGTGTACGATCACTACAGGACGCGATGCACCGAGCGAGTTGCACGGGCACCGAGAGGGTTATACAGTCTACGCATAGCAATTGACGGAATTGAAAACGGAGTGGCGAGGTGAAAGAAATCGGTACCTGAACAGGGCTCCGTGAATGCTGAATTTCACGTGTCCAAGAGTCGCTTTGTGTCCTGGTCGTGTCCTCGTGTGTCGGTTTGCTGTGCTCAGACCCTGGGTCTGACTCGGGACAGCGGGGTTATCTCCGGTCCTCAGCGGCTCGGCGGCGCTCGGGAACGGCCGTGGGTTGGTCGTCGGGGAGTCTAGGGCTTGGTCGACGACGGCGCCGGAGTCGGGGTCGTCGACAGCTCCGGGGATGACTGGGCGGAGGTGGTGGACACAGTGAACTCCGGCGAGCTCTGTGGTGCAGTCGGGTCGGGCTCCATCGAGAAGGAAGATCCGGTCGAGAGCTGTGGTCGAGGTTGGCACCGTGGCTCGGGGACGCCGGGTCGTGCGGCTTGGCGAAGTTGGGGAGATCGTGGTGTTGCCGGTGAGGTTCAGTCGAGCGTGGCGAGGAAGGAGATCCGGCCAGGCTGTCGAGCTGACGGCGGGGAGATGTCGAGATGGGAAGGAGAGTTGATGGTAATGCTGGAGGTGGTTGCCTCCGGCGGAGTTCTAGGGATGTGGCTCCGGCAGCCTGCTCCGGGCTCGCTGAGAAGAAGAACAGGGAGGGGGAAAGAACTAGGGCAGCGGCAAGGGGAGGAGACGGCGCTGTGGAGTCGGGCGGCTGGGCTAGGGTTTCTGGGAAGAAGGAGGATGGCGTCGACGACGGGGAGCAGCCGGCGGAGACCTAGGGTTCAGGGGAGGAGCGGTGGAAGGTGGATGGAAGGGAGGCCGGCGTCGGAGAAGATGACGGAGCGAGGGGGAAGCAGGAGGATGAGGTCGACGCGCCGGAGGGGACGCGCTGGGAGGAAGGTGGCCGGGGTCGGGGTTGTCCTGGGGGGAGGAGGAGGGGGCTCGAGCGGCGGCGCGGATCTCGAGAAAGGCGGCGGCACGGATCTCGAGGAAGGCGGCTGCTAGGGTTCAGAAGCTGGACACGGATGTCGAGGCAGCCTCTTTTATCGGCTGCTACAGGAACTCCGGCAGCTAGGGTTCACGTAGGGTTAACGGGTTGACTCGGGTCCGACCCGGTTGACCCGTTAAGCTGGGGTTGTTTTGGGTTGGTTTAACTTGGGTCTGGTTCACAATCCAAATAGCTTTTCGTCCTCGAATCGTTGCTCCGGTGTCCAATAAATTCACCGAAAAATGCCATGCGTCCGGTTCTCCATTATACACAATAAATTTTTTTCTTCCAGAATATTTTGACCCCATCTAGCCACACTTAAAATTATTTAACCCACCAAACCTCAGTGATAAATTCCAGAAAAATACCGAAAATACGGAAAATTATATTAATTTCACTTCGGAAATTTAGGGTATTTACAGATATTCTCAGTGGGATAGCCTATTCGCCCCCGACGTTACCACCTATTCGCATATCTTGACAACTCCATCAGCACCGATGCCATCTCAAGTGGAGGACAGTCAAGGAGGTGGTGATGATGCGTCCCCAGAGAATACACGAGAAAAGAGGGTCCAACTCAATTTAAGAGAGATTGATCGTCCGAACTATCGGGAATTAGCCAAGAGAGGTCGATAAAATTATTATATTAGTACAAACTTTATTTGAATGGAACTTTGTTCTATTTCAATAAAATTACACATTGTTCTCATAAAATGAAACTATTTAAAAATCTACGACAATGCCTTTATTCTCTTGGTTGGTTTGTACATCTCCTTCTATTGTGTCCTAAACCATTACAGTTACTACATCTGTCACGCCCCAGTCCCAAAATACGTAGGACTAGGAATACGTAAGCATGCCAGCCGTATGTATATGGCAACTCCAATATATGGATACCATAATACATACGTACGTTGTAATATAAATATTAACTCACATGTGGTATATATATAGTCGCAAGTCACAGAAATACTAATCTCATCCACACAACAAGTCATAAAAAAGAAATAACTAAAATAGAATAATGAGTCTGAATAATCAAATATAATAGTCGGGTGGAGACAAATCCACTACCAATGACTATATCAATACTAAAATGAGAGAGGAGGGTAGATCTCCAATATAAAATAAGATGATGATATAAGGGTATCAGCGAAGCGATCCATCGCTAGAGATAATCAAAGATGCTCAGAAGGTAAGGCCTCCTCGGAAGAGATAAGTAGTAAGTCTTGATCCGTGCTCTTGCGAATAGTCAAGATCGTCTACACCTGGAAAGGGACCGAGTCCTCAGAGGACGTAACAAGATACATAGAAGCATGCCAATTGAATACAGTAAAACATGCATAAATAGACAAAAAATATATAAGTACGATGTACAAGACAATCTATATGAAATGCATAATGAGGACAACTTTTCGACGTATGGGCATGGGTAGGCTACTCGATCTAATCTCACAACTCACACACACGTCAGGGACATCAGAAATCGACATATCTCGGGGGTAGCGACCAGCGCAACACCAGAAATCGACATACCTCGGGGGTAGCGACCAGCGCGATACACTACAGTAGTACGTGCTAGTTACTACGGTTTACCAGAGTGGTTATAGCCCATACGCCTACTGATTGTCCTCCTCTCTCATGATACTAGGTGTCAAGTGTGTGTCAACATATATAATATATAGTAATGACTAAAAAAAAATACACATGCAATAAATATATAAAAATATAATAAGCATGCAAGTACTGTAAGCAATTTGGCAAGGTATCTTGCCTGGCAAGAGAGCTGCAAAGTGTAACGTCCAGGAGTCAAGCACACAGGATCAGAAACTACGACCTCAGAATGAACGTCTCCGGATACTGAAATAAATATCACCAACGTTCCCAGAATAAGCGAGATAGCTAGAAAATACTACCCTTTCGTCCAATTTGGACACATGGGCAAAACGGTAATTTCGGATTAAAGCGGGGTCCATATGTAGTCCACTTTGTACCGAAAAGTGTGCCAGGGGTAAAGGTCTCTAAAAGGGATAAATTATAGGTCAAAAAAATTCTAAACGTTAATACGAACTCAACGGTACGTCCAATTTTTGGATTCCGGTGAGCCGAACACAAATTTGCCCAAAAAGTCAACCGTGGGGCCCGTAAATAGGTGGCTTGGTCAACTATCTCGGAATCGCTTGAAACTTGGGTCACAGGACCAGCGTGATACCACGAATCCAATGGCGCAAGTTTTGTCGCATTCTGACGAGCGTACACTAAATGGTACGGTATTTTGTAAAAGTCATGATATAGAGACTTTTTGCGGATACGTGTTGATCGACGTGCACACGCATCCGAATCAGTTTTTGTGAAAGTCCACACGTCTGGACATACCATACGCGCCTTTCGATGCAATTGGTACACGACGGGACAGTTCCGTTTGGCGGGCCGCGCTCCGTATCGCAAATTTTAAAGGTTTCAAAAATAGTTTTTTATTTTTTTTAACCCAATTTAATTTTCCATATAACGCCAAATGAATTAATCTAATGAACAGAAAATAATCTCGGTTAGGTGGTCTTCACATAGCAAAAGAAAATCTAAGTTTGGATCTCTGGGGTGGGAGATACGAGTCCTTAAACATGGGTGGTTGCAGCAGTTTTTCTAAAGTTAAAGTTGTGGTTTTTCTCCAACTTGGTCTCGATTTTCACCTAGGGTTACGCGCTGTTCGAAGGAAACTAATATACAGAGTTGGAAGAGGGATAGGTCATGAACATACTGATAAAGACGGGGTCAAATTTGGTTGTGAGACGAAGCGGGAATCTACGCGTGAACAAGGGTTCGTTGTAGTGATTTCCAGTGCAGTGCTCGCGGGGGCGTGGTCGCGGACGCTGGTCACGGCGGCGGGCGTGTCACGCCCCAATCCCAAAATATCGAAGGACTAGACACGTGGCAATGGCCAGCAGCACACACCAATGGGCAAACCCAATTTAATGGACCCATCAGGGTATACTTAAGCTGTAAAACAACAGTAAGGGTCTAATATACTAATATCATCCACAGAAATGAATACATCAATATGAAATAAAATCAACATCAATGTCTCAATAAAATATATATCGGGGAATAACCCGATAGTAAGTCTGATACAATAGTCAAGAAATAAAGAGTATAACAACAGCAAATACTGAGTATGGATTATATTCAGGAGAAATCCTCGGCAATCACCTCGTCCTCGGTTTCTGGTACTGCTCCAATGTATGCACATGTTCCTACTTCTGTTCCTGCTAATGCTCATGTCCCGTATACCTCGGGATAGATCTCCTCTGCTATTCCTGGGGACATAATCCGGATTCAGGTCCTCAGGGAACATAGCAAGGTACAAGAATAACTCAAGCCATAATAAAAGCAGTGCAACAATAAATGAAACAATAGGGTAATCTATATAACCAGCTAAGTGATATGCAAGATGAGAGCATCACTAGAACTCAGGCTGAGACCACCATAAGCTCGGTGTCGGGGAGCCGGTAACAGTGACATCACTAGTAGAGTGCCTAGCTCTGATGTAGAGTCTAAAACCTCACAATAATAAATAAATATATATATAATCAGCCTGTAGCCTGTGTGTCTCTTTCTATCCAATGTAATCACACGTCTCATGTCCATGACACGCAAGATCATAACCTCTAACTGATACAGCGAGTCATAATGATAGTTAAGAATATGCAATAAATTATATGTCACGAAACCTGTAACCTATACATAATCACCATGAATATCTCAGAAAGATTCTGTCTTATGAATAGTGTCAGGTGTCCTGTGGTATGACGTACTTGATAATGCAAGCACGAGAATGTATACGGTCGCGATATCAATCTCTTGTGACGTTACACGACTCCGCGTACGGCGTCGACACCTGAATGTTATTCGGACGCTAAGTACTGTCACATGGTCCTAGTTTGAACAGAGATATTACAGTAATAAATCAAGAGAATAGTATAAACAAATGCTGCAAGTATGGCAAGGTACACTTGTCTAGGGTTCAGACTCCAACTACTGCTCTAGTATCAGCGGGATCTGCAGGTACTCCTCCAAATGCTGAAATAAATACTACCATCAGCTTCAGAAGATATCAAATAGCTAGAATTGCCTGTCCATAAGTCCAATTTGGACACAGGGGCAAAATTGACAGTTTCTGGCCAAAGCGGGGTCCACATGTGGCCCGCTTCGCACCAAAAAATGTGCCAGAGAGAAAGTTCTCCAAATTCATCAAACTTAGTGTCTACAAGTCCAGAACGACGATACGAACCCAACGAAATATTCAAAACTGGATTTCGATGAGCCGATCACAAAATCGCCCATCAAGTGGAGCCGTGGGCTCACGATACGCGATTTTGGCAACGTTCTCAGAATCGAACCAAACTTGGGTCACATGACCGGCATATTGCTACGATTTCGATGGCACAAGTTTTGTTTCGATACGACGAGCGTACACGAAGATACAACGAGTTTTAAAATAGGGCCGGTATGGGGCGTTGTCGACGGATACGCGTTGATTTCGGTGTGCACGCACATCCAAATCAACTTTCGCGAAATTTCACACATCTTATTAATGGCGTGTACCTTTCGGTTAAGTTCGCACACGACCAAGTCGTCCCGTTTAGCGTGGCGCACCCAGTTCCGTTAAAATAAGGATTTTAATTAACCAATATTTTGGTCATTTTCACCCTAAAAAATATTACAAACTACAGATCAATAAATTATACTAAAATAGGGTTTAAAAACTTGGTTATACAGTCTAAATAATTATTCAGGTAGATTTTAGAAATAATTAACAGGTTGTGAGTAAAATGGTCGCGTACTGGGGAGTTCGAACCAGGTTTCTGAATTTTCAGAAAAGAGGATAAATTTCATGATTTGGCGTCGCGATTTGCGATCGCCACAGGACGCGATACGCCGAACCGATGGCACGGGTTTCGAGAGGGTCACGCACGGAATGTGTTGAAATAGACTGCTCGAAAAACGGCACGACGAGGTGAGAGAATTGCTCACCTGAACAATGCGTCGGAGATGACTGCACAAGGCGTACGCGAGGGCGCGGCGCGGCGGTGCTCAACCGGCGGATGCTGTGCTCGATGCTGGCGGCGGCGGAGGTCGACGGCTGCTGACCGCGAGGGCACGGCGGAGTCGGGTCGGTCGGCCTGCGGGATTCATCGAGGTGGCTACTGGAGGAGGCGATGGGGGAAACTCGACGGGTGGCTGGAGAGACCGTGGAGACGGTGGTGGTGGCAGTAGTGGATGTAGGTGGTGGTGGCTGTGAGGGCGGGGGCTGCTGAGCGGGTGGTCGGGTTCTCGCCGGGGAGGAGGAAGGAGGCGGAGGCGTCGGGTGGAGAGGAGGCGAAGTCGACGGAGATCGTGGTGGTAGTGGTGGTCGATGAGGGGGAGGGTTTATATAGTGGAGAGGGGGAAGTGGATGGTCGGCGGCCGTTGGCGGTTTGGGAGGCGTCGAAGCCGGATGTTTAGGGAAGGTGAATGGGAAGAGGCGGGCGGCAGCTCTATAACGGCCGACGGTGGCAAAACGCCTGGCGGAGGAGGCGGAGAGTCGGGGAAGAAATTGAGGATCCTGTAGCAGTGGGTAGGGTTGCGGGTTTCGGGTCGGGTTTTAGGATCCGGATCCGATCCAATAAGTTTTGGGTCGGGTACGAGTTAACGGGTACATGTCGGGTTTAAATCTGACCCGTTAGGGTTGGTTTGAGTCAGGGTTCGGTTCGGTTCAGAATTTGGTTCAATTTGGTTTAAACCGGTTGGTTCAATCCGGTTTAATTGGGTTTAATAAAAATCTTAGTTTTTAGGTCTTTTAAATTAGTTTTGGGGTCCAATAAATTCCAGAAAAATTACCCTATGTCTAATATTTTATTTTACACCAAAAAATATTATTTTCATAATATTTAATATTTAATAAAATCTCAAAAATTATTTAACACCAGAAAATATTTATTTTAATTCCTGAAAAATCACAGAAAATTCCAGAAAAATTCTAAAAATTTATTTTTAAATTCCTTAAAATTCTGGAAGTTTATAATCTACCCCCTTAAGAGGATTGCATCCTCGCAATCAAAGAATAATAAAACACAACCGGTCAGAAGAGATGACACGGTTTGCAAAACAGGTTCGAAGCACGACACAATCAATAATCATGATCAAGGAGAATCAAAGGATGATGGTTAAACAAAACACCTAGGGAAGGAATAAAGTATTTTCCTAGAAAATAAAAGTTTGGCAATTCAAGAGTGAAGGAAATCTGGTTAAAGAACAACTTAGAAAACTAGGTTATCAATTATTAATAAGTTTAAAATACTATATTTAAGGCTAAGGTCAGGAACTAACAGGTATGTGTTAAAGCAATACTAGAAATAGACATCTATGAATAACTTACGCACATTTGCTACTCCACGAGCATGTGCGTCCTCCATGTTCATCGCAAAAGCTTGTCTGCGTACTTGTGGAGGTGCCCTCTGCTGTTGCTGGGCCTACCGGAAGAGTGCTGCTTGTGGTGCCAAGGGTGGCCTCGGCTGATATCCTCCCGATGCTGGTAAGGCTTCTCGGTTAACCATCGGTGTTTCTACTTGATGTGTTATGCAATCTCTGGCTAAGTGTTGTCTGGATCCGCAAATCAAGTATATTCCCAACTTGCGTCTGTACTCTCTCTCAATATGGCCTACCTTGCCACAGTAGTGACAAGTAGGAAGGAATGAGGCTCCTGGTGCTGCTCTCAGTGGTGGATTTATCTGTTGACGCTTTGCAGACTCCTCTTGTGATGCTCTGGTTTGTGCTGGTAAATATGGCCTTTTTAGGCTGGATTCTTTCCTGGTGATCCGCTCCATGCGTCAGGCTGCAGCAAGAACGTCCGAGTAAGATGTATGTGCAATGGATCCGATTAGTCTTTGTAGCTCAAAGTTTAATCTGTCGAAGAACTTCTCAGCCTTCTCTTCTTCTGTCGAGATCAGGGTTGGGGCGAAGCGACTCAAACGAATGAACTCCGCGTTGTATTCTTCCACTGTCATACTATCTTGAGTGAGGCGATTGAACTTGTCCCGAAGTTCTGACCGAGCAATAGTTGGAATGTACATCTCCTGAAAGAGTCTAGAGAACTCTTCCCAAGTGAATCAGTTTGGTCCGAGCCGTATCTCCTCAGATAGCCACCAGTGATGTGCATTGCCCGTCAATTGCATCCGGACGGCAGTCATCCAGCGTTCCCTTGGAAGCTCAGCTGCTTCTAATTGATGTTGAGTGTTTTTGAGCCACTCATGAACTTCAGTGGGCTCCTTCTTGCCTGAAAAGGTACGGGACTTCAGCTGGCAGAAATCAGTGATAGATCCCGTCGATGGTCGCCTAGCTGTTGGGTTCGTCTGCTCTAGTACGATTACTAGGTTATTCCGCAGAGCCTCTTGTTGAATCTGCTATTGAGCTTGCATCATTGTGTAGATCATTTGAAATATCTGCTGCCCATCCATAGCCTGCCCTTGTGGGACTACGGGCATTGGTGGAGAAAACTGCGGCGGAGGTGGGATGTCATCACGTCGAAACCTTGAGGTATGCTGATTGGCTTGACTGCTTTGATGTGCTGATTGACCTCCATCTACTAGTGTTACTTCATCTTCGTTGGTTACCACAGCACCTCATGGTGATCCTGCAGGAGTCTCGTCGTTTGCTCGTGGATCCATTACTCTGTATCCAAATTTAACTATAAGAGGCACACAGGGAATCAAGGCAAGATTCAAGTCAAGAATTTTAATTCGAATCTGATAGAGATCAAGAATGATTCAATCTAGTGGATGAGATCTATAACTTATCCTATTTTTGTCGCAAGCTTGCTCGATTCCTAAGTTGAAACCGAACAATTTAGTCATAGACCTGCATGGGACACCACAAAAACTATGTCATGCCCCAGTCCCAAAATATCGAGGGACTAGACACGTGGCAATGGCCAGCAGCACACACCAATGGACAAACCCAATTTAATGGACCCATCAGGGTATACTTAAGCTGTAAAACAACAGTAAGGGTCTAATATACTAATCTCATCCACAGAAATGAATACATCAATATAAAATATAAATCAAAATCAATATTTTAATAAAATATATATCGGGGAACAACCCGATAATAAGTCTGATACAATAGTCAAGAAATAAAGAGTATAATAACAACAAATACTGAGTATGGATAAAGCGTATACTCAAAAGAAATCCTCGGCAATGACCTCATCCTCGATTTCTGGTACTGCTCCAATGTATGCACATGTTCCTGCTTCTGCTCCTGCTAATGCTCCTGTCCTGTATACCTCGGGATAGATCTCCTCTGCTATTCCTGGGGACATAATCCAGATCCAGGTCCTCAGGGGACATAACAAGGTACAAAAATAACTCAAGCAATAATAAATATAATGCAATAATAAATGAAACAATAGGATAAACTATATAACCAGCTAAGTGATATGCAAGATGAGAGCATCACTAGAACTCAGGCTGAGACCACTACAAGCTCGGTGTCGGGGAGCCGGTAGTAGTGATATCACTAGTAGAGTACCTAGCTCTGATGTAGAGTCTAAGGTCTCACAATAATAAATATATTTATAAATCAGCTTGTAGCCTATGTGTCTCTCCCCACCCAATGTAATCACACATCTCGTGTCCATGATACGCAAGATCATAATCTCTAACTGATGCAGCGAGTCATAATGATAGTTAAGCATATGCAATAAAGTATATGTCACGAAATCTGTAACCTATACAGAATCACCATGAATATCTCAGGAAGATTCTGTCTCATGAATAGTGTCAGGTGTCCTGTGGTATGACGTACTTGATAATGCAAGCACGAGAATGTATAGGGTCGCGATATCAATCTCTTGTGACGTTACACGACTCCGCGTACGACGTCGACACCCGAATATTATTTGGACGCTAAGTAATGTCACACGGTCCTAGTTTGAACAGAGATATTACAGTAATAAATCAAGAGAATAGTATAAACAAATGCTGCAAGTATGGCAAGGTACGCTTGCCTGGGGTTCGGACTCCAACTGCTGCTATGGTATCAGCGGGATCTGCAGGTACTCCTCCGAATGCTGAATTGAATACTATCATCAGGTTCAGAAGATATCAAATAGCTATAATTGCCTGTCCATAAGTCCATTTTGGGCACATGGACAAAATTGACAGTTTCTGGCCAAAGCGGGGTCCACAAGTGGCCCGCTTCGCACCGAAAAATGTGCAGAGACAAAGTTCTCCAAATTCATTAAACTTAGTGTCTACAAGTCCAGAACGATGATACGAACCCAACGGAATGTCCAAAACTGGATTACGATGAGCCGATCATAAAATTACCCGTCAAGTAGAGCCGTGGGGCCCACGATACGTAATTTTGTCAATGTTCTCAGAATCGAACCAAACATGGGTCACAGGACCGGCGTATTACTATGAGTCTGATGGCACAAGTTTTGTTTCGATATGACGAGCGTACACAAAGTTACAATGAGTTTCAGAACATGGCCGACACGGGACGTTGTCGACGAATACGCGTTGATTCCGGTGTGCACGTACATCCAAATCAACTTTCGCAAAATCCCACACATCCGTATTAATGGTGCACACCTTTCAATGAAGTTCGCACATGACCAAGTCACCCCGTTTAGTGGGGCACACCCAGTTTCGGGAAAATCATGGTTTTAATTAACCAATATTTTGGTCATTTTTACCCTCAAAAATATTACAAACTACAGCTCAATAAATTACACTAAAATAGGGTTTAAAAACTTGGTAATACAGTCTAAATAATTATTCAGGTAGATTTTAGAAATAATTAACAGGTTGTGCATAAAATAGCCGCGAACTGGGGAGTTCGGACCAGGTTTCAGAATTTTCAGAAAAGAGGATAAATTTCCTGATTTGGCGTCGCGATTTGCCATCGCCACAGGACGCGATACGTCGAACCGATGGCATGGGTTTCGAGGGGGTCATGCAGGGAATGGGTTGCAACAGACTGCTCGAAAAATGGTGCGACAAGGTGAGAGAATTGCTCACCTGAACAATGCGTAGGAGATGACTGTACAAGGCGTACGCGAGGGCGCGGCGCGGCGGTGCTCAACCGGCGGTTGCTGTGCTCGATGTTGGCGGCGGCGGAGGTCGGCGGCTACTGACGGAGAGGGCACGATGGAGTCTGGTCGGTCGGCCTGCGGGGTTCGTCGATGTGGCTGCTGGAGGAGACGATGGGGGAAACTCGGCGGGTGGCTGGAGAGACCGTGGAGACGGTGGTGGTGGCAGTGGTGGATGTAGGTGGCGGTGGCTGTGAGGGCGGGGGTTGTTGAGCGGGTGGTCGGGTTCTCGCCGGGGAGGAGGAAGGAGGCGGAGGCGTCGGGTGGAGAGGAGGCAAAGTCGACGGAGATTGTGGTGGCGGTGGTGGTCGATGAGGGGGGGTTTATATAGTGGAGAGGGGAAGTGGATGGTCGACGGCCGTTGGCGGTTTGGGAGGCGTCGGAGCCGGGCGTTTAGGGAAAGTGAAGGGGAAGAGGCGGACGGCGGATCTATAATGGCCGGCGACGACGAAACGCCTGGCGGAGGAGGCGGAGAGTCCGGGAAGAAATTGGGGATCCTGTAGCAGCGAGTAGGGTTACGGGTTTCGGGTCGGGTTTTAGGATCCGGATATGATCCAATAAGTTTTGGGTCGGGTACGGGTTAGCGGATACGGGTCGGGTTTAAATCTGACCCGTTAGTGTTGGTTTGAGTCAGGGTTCGGTTCGGTTCAGAATTTGGTTCAATTTGGTTTAAACCGGTTGGTTCAATCCGGTTTAATTGGGTTTAATAAAAATCCTAGTTTTTAGGTCTTTTAAATTAGTTCTGGGGTCCAATGAATTCCAAAAAAATTATCCTATGTCTAATATTTTATTTTACACCAAAAATATTATTTTTATAATATTTAATATTTAATAAAATCCCAAAAAATATTTAACACCAGAAAATATTTATTTTAATTCCTGAAAAACCACAGAAAATTCCAGAAAAATTCCAAAAATTTATTTTTAAATTTCTGAAAATTTTGGGGGGTTTACAGGGCGGCTGCTTCGGTCGTCGGCGGCAGGTCAAAGAGGTCGGCGACGGTGTGGGTTGTGGATGGTAAGGGTTTAGGGTTAGGGTTTTGTAATAGTTTTATATATAGAGAAGGCCAGGGAGCGGGGGGGGGGGTTGTATTCCGCGGGTGGTGGGGGGGGTTCGGTTTACAGCGGTGCTAAGGGGTTAGTAGCGGGTTTGCGGGTTTTAGTGGGTTATAGGATTAGCGGGTTTGGTTTGGTTTGATTTGTTTATTTCTTTTTCCTTTTCTTTCTTTTCTTCTCCATTCTTTTCATTTCTTTACTTATCAATCTCTCTCTCTCTCTCTCTCTCTCTCTCTCTCTCTCTCTCTCTATATATATATATATATATATATATATATATATATATATATATATATATATATATATATATATATATATATATACATATATATATATATACATATATATATATATATATATAATTTCCAAAAATTATATTAGCACATACAAATAATCTATCATCTGTCCACAAGGTCTCCTACATAAAATAAAATAAGATAAAATAATAGTTTGCTCAATAATTTTCTATATGCATAATTACCTAGTAATTAAATCCAATAAATTATATTTCTAATTAACTAATAAATACTATAAATAAATTAAATAATTAATTAAATAATTAATATGGTTTTTAAAATTAGGGGTTTTACATTCTATCCAACTTATAAAAATTTCGTCCTCGAAATTGACACTAACCCATATTCATAATAAATCACTATAGCTATTACACTTTATTGCTATCTAGCAGTGCTTCCTAAAAGTTATGGTCTGTCATTCTAACACTTCTCATTTATTGTCCATACACTATTCTATCATCCTCTAACTCGTCTATACTACCCAACTTATAAGAGTTCTATTAGTAGTCAAAGTCTCTTGAGGCTATTGTCTAGGTTGTAGGACGAATTTATTTATTAGGTCGAGAATCTTGGGATACCTGTCTGGAATCTCATAACCATAATTTTTCTTTATAACCGTCAAGTATCGTAGTCTAATACTGCCATGCCACCTGACCAGTATGTCTGCAAATACTTCGACTACTCTACTATAACGGTCTAGCTGCCGATGTCGCTACTTCGCTAGTGATTTGTCATAGTCGTCAGTTCGTAACAAGCGCCTTCAACTTTATAAAAAATTTAGAAGTATAAAACTATTAGAAGTATAAACTAATTTAACTATTAGAAGTATAAACTATTACACTTTATATATATATATATATATATATTTTGTAACAGTTAAGGTCTTGACTAACTTATAAAACTATTAGAAGTATAAAATAATTTAATAATCCAACTAATTCCTACTAGACTAAGGGATGCTATACATAGTTTTTAAAATAATAAGAGGATACAAATATTGCTATAGTGCATATACATAAGGGTTATCATTATGTACTCATCTTTTAGTTATTAATCATTACTAACCCATTTATGTTTTTAACTAACAAAATAAGGGTGAGGTTGAAGTAAATCAACAATCTATGATGGCACGAAAAGACGCAACTATAATAGGAAGAATTTAGCGTGGAATAAGGAATGGATATGGAAGAGAAGGTGAGCAACCCAAGGGGACGGAATGGTGATAGAAAGGAGAATACTACTACTGCTACGCGTGTCATCCATTAGCTTCGCGGATATGCCATCTAGTTAAAATATCAACATATCCTCAAAAAAATTTAACACTAAATATATCACATTGTGTTATGCCCTTAATTACAAAAGATAGTCACAAAGTAATGTAATTGGCCTATGGGGTATATCTGGTAGTCTCCGTCAAACTTATACCAAGCACGAACATTCGTCTTTCCGGAATAGGAGAAGATGGGAAACAACAATAAAGAATTCAAGAAGGAGGTGATAGAATACAAGTACGGGATTCAAAGGGATTAGAGAATTCAAAAGGGAGTTGCCAAGGCCTATGGGGTACAGTAACGTAACCGAGACAATATGCTATCGACCTGCATAGGCCACCACAAAAATATGTCACGCCCCAGTCCTAAAATACGTAGGACTAGGAATACATAAGCATGTCAGCCGTATGCATATGGCAGCTCCAATATATGGATACCATAATACATATGTACGATGTAATATGAATATTAACTCACATGTAGTATATATATAGTCGCAAGTCACAGAAATACTAATCTTATCCACACAACAAGTCATAGTGTAAACTCCCTGATTTCTCGGGTTTTTTAAAATAATTTTTTGCAATTTTTCGATGATTTTTCACTAATTAAAATCAAGGTATTTTTGGAATTAAATAAAATTAAATGATTTTAAACAATATTAAAATATGATAAAAATAATATTTTTGGGTGTAGAATAAAATATTGGACATAGGATAATTTTTCTGAAATTTATTGGACCCCGAAAATATTTTTAAATCCTAAAAACCCAGTTTTATTTAAACCAAAACTGAACCGGGTTGAACCGGGCTCAAACCGGATTGAACCGGGCTGAACCCGGTCCAACCGAATCGGACCGGTCTGAACCGGCCTAGACCCTAACAGGTCGGGTCCTACCCAGCCCGACCCGATCCGGCCCGACTTGATCACCCGTTCACCCACTGCTCTCTCCCCCGCGTTTTCCGGCGCCCCGCGGCCACGACGGCCACGTCCCCCTGCCTCCGCCTCGCCCGGCCCACGACCCCCTAAGCTCCGCCTCGCCCGGCCCACTCCCCTTCCCTCACCCTATAAAACCCTCCCCGCCTCCAGCCACTGCCACGACCCCCTCCGCCTCCGCCACCAGAACCCCCAGCCGCTTCCCCCTAGCCTCCTCCTACTGTTCTCCTCCGCCACCGGAACCGACGACCCAAGCCATCATCCCCGGCTAGCCCCCGAGTTCCATCAGCCTCCAGTGCCGCCTCTCCCCGCCGCCCTAGCCGCTCAGAGCTCCTCCCCAACCTCCCCGCAGTGGCAGCCCTGGTCGACGAAGACCCCGGCGAGTCGACGAGCCGAGCCGCCTCCGCCCTCCTCCGACGAAGCCCTCGGCCGCAGCAGCAGAGCAGCCTCTGCCTCCCTCAGCCCCGAGCAACCCGTCGGAACCCTAACCCCGGACACAACACAGTATCGTGTCGCGTTGTGTCGTGTCGCCTCGCGGACACGGGAAAACCCAGTTCTGTGTAGCCCTGTTCAGGTACCCTTTTCTCTCTCCTCGTTGTCCCGTTTTTCGTTCCGTCTGTTGTAACGCGAACCCTGCGTGACCCTCTCGATGTCCGTATAACCCGCTTGGTGTGTCGCATCCTGTGGCGATCGCGAACTACGATCCAAAAACTGGAAAAATAATACCCTATTTTCCCCCGGAACTAGTACGTCCCGCCAAACGGGACGACTTGGTCGCGTGCGGTTTTTACCGAAAGGTGCACGCCGTTGATACGGACATGCAAGATTTCGCAAAAGTTGATTTGGATATGCGTGCACACCGGAATCAATGCGTATCCGTCTACAACTCCCCATATCGGCCTGTTCTGGAACTTGTTGTAACTTCGTGTACACACGTCGTATCGAAACGAAACTTGCGCCTTCGGACTCGTAGCAATATGCTGGTCCTGTGACCCAAGTTTGGTTCGATTCTGAGAACGTTGACAAAATCGCGTATCGTGGGTCCCATGGCTCCACTTGACGGGCGATTTTGTGATCGGCTCATCGGAATCCAATTCTGGAAGTTTTGTTGGGTTCATATCATTGTTTTGGACTTGTTAACACTAAGTTTGACGAATTTGGAGACAAGTGTTGCTGACACATTTTTCGGTGTGAAGCGGCCCACATGTGGACCCCGCTTTGACCAGAAACTATCATTTTGCCCCTGTGTCCAAATTGGACTCAAGGACAGGCATTTCTAGCTATTTGATATTTTCTGAATCTGATGGTGATGTCTATTACAGCAACCGGAGGACTGCCTACAAATCCCACTGAGACCAGAGCTATAGTTGGAGTCAGAATCCCAAACAAATGTAACTTGCCAAAACTTGCAGTACCTGCTTCATATTATTGTCTTGATTTATTTATATGATGTACCTGCTTAACCTAGGACCGTGTAACATTACTTAGCGTCTGAATAATATTCGGGTGCCAACACCGTACGCGAAGTTGTGTAGCGTCACCTAGACATGGATACCGAGACCCTATACATTCTCGTACTTGCCTTATCAAGTACATCATAACCCAGGACACTTGACACTATTCATGAGATAGAATCTTCCTGAGATATTTATGGTAATTCTGTATAGGATACAGGTTTCATGACATATTCTTTATATATATGCTTAGATCTTATTATGACTTGTTGCATTAGATATGATCTTTCGTGACATGGACATGAGACATCGTGGACATGAGACGTGTGATTACATTGGGTGGGGAGAGACATACAGGCTACAGGTTGATTATATTATGCCGGCATCTTAGTCTCTCTCCGAGCTAGACAACCACATGATATCATTGCTACCGGCTTCCCGACACAGAGCTTGTAGTGGTCTCAGCCTGAGTTCTAGTGATGCTCTCATCTTGCATATCACTTAGCTGGTTATATAGTTTACCCTATTTTGATTCATTTATTGCTGCACTGTATTTATCTTGGCTTGAGTTATTTTGTACCTTGCTATGTCCCCTGAGGACCTGGATCCGGATTATGTCCCCAGGATTAGCAGACGAGATCGATCCCGAGGTATACGGGACCGGAGCATTAGCAGGAGCAGGAATAGGAGCAGGCACTGGAGCAGTACCAGATCCAGTAGACGAGTGATCACCGAGGATATCTTCTGAGTATATGCTTTATCCATACTCAGTATTTGCTGTTGTTATCTTTATTTCTGTATCTTGACTATTGTATCAGACTCATTATCGGGTTATTTCCCGAGTTTATGTTTATTGAGATTTGATATTGCACTATATTTCTGATATTGATGTATTTTTGTGGATGAGATAAGTGTATTAGACCTATTTATTGTTGTACTACAACTTAAGTATGCCCTGATGGATCCATTAAATTGGGTTTTTCTATCAGCGTGTGCTGCTGGCCATTGCCACGTGTCTAGTCCCTCGATATTTTGGGACTGGGGCATGACATAGTTTTTGTGGTGGCCCATGCAGGTCAACGACTAAATTGCTTCGGTTTTAACTTAGGGACCGAGCAAGCCTGTAAAAAGAATAGGATAAATTTTAGGATCTCATCCACTTGCTTGAATCGTTCTTGATCACTATATCGGATTCGAATTAATTGACTTGCATCCTGCCTTGATTCCTGTGCGCCTCTTATTATTTATTTTGGATGCAGAGTAATGGATCCACGAGCAAACGACGAGACTCCTACAAGATTACCACGAAAAGCTGTGGTAACCAACGAAGAAGAAGTAACACTAGTGGATGATGATCAATCAGCTCAATAATATAGTCAAGCGAATCAACATGCCTCGAGAATCCAGCAAGATGATATTCCACCATCGACGCAGTTTACTCCACCAATGCCCGTATTTCCACAAGGGCAGGCTATGGACGGGCATCAGATATTACAAATGATATACGCAATGATGCAAGCTCAACAACAAATTCAATAAGAGACTCTGCGTCATGAGGCAGAGAACTTGAGGAGCAGCCTAGTAACCGCACTGGAGCAGGCGAATCTACCAGCACGACGGCCAACGACGGGCTCTATCACCGATTTTCGGCGGCGGGCGGCTGCTCCGGTCGGCGGCGGCAGGTCAAGGAGGTCGACGGCGGTCTGGGTTGTGGATGGTAAGGATTTAGGGTTAGGGTTTTGTAAGAGTTATATATATAGATAAGGCCAGGGAGCGGGGGGGGGGGGTTCGGTTTACAGCGGTGCTAAGGGGTTAGTAGCGGGTTAGCGTGTTTTTAGTGGGTTATAGGATTAGCGGGTTTGGTTTGATTTGTTTATTTCTTTTCCTTTTTCTTTCTTTTCTTCTCCATTCTTTTCATTTCTTTACTAATCAATCAATCTATATATATATATATATATATATATATATATATATAATTCCAAAAAAATCTATTAGCACATACAAATAATCTATTATCCGTCCACAAGGTCTCCTACATAAAATAAAATAAGATAAAATAATAGTTTGCTCAATAATTTTCTAGATGCATAATTACCTAGTAATTAAATCCAATAAATTATATTTTCTAATTAACTAATAAATACTATAAATAAATTAAATGATTAATTAAATAATTAATACGGTTTCTAATTATATTGACAGATTTTGTATAATTTATCGACGTGAATGAAACAAAGATAAATTTAAGTGGTTGTGCGACATTAATACATGTATGTATAAAAGTTTTACTTAATTCTATTTACATTGAAAATATGTGCACTTATATCATATGCTCATATTTTCTAGGTTTGGTCCTACGAGCACTTTCATATTGGTAGGCCAGTCTCCCGTATTAATACCGACGAGTCTTTCCGCCAGCTTTATAGTGGATTACGGATGCAGTAGATCCAGTACAATGTGAACATGCGGTTATCTCTTTATACCGGGTCCAATTTGATACACAGAAATATAACGAGGTAAAATATTTGTATTATTATATTATAAAGCCATTATGACCATTATTATGACCATTATCTTATAATTTTTTTGTCAAAAAATAGGTGACATACTGTCCGTACTGGCTTGAGCAGATTCCTACTGAAATATAAACAACAGCCTACGACCTTAGAGTCCATAGTTTTTCCTAATATACGACGGTCATATCATGTATCATCTAGCTGATCGTGTTATGCGACAATTCTGGGTGAAACAAAAGATTTCCTGTCACGTCCTGATTTCCAAAATACAGAAACCGAGTGCAATAATACATCTCCAGGCTATGCACCTGTACAATATTTTGGTATCGTACTTGCGATTATCGCATGTAATTTCTAGGATAAAGTATAAGACAATATAAGGTACATTTTAAAATATCCACATATTAACAACTCTTATTACATCAACAAGTCTTCTTCCAAAACATAATTTACATATTCAGCGACAAAATAAAATAATTCGACTATCCCAAAAGTTGACTTCCGTCAACCATCAACTTCATCAATATTATAAAGAGGTAGTATTTCCTCCTCATATTCTTCAGTTCCTAGTGAACGAAAACTAGGTCGTCAAAACGACTAGCAAGCCCTTATGTCAAGAACGGACAAATAAATAAAAATAAAGTTTTAAGAGAAAAATAATCAGAAGATAAATGGATAACTGATATGAAAATTTCAGAAAAACTGCCTTAAACATATTATAGTGTAAACTTGAAATATAATGTTTGTATTCCTAACTAATCCCAATTATACAAAGTGTCCAAATCACAGTCACAAAACACAATCCACAATACAAAATTCATATATGCAGATACAACTTAGAGAATACTTTTGGATCACCATCACACATATTGTCCCGGCAATAATCTCATTTAACCGGGATCAGGTAATTTTCTGACGGATGGTGCTTAGATTTCAATCCCCACAAATTTTGACATTATTGTATCACTATAATAATATTGAATCACATGAAAATGTGATAATCACATGATATAAACAATTATTAAATTTTTTTATTTCAGAAAATTTGGATCATGTGATAATAAAATCAATTGTCGAATGTCTTGAACTTTTCCAATAATTCGGAACATAGGTCAAACATTGGACATATACAATTGTTGAATTTGATCTCTTTCAAAATTTGGATCCAATAGAAAGTAAGTGAGCTAAGTCTCACTGCGGTCATCGTATGGCCATACGTATGCCAAAAATTACTGATCAGTTTTAAAAATAATAAATATTGCTGAGAGTTCGACGGTGTGATCCAAATGTTCTCTCCCACCCAATACAATTCTATAAAATTACAATCATCATTATCTAACAATCCAATTAAGTTAAATTATTATTCTTGATTTCATACCTTGACTTGTGTGTCAGAGACTACACCTTTTGCGAGAACAACTCATTTAGAAAATTATTTCGTCTTTTGCGGTAATGTTTAATATCCAACAAAAGTATAGAATTTTGTTTTATGTACTCAAGTATCACATCTAACGAAACTATTCCATCTGGTAGGAAAATTTTTGAGAACCTGGAAATCATACCCTTACCTTGGAATATAATTAAAAGCTATCTTTGTTGCACTTTTGTGCACGTGCAAAGTGTCATACGCATCCTAAAAAATAAATTCGTAATCTAAAAATTTTATGGTTTGAACCTAAACTAAAATTATATTAGAGAACAATCGATTATTCAAATTTTTCCGAAAACGACTATCTCTAAAAATTTTTAGAAATTTCTGTTGAGTCTCCTTTGTAATTAGAACTCCAAAAATTTTACAAATTTAATAAAGACCCGGAGCAACCCTCCGTAGAATCTTTTGTGTACGCCGACCCCTTCGGTAGAGCAACTCTCAACATCGGTATCATACGCAATGAATATGAGTACTAAAATAAAATTTATTTAAAGAAAAAGTTTCTTACCAACGCTTATTTATAGATATTGCTTTTAGCTCGGTTAACCTTTTTACCATCAAGCAAACAATTCATGTTTTGCAATATTTACTACAAATTTTTACCCATTAAGAAGGGTTACCGAATCACAACTCAATTAACCTATCAAGTATTTTTATGTCAAAAAGTATATGAACATGAATTTCTTTAGAAAAACCATTTGTAAGATATTGATCATTTTAAATATATGCTACTTATATTTTTAAGAGTAAAATTTTTAAAGCAATATTCTCACAAAGTGACAATACTATTACTAGCAAGGCCCAAATCACCTTAATAATATTCAAGTTAAAAATTGAAAGTAATTTTTTTCATCAACTCAAATTGATTTTATCTTATAGCACTCTTAAAAGTATAAAATCAATACTTTAACATTTATAAAAATTAATATTAATTTATCTAGGTACATAAATACTTGTAATTACTTGTTTTAACTATAAACTGAAATAAATAAAGTTAATTATTTATATTATTTAAATTTGGACAGATTTAACATATATTAATATATATGAAATAAAAGACCTATTTGTGTATTTCCTTAAGAAATAACACAATATTCACATAGAAGCATATGTTATATATAATTATTCAAATGCTACATTATAGATCTTTGGCTAAAACCATAAGTGAATAATCTTGCCAACTAGAGTATATAGTATTTTAACTTTCTACTCATTAAACAAACTCTTGTGTATATATACTTAATTGAACATACACAAGCATCTATATATTTCAATTTAAATCACAACTTATATAGATATATATTCTCCTAAGCCTTAGGCTTCTCAAAACATAACATTCAAATGAATATTACTACTAAATGTGACACAAATATATTAAAATCAGTATATATACTCACAATTATAACAAAATAATATTGTAACAAAGCTCATAATTGTTTATCATAAGTCTACCATATATATATATATATATATATATATATATATATATATATATATATATATATATATATATATATATATATGTGTGTGTGTGTGTGTGTGTGTGTGTGTGTGTGTGTGTGTTTGTGTGTGTGTGTGTGTGTGTGTTTCTTCAAATTTGACTAGATTTAGCAATTGTGGAGTATCATCTAAACATACCATGTCCAAAGTCTTGTAGCAATATTTGTAAACCCCCTGATTTTTCAGGATTTTTTAAAATGAATTTTTACAATTTTTCTGGAATTTTCTGGAATTTTTCTTTAATTTAAACTAAGGTATTTTATAATTAAATAATTTTTAAATGTTGTTAATTAATATTAAAATATTATAAAAATAATATTTTCTGGTGTAGAATGAAAAATTAGACATAGTGTAATTTTTCGGAAATTTATTGGACCCCGGAAGCATTTTTTTAAAGCCTTAAAAACTAAGTTTTAATTAAACCCTAGGATTGAACCCGGTTCAATTGAACCAAACCAACCCAGACCCGGTTCAACTGAACCAAACCTAACCCTAGCGGGTCGGATCCGGGTTCGTCAGCCAACCCGACCCGACCCGCTTCTACCCGACCCGCACCCTAGCTTTAGCGGATCTGGCCGGATCCGTCGCCCGACCCACTGACCCAAACCCGAACCACCTTCTACAGTGCCTAACCCCTAACCCGACCCCGACCTTTCCTCTCACCGGCGCCGCTTCGCCTCCGGCCGTCGCGTAACCGCCCGTCGCTCCGTTTCCCCTCCCCCGCAATGCCCCCCGCTCCGCCTCCTCTCCCCGAACGGCCGTCGTTCCTCCTCCTCCCTCTGGCCTCTATTTAAACCCGCCTCCGCCCTCAACCCAGCTCCGCTCCGTCGTCTTCCCCGGCGAGCTCTTCGCCGCCTGACCCATCCCAGCCACCGACCGTAGCACCCTAGCTCCGCCGCCCTTGACGACCAGAGCCCCCGCAGCTCCTCGACAACCTTGCAGCCTCAACTCGCCCGAGCGCCGCCCGCCTCCACCAGCCCTCTCCGACAAACAGCTGCAGCCTGAGTCGTCTCCGGCGAGCCGACGACACCAGCGAGCTTCTCCGACGAGCCCTCAATCGTGCCCCAGCCTCGGCGAGCCCCTCCGGCGAGTCTCCGAAAGCAAAACCCTAACCCTAAACCCGGACATAGCCCGGACACAGCACTGTGTCGAGTCGCTTCGCGGACACGGGAAATCCCGGTTTTACGGAGCCCTGTTCAGGTAACCCGTTCTCTTTCCTCGTTGCTATATTTTCAGTTCCGTCTGTTGTGATGCGTAGACTGCGTAACCCTCTCGATGCCCGTGTAACCCGCTTGGTGCGTCGCATCCTGTGGTGATCGCGAACCGCGATCCAAAAACAGGAAAAATAATACCCCGGTTTACCCTGGAACTGAGTGCACCCCGCCAAACGGGACGTCTTGGTCGCGTGCGGTCTTCACCGAAAGGTGCGCACCGTCGATACGGACGTGTGAAATTTCACAGAAGTTGATTTGGATGTGCGTGCACACCAGAATTAACGCGTATCCGCCAACAACGTCCCGTATCCGCCTGTTCTGGATCTCGCTGTAACTTGGTGTACACATGTCCGATCCAAACGAAACTTGCTCCATCGGACTCGTAGCAATACGCTGGTCCTGTGACCCAAGTTTGGTTCGATTCTGAGAACGTTGACAAAATCGTGTATCGTGGGCCCCATGGCTCCACTTGACGGGCAATTTTGTGATCGGCTCATCGGAATCCAATTCTGAAAGTTCTGTTGGGTTTGTATCAATGTTCTGGACCTGTTGACACTAAGTTTGACGAATTTGGAGATATTTGGTTCTGACACATTTTTCGGTACGAAGCGGCCCACATGTGGACCCCGCTTTGATTAAAAACTGTCATTTTTGCCCATGTGTCCAAATTGGACTCATAGACAGGCGTTTCTAGCTATTTGATATTTTTTGAATCTGATGGTGATATTTATTTCAGCAACCGGAGGACTGCCTGCAAATCCTGCAGATACTAGAGCTATAGTTGGAGTCAGAACCTCAGGCAAGTGTACCTTGTCAAATCCTGCAGTTTTGTTACTTATTTTTTTGACTTATTTATACATTGTTGTGCATGCTTGACCTAAGACCGTGTGACTTTACTTAGCGTCTGATTAATAGTCGGGTGCCAACACCGTAAGCAGAGTTGTGTAATATCATCTAGAAATGGATACCGAGACCATTTACATTCTCGTGCTTGCAATATCAAGTACGTTATACCCAGGACACCTGACACTATTCATGAGACATAATTTTCTTAAGATATTCATGGTGATTCTGTATAGGATACAGGTTTCATGACATATTCTTTTGCTTAGATATTTATGACTTGATGCATTAGTTATGATCCTGCGTGACATGGACATGAGACGTCGTGGACATGAGACGTATGATTATATTGGGTGGGGAGACACACACAGGCTACAGGTTGATTATATTATGACGGTGTCGTAGTCTCCCTTTGAGCTAGACAAACCACATGATATCACTGCTACCGGCTCCCCGACACAAAGCTTGTAGTAGTTTCAGCCTGAGTTCTAGTGATGCTCTCATCTTGCATTACACTTAGCTGGTTATATAGTTTACCCTATTGTTTCATTTATTGCTACACTGCATTTATTTTGGCTTGTATTATCTGTACCTTGCTATGTCCCCTGAGGACCTGGATCCGGATTATATCCCCAGGATTAGCAGACGAGATCGACCCTGAGGTACACAGGACAGGAGCATTAGCAGGAGCAGGTGCAGGAACAGGATCAGGCACTAGAGCAGTACTAGATCCAGTAGACGAGTGATCTCTGAGGGTATCTTCTGAGTATATACTGTTTCCATACTCAGTATTTATTGTGGTTATCTTTATTTTTGTATCTTGACAGTTGTATCAGACTCATTGTCGGGTTGTTCCTCAACTTATGTTTTATTAGAATTGTTATTGCTTTATATTTTTGATATTGCTGTATTCATTCTGTGGATGAGATTAGTAGACCTTATTGTTGTATTACAGCTTAAGTACATCCTGATGGGTCCATTAAATTGGGTTTGCCCATCGGTGTGTGCTGCTGGCCATTGCCACGTGTCTAGTCCCTCGATATTTTGGGACTGAGGTGTGACATTGTTTTTTTTGTGGCCCATGCAGGTCAACGACTAAATTGTTTGGTTTTAACTTAGGGACCGAGCAAGCCTGCAATAAAAATAGATAAGTTTTTAGGATCTCATCCACTTGCTTGAATCGTTCTTGATATCTATATCGGATTCGAATTAATTCCTTGACTTGCATCCGGCCTTGACTTCCCTGTGCGTCTTTTATAGTTTATTTTGGATGTAGAGTAATGGATTCATAAGCAAGCAACGAGACTCCCGCAGGAACACCACAAGTTGCAGTTGTCACCTACGGCGATGAAGTGACACCAGTTGTTGGAGGACAATCATCTCAAAGCAATCAAGCAGATCAGCACTCATCCAGCAGGCCCAGCAACCACAGAGGAATCGACCACAAGGACGCGGATAAGCTTTCGCGATGACCTTGGAGGACGCACAGACTCATGGAGTAGCTAATGCGCGTAAGTGATTCATAGCTATCGTTTCTAGTATTGCTTTAGCTCGTGCCTATTGGTCTGTGACCTCAGCCTTAACCTAGTAATTTTGAACTTGCTAATAACCTAATATATTTTTAAGTGATAACCCAGTTTTCTAAAACTATAGTTTTCTAGATTTCCTTCATCCGAAAATTTTTATAACTTCCATTGCTTAGGGAATGATTTTTCCTATGTGATCTTCTTAAAAACCCTCATCCTTGATCCTCCTTGATCGTGAAGTTATTCGAACAATGTTTGCAACCGTGTCATCTCTGTTGATCGGTTATTTCTTTGATTGCGAGGACGCAATCCTCTTAAGGGGGGTAGATTGTAAACCCCCTGATTTTTCAGGATTTTAAAAAATAGATTTTTACAATTTTTCTGAAATTTTTTGGAATTTTTCTCTAATTAAAACTAAGGTATTTTATAATTAAATGATTTTTAAATATTGTTAATAATATTAAAATATTATAAAAATAATATTTTCTGGTGTAAAATGAAAAACTAAACATAGGATATTTTTTCGAGAATTTATTGGACCCCGGAAGCATTTTTTTAAAGCCTTAAAAACTAATTTTTAATTAAACCCTCGGATTGAACCCGGTTCAATTGAACCAAACCAACCCAGACCCGGTTCAACTGAACCAAACCCAACTCTAGCGGGTCGGATCCGGGTCCGTCAGCCAACCCGACCCGACCCGCTTCTACCCGACCCGCACCCTAGCCTTAGCGGATCGGGCCGGATCCGTCGCCCGACCCACTGACCCAAACCCGAACCGCCTTCTACAGTGCCTAACCCCTAACCCGACCCCGACCTTTCCTCTCCCTGGCGTCGCTTCGCCTCTGGCCGCCGCGTAACCGCCCGCCGCTCCGTTTCCCCTCCCCCGCAACGCCCGTCGCTCCGCCTCCTCTCCCCGAACGGCCGCCGTTCCTCCTCCTCCCTCTGGCCTCTATTTAAACCCGCCTCCGCCCTCAACCCAGCTCCGCTCTGCCATTTTCCCCGGTGAGCTCTCCGCCGCCTGACCCATCCCAGCCACCCACCGTAGCACCCTAGCTCCGCCGCCCTTGACGACCAGAGCCCCGGCAGCTCCTCGACGACCTTGCTGCCTCAACTCGCCCGAGCGCCGCCCGCCTCCACCAGCCCTTTCCGACGAACAGCTGCAGCCTGAGTCATCTCCGGCGAACCGACGACACCAGCGAGCTTCTCCGGCGAGCACTCAGCCGTGCCCCAGCCCCGGCGAGCCCCTCCGACGAGTCTCCGGCAGCAAAAGCCTAACCCTAAACCCGGACACAGCTCGGGCACAGCACAGTGTCGAGTCGCTTCGCGGACACGGGAAATCCCGGTTTCATGGAGCCCTGTTCAGGTAACCCGTTTCTCTCCTTGTTGCTCTGTTTTTAGTTTCGTCTGTTGTGACACGTAGACTGCATAATCCTCTCGATGCCCGTGCAACCCGCTTTGTGCGTCGCGTCCTGTGGTGATCGCGAACCGCAATCCAAAAACAGAAAAAATAATACCCCGATTTACCCCGGAACTGAGTGCTCCCCGCCAAACGGGACGACTTGGTCGCGTGCGGTCTTCACCTAAATGTGCGCGCCGTCGATACGGACGTGTGGAATTTTGTAGAAGTTGATTTGGATGTACGTGCACACCGAAATCAACGCATATCCGCCAACAATGCCCCGTATCCGCCTGTTCTGGATCTCGCTGTAACTTGGTGTAACATGTCGGATCGAAATGAAACTTGCGCCATCGGACTCGTAGCAATACGCTGGTCCTGTGACCCAAGTTTGGTTCGATTCTGAGAACGTTGACAAAATCGCGTATCGTGGGCCCCACTGCTCCACTTGACGGGCAATTTTGTGATCGGCTCATCGGAATCCAATTCTGGAAGTTCTGTTGGGTTCGTATCAACGTTCTGGACCTGTTGACACTAAGTTTGACGGATTTGGAGACCTTTGGTTCTGACACATTTTTCGGTACGAAGCGGCCCACATGTGGACCCCGCTTTGACCAGAAACTGTCATTTTTATCCCTGTGTCCAAATTGGACTCAAAGACAGGCGTTTCTAGCTATTTGATATTTTCTGAATCTGATGGTGATATTTATTTCAGCAACCGGAGGACTGCCTGCAAATCCTGCAGATACCAGAGCTATAGTTGGAGTCAGAACCCCAAGCAAGTGTACCTTGCCAAATCCTGCAGTTTTGCTACTTATTTTCTTGCCTTATTTATACATTGTTGTGCATGCTTGACCTAGGACCGTGTGACTTTACTTAGCGTCTGATTAATAGTCGGGTGCCAACACCGTACGCGGAGTTGTGTAATATCATCTAGAAATGGATACCGAGACCCTTTACATTCTCGTGCTTGCAATATCAAGTACGTTTGTCACGCCCCAGTCCCAAAATACGTAGGACTAGGTCACGTAACCATGCCAGCTGGCCCGTATATATGGCAACTCCAATATATGGAAACCATATATACGTGCGTACGCTGTATAATGAACAATAATTCATAAGTGGTAAAACTGATCACAAGTCACAGGGTAATATCTAAATCTCATCCACAGAATCAAATATGAATAACCAATAATCATGTAACTAGATCTCAATACAGATATCTAAGAATGACAGTCAGATGAAATCAAATCTACTGCCAAAATAGAATACAAAAGGAACCAGAATACACACCATAAAGAACAACATCTGACAATCTCGAGGCTCGAAGAGAAGACCTCCTCGGGATATATGTAACATGTCCGGATCTATGCTCCTGCGAATACTCAAGAACATATACACCTGGCAGGGGACCAGGTCCTCAGAGGGACATAGCAAGATACAGAAAAACAACATGCCATGTATGTAAATACTAAATAAATAAATGGGGGTGTGCTAACCATCAAAGTGAATGCAATTTAAAGACCTTATAGTACGCATGGGAATGTGTAGGCTTGACATATGCTGACGTAATTCACCAATCGTCATGACTGGCTAGTATATGTGTCATATGCCCCCGGACACACGGGTAGCTCTGCAATCGACCATCTTCGAGGAGCATGGTACGAAGGATAAAAGACTCAAGAAGGGGGTGTCCCATACGTCTACTAGATATCTTCCCCACCCAAGGATATACAAGTCGTGAAAACGACGTGGACATCTCGTATAATGATGCAAGTCTCCATAGAAATAAACTAAGCTAAATACCGTTACACATGTTGCTCACACCGATGGCCAGTCGAATATGAGGCACGCGTCCCTACATGAACTCACTCTGTGATGTGTAATGATACGTGTCAAGGCCTGGAAGTCATATCAATAACTTCACAACTTTAGGTGGGTCTACTAGACACTAGGTCAGATACAATCCTAACGTCAACGCCTTCGTTGACTGCACCCGAGTGTTCTCGGACGCGCACATTTATATAATAAATAAACATGTAACTAACAATAACTGAATTTAAACAGTACAACAAGGCAAGGTATACTTGCCTGGCGGGAGAGCTGCAAATATAATGTCCAGATGTCAAATGCCAAAAGTCAGAACTATGGCCTCAGAATAAATATCTCCGGATACTGAAATAAACATCACTAACAGTCTCAGAAAATATCAAATAGCTAGAAACGACTGTCCTTAAGTCCAATTTGGACACAGGGGCAAAAACGACAGTTTTCGGTCAAAGCGGGGTCCACATGTGGGCCCACTTTGCACCGAAAAACGTGTCAGGGTCAAAGGTCTCCAAATTCGCCAAACTTAGTGTCCACAAGTCCAGAACGTCGATACGAACCCAACGGAACTTCCAGAATCGGATTCCGATGAGCCGGTCACAAAATCGCCCGTCAAGTGGAGCCTTCGGGGCCCACGATACGGGATTTTGTCAACGTTCTCAGAATCGAACCAAACTTGGCTCACAGGACCAGCGTATTGCTACGAGTCCGATGGCACAAGTTTCGTTTCAATCCGACGTGTATACACAAAGTTGCAGCGTGTTCCAGAACTGACGGATACGGGGCGGTGTCGGCGGATACGCGTTGATTCCGGTGTGCACGCACATCCAAATCAACTTCTCTGAATTCCTACACGTCCGTATCAACGTCGCGCACGTTTCAGTAAAGACCGCGTGCGACCAAGTCGTCCCGTTTGGCGGGGCGTACCCAGTTCCGGGGTGAATCGGGTCGTTGTTTTTCCTGTTTTGGATCGCGTGCCGCGATCGCCACAGGACGCGATGCACCGAGCGGGTTGCACGGGCACTGAGAGGGTCACATAGCCTACGTGTCACAAATGACGGAATTAAAAACGGAACTACGAGGAGATAGAACGGGTTACCTGAACAGGACTCCGTGGATTAAATTTCCCGTGTCCGGGAAGAGATGCGACACGACGCTGGTCGTGTCCGGGCTGTGTCCGGGCTTTGAAATGCTGTTATGTCCGGTCTGAGTCCAGGGGAGACTTGCCGGGCTTCGCCGGAGGCGCTCAGGTGGAGCTTGGCGGTCAGCGGGGTGTCCGGACAGGGCACGGCGAGGTGGCTGGGAGTCGACGAGGTCTGGGAGAGGGGAGACTTGATGTGTCGAGCCGGGGTGGCCGCTGCTCGTCTCTGGCGAGATCAAGTTGAGCAGGGAGGAGGGGAGGCTGCTCGCGGTGGTCATGACAGCGAGGGAAGGGGGAGTCTGGACGAGGCCGGTGGCGGTCGTGATGGGTTGGCGGTGGAGATGGGGCCGGAGGAAGGAAGCTGAGGAGAGAGGAAGTGGTCGAGGCTGGCTTAGGGGGGGTTGCGGCTGTGGGGGAAGGGTCATGGTGAGGAGGAGGAGAAGGAGCTGTGGTGACTGAGGATGGTGGTGGCGACTGATGGTGGTGGTGGCGGTAGGAAGAGGAGCCGGAGGAGAAGGAGAGGAGGAGAAGAAGGGTGGGCGGAGGTCGGGGGGGGAGTGGCGGCTGTCGTGGAGGAGGAGGAGGGGAATAGGAGGAGGCCGAGGGGGGGCTGAGGCGATAGGGGATGGAAGAGAAGGAGGTGGTGGCGGTGATGGGAGTGGTGGAGAAGAAGAGGAGAGAGAAAGAGCGGCGGCGGTGGGCGGAGCTCACCGGCGGGGTGACTCCGGCAGAGGGGGGAAGAAAGGCTGGGAGAGGAGGAGGAACAGGGAAGGAGGAGCTGGGGAGAGAGGGGGCCAGCGGGGGGTGGGTTCGCCGCGGCGGCCGGGGGGGGAGAGTCGGCTGAGGGAGGGGGCTTGGGTAGAATTAGGTTTTAGTTTTTATTTTAATTTCTTTTATTAAATAGAAAAATTCATTAGGGGTATAAATGAAATTTACATATAAGATATTTACTTAATGTAAATACATCGAATCCGGACTCCTTTTGGAATGGACGGTGCACGTTTACCGGCCAATCAGGGGGTGACACCTCGCAGGGTAATTTACAGAAAAATTCCTGTAATTTCGTAAATTGCACATAGGTCCTATTTTGGGAAATTACGCAATTACGAAATTGTCTGGGAAAAACACCCAATTCCTGAAAATACTAAAATTCACAGAATTGAGGGAAATTGCTGTGCGAGGGTCCCGAGGGGGTGGGGGTGAGTCTGGGCAAGGACTGGGCCTGGTTTTCTAGGGTGATACGGGCCATCGTATTAATTTAATTAATAAATACTGCGTACGGTGTTCTCTAATTATTTAGAGGCAGGTAGGGTCATAATTTTTCTACGGTGTCAATACACTAAATGTAGTATACTCAGTGTAGAAAAATAACGTATTTTTGTCTGGACAAAACGGGTGCATGTTGGGCCTCAAATTGCTATTGGAACGGGGATGGGTACAGGTCTGGGATTTAAAATAGGAATTAAATACGGGCGTTTGCAACGAGATTTGTGCGTCTCATACGAGGCTCAAAACTAAGTATCTGGGAGTTGCACAAAGTGCAAGATAGTAGGCTGGCATGTCTAGGAGAGGTATGCGAACTTCGTTCGGGGATAACAGTCAAGGTAAAGCTCCAAATAATTAGGTGATGGACAGGTGCACAAGTCAATAGGATATGTAAGCAAAATAAATTAAAATATTGTAGAAATCCTAAATTGTGAAAAATATTCCTAAAATACTGGAATCTGGTCGAGGGGGTTTACAACGTTATACCCAGGACACCTGACACTATTCATGAGACAGAATTTTCCTGAGATATTCATGGTAATTCTGTATAGGATACAGGTTTCATGACATATTCTTTTGCTTAGATATTTATGACTTGATGCATTAGTTATGATCCTGCGTGACATGGACATGAGACGTCGTGGACATGAGACGTATGATTACATTGGGTGGGGAGATATACACAGGCTACAGGTTGATAATATTATGACGGTGTCGTAGTCTCCCTTTGAGCTAGACAAACCACATGATATCACTGCTACCGGCTCCCCGACATAGAGCTTGTAGTGGTTTCAGCCTGAGTTCTAGTGATACTCTCATCTTGCATAACACTTAGCTGGTTATATAGTTTACCCTATTGTTTCATTTATTGCTACACTGTATTTATTTTGACTTGTATTATCTGTACCTTGCTATGTCCCCTGAGGACCTGGATCCGAATTATGTTCCCAGGATTAGCAGACGAGATCGACCCCGAGGTACACGGGACAGGAGCATTAGCAGAAGCAGGTGCAGGAACAGGAGCAGGCACTAGAGCAGTACCAGATCCAGTAGACGAGTGATCTCTGAGGGTATCTTCTGAGTATATACTGCTTCCATACTCAGTATTTGTTGTGGTTATCTTTATTCTTGTATCTTGACAGTTGTATCAGACTCATTGTCGGGTTATTCCCCGACTTATGTTTTATTAGAATTGTTATTGCTTTATATTTCTGATATTGCTGTATTCATTCTGTGGATGAGATTAGTAGACCTTATTGTTGTATTACAGCTTAAGTACATCCTGATGGGTCCATTAAATTGGGTTTGCCCATCGGTGTGTGCTGCTGGCCATTGCTCTCAACATGTCCTCTAAAGTTTGAATGTTTCGTTCAGATTGACCATCGGTCTGTGGGTGATAAGCTGAACTAAATTTCAGACGAGTACCAAGACTTTCTTGTAAACTTTTCCAAAATCTGGAAGTAAATCGAGTATCTCTATCTGATACAATACTCACTGGTACCCCATATAGACTAACAATATTCTTCATATAAATATCTGCTAAAAATTTCGTTGACTGACCAACTCGAAATGGCAGAAATCTAGCAGATTTTGTAAGCATGTCTATAATTACCCAAATGGCATTATTACCCTTTTGAGTTTTTGGGAGTCCCGATACGAAGTCCATGGTAATATGCTTCCATTTCCATTCTGGAATAAGTAGAGGTTGAAGAAGTCATGCATTTCTCTGATGTTCGGCTTTCACTTGTTGACACACCAAACATCTTGACACAAATTTGGCAATTCCATGCTTCATTCCGTGCCACCAGAAATTATGCTTCAAATCCTTATACATCTTTGTACTCCCAGGACGGATAAAATATTACAAACTGTGTGCTTCAGACATTATTTCTACCTTGATATCTCCATAGGGTACACACAATCGATTTCTGAATCTTAAAGATCCATCAGAATGTCTAATTAAACCAGTTTGTAATCCAGCTTCTGTCTGCTTCCATGACTTTTGCAACTTTACATCATTTTTCTGTGCCATCTTAATTCTTTCCACCAAAGATGATTGTATTTGTAAGTTAGCCCAAATTCCTTTTGCTACTGGGAAAATCACCTTGATCCCCATTTTTCTCAGATCTTCTAAAGCTTGTATTTTATTCGCAGGTGAAATCGACCAAAAGCTTGGTTATTTAAAACCTAAATTTTCCCGAACTGTGTGCATCCCGCTAAACAAGGCGACTTGGTCGTATGATAATTTCACCGAAAGGTGCGCATCGTCAATGCGGACGTGTAGGATTTTACGGAAGTTGATTTGGATGTGCGTGCACACCGGAATCAACGCATATCCGTCGAAATTGCCTTGTATCGGACCTGTTCTGAAATTCGTTGTAACTTTGTGTGTGCTTGTCGTTTCGCAACGAAACTTGTGCCATCGGATTTATAGCATTATGCTGGTCTTGTGACCCAAGTTTGGTTCGATTCTGAGAACGTTGACGAAATCCCGTATCGTGGGCCTCACGGCTCCACTTGATGGGCGATTTTGTGACCGGCTCATCGGAATTCAGTTATGGGCATTACGTTGGGTTCGCGTCGTCGTTCTGGACTTGTAGATACTAAGTTTGATAAATTTAGAGAACTTTGTCTCTGACACATTTTTCGGTGCGAATTAGGCCACGTGTGAACCCCGCTTTGACCAGAAACTGTCAATTTTGCCCCTGTGTCCAAATTAGACTTATGGATAGGCAATCCTAGCTATTTCATATCTTCTGAGAATGATGGTAATAGTTATTTCAGCAATTGGAGGAGTACTTGAAGATCCCGCTGATACAGGAGCAACTGTTGGAATCCAAACCCCAGGCAAGTGTACCTTGCCAATCTTACAGTACTTGTTTTATTTTATTCTCTTAATTTATTTATATGATATATCTGTTCAACCTAGGATCGTGTGACGTTGCTTAACGTCCGAATAATATTCTGGTGTCGACGCCGTACGCAGAGTCGTGTAACGTCACTTAGAGAATTGATATTGCGATCCTATATATTTTTCGTGCTTGCATTATCAAGTACGTCATACTATTGGACACTTGACACTATTCATGTGACAGAATATTTCCTGATATATTCATGATGATTCTGTACAGGTTACAGGATTTGTGGCATAGATATTATATATGTATAACTATCATATGACTTGTTGCATTAGATATGATCTTGCGTGTCATGGATATGAGACGTGTAATTACATTGGGTGGGGAGAGACACGCAGGCTACAGGCTGATTATATATATATATATATATATATATATATATATATATATATATATATATATATATATATATATATATATATATATATATATATATATAACCCTTATTATTGTGGTGCTCAAGACTCTACACCCGAGCTTGGCCCATTACGTGATATTACTGCTACCGGCTCCTCGACACAGAGCTTGTAGTAGTCTCAGTCTGAGTTCTAGTAATGCTCTCATTTTGCATATCACTTAGCTGGTTACATAGTTTGCCCTATTGATACATTTTTTTATACTGTATTTATTTGGCTTGAGTTATTCTTGTACCTTGCTATGTCCCCTGAGGACATGGATCCGGATTTTGTCCCCAGGTATAGCAAAGGAGATATATCCAGAGGTATACGGGATAGGAGCAGACGCTGGAGAAGTACCAGAACCAGAGGACGAGGTGATGGCCAAGATTTCTCCTGAGTATCTGCCTTATTTATACTCAGTTTTTGCTGTTGTTAGACTCTTTTATTTCCTGTCTGTTGAACTGCTGTATCAAGCTCATTATCTGGTTGTTCTCCGATATATTTATTTGAGACTTGATGTTGGTTTATATGTTTTTATTTTGATATTGATTTGTCTGTTGTGGATGAGATTAGATTGTGACATGTTTAGTAGACCTTTATTGTTGTTTTACAGCTTAAGTACACCCTAATGGATCCATTAAATTGGATTTGTCCATTGGTGTGTGCTGCTGGCCATTGCCACGTGTCTAGTCCCTCGGTATTTTGGGACTGGGGCATGACAAACCTAAACAAAAATTATATTAGAGAACAATCGATTATTCAAATTTTTCCGAAAACGACTCTCTAAAATTTTTTAGAAATTTCGGCAGAGTCTCCTTTGTAATTCGGACTCCGGAAATTTCACAAATTTAATAAAGACCCAGAGCAACCCTCCGTAGAATTTTTGGGTACGCCGACCCTTTCTGTGGAGCAACTCTCAACACCGGTATCGCACGCAATGAATATGAGTACTAAAATAAAATTTATTTAAAGGAAAAGTTTCTTACCAAGGCTTATTTATAGAGATTGTTTTACCTCGGTTAGCCTTTTACCATCTAGCAAACAATTCATGTTTTGTAATATTTACTACAAATTTTCACCCATTAAGAAGGGTTACCGAATCACAACTCAATTAACCTATCAAGCATTTGTATGTCAAAAAGTATATGAACATGAATTTCTTTAGGAAAATAATTTGTAAGAAATTTATCATTTTAAATATATGCTACTTATCCTTTTAAGAGTAAAATTTTTAAAACAATATTCTCAGAAAGTGACAATACTATTACTAGTAAGGCCCAAAACACCATAATAATATTCAAGTTAAAAATTGAAAGTAATTTTTTTCATCAACTCAAATTGATTTTATCTCGTAGCACTCTTAAAAGTATAAAATCAATACTTTAACCTTTATAAAAATTAATATTAATTTATCCAAGTACATAAATACTTGTAATTACTTATTTAAACTATAAATTAAAATAAATAAAGCTAATTATTTATATTATTCAAATCTGGACAGATTTAACATATATCAATATGTATGAAATAAAAGACCTATTTGTGTATTTCCTTAAGAAATAACACAATCTTCATATAGAAGCTTATGTTATACATAATTATTCAAATGCTGCATTATAGATCTTTGGCTAAAACCATAAGTGAATAATCTTGCCAACTAGAGTATATAGTATTTTAACTTTCTACTCATTAAACAAACTCTTGTGTATATATATGTATATATACTTAATTGATTGCAATTTAAATCACAACTTGTATATATATATATATATATATATATATATATATATATATATATATATATATATATATATATATATATATATATATATATATATATATATATATTATATTTTTGGAAGAGGTAATTGTATTCAGACTCCTGGCCCAAAGGCCTAACACATCCCGGCCCGAAGGTCCCACACCTGCGCTGCACCCATCACCAACTCACCACTTAATTCCCCCAAAGGAGAATTAAATGGCTCCCAGGAGGCTCGAACCCGCAACCTCCTGGGCAATATGCATCGGTCTTAACCACTAGACTAGACGTTATTTTCCTATATATATATATATATATATATATATATATATATATATATATATATATATATATAAAAGCCTTAGGCTTCTCAAAACATAATATTTAAATGAATATTACTACTAAATGCAACACAAACATATTAAAATCAGTATATATATACTCACAATTATAACAAAATAATATCGTAACAAGGCTCATAATTGTTTATCATAAGTCTATCATATATATATATATATATATATATATATATATGTGTGTGTGTGTGTGTGTGTGTGTGTGTGTGTGTTTGTTTCTTCAAATTTGACTAGATTTAGCAATTGTGGAGTATCATTTAAACATACCGTGTCCAAAGTCTTGTATCCATATTTCACAAATATATATATATATATATATATATATATATATATATATATATATATATATAAGTGTCTTTATATTTCAGAAAATTACATAAATAATTTTTTGAAATTAACTTTGATTTGAGCATGGTAAATTGACAAAGAAATTGAATTGAAGAAGGATGTTGAGAAGATGAGAAAATGGCTTGCCTTACTATAAAGCTCTTTGATTTGGAAGAAACTTTTGATTTCCCAAGTTTATCCAAAATTGTAACCTAAAATTTTAAGATGTATAACCATATATATAAAATTCTTAGTCTAGGTTTATAATTAAAATAATTAGGAAAGAATAATGGGAATAAAATTATACCAAGGAGAAAATGATGGTGATGAGGGTGTCCGGAGGAGATCGACCGGAGCAGGGTGGCAGGAGGGCGGGTCAGCCTTCAGCGGCAGCGACAGCGACAGCCAGCAGTAGCCGCAGCAGCAGCAAGGTGCGGCAGCAGCAGCATTCAGCTGCAACAGCAGCAGATGGAAAGAGAGGGGAGAGAAAGATGGGTGAGGGGATAGGTGAGAATGTGAGATGAGAGAGGAGATGGAGAATATGAACCCCTTCCCTTCCATATAGCCGGCCTCCCTCCTCCCAAGTTTCCAGAACCTAAAACTCATCATAGTGTTTGCTAAGATGAGCCATCACTCCTTTCTTGAGCAAGTGACATGTAGTGAGTTGGTGAATTACCAAATTTTACATTTTTTCAAAAAAATTCTATGGTCTTCATTGCAACATTCTAAGTGAAGAAATTATCATATTTTTTTGAGGGCTAAATTGCAAAGTAATGAATTAATAATAATGTAAACTCCCTCACCCAAAATAGGTATTTTGTGTATATTTTATATTATTATATTTATTATATATATTAAATTTATTTAGAATATGCTCTTAGTTAATTAGAAAATAAATTTCTTGATATATTTACTTATATAAATATTCATTTAGAATTATTTTAGGTTATTTTAGATTTTTAGAGATTTTTCTAGAATTTTTTGGTAATTAAAACTTAGAAAACATAAATTTCTAGGACTTCTATGATTTACTATACGACCATACTTGCATGTCGTTCCTACAAAATATTTATTTTAGTTTAAAATATTTAATAATATTTTTTTGTAATTTATTTAGAATTTTAAGAAATTTATTTAGATTTTAAAATTATTTAGGATTTATTTGGATATATATAGTCTTAATATTAGATATATACTAATTTAGAGTTAATAGATATTAATAAGATTTTATAAATTATTTGTATTATCTTTAATTATATTTAAGATTATAAATTATTGAGATAAATTCAAACTCTATTTTAAATTAATTCAAATCCTGAACCTACTAGGAAATCAACTTCATGCATATCCTATCCTTATTTAAATTCATCATAATTCTATCCAAATTAATCAATCCTATTATTATTTAATTAAGTAGTGTCCACCATTATATATACCTCATCCTTCATATTTTTCTTTCCCAAATTCCTCTCTTTTTCGTCCAAAAAAATATTCAAAATTCGTCATAAATTCAGCCACATTTTCTACTAGTTATGACGAATTAAAAAGACGATATCTCCTAGCTCCGGACTCCAAACATACTCCAGTTTTTTTTGTTAGAACGATAATGAGGTTAGCTTTCTGATAATATAAATTGTTTTTCTAAATTATTAGTATTAAATTCTGAAAAATTCGTAGAGCACAGCATGTCCAAAAATAGACGTGTTTCGATGTTTTCGCGATTCCGGGAGAACCAGGAATCAGAATCATGAACCGTTTAAAGTTTCGGAAAGATAATGTTGAGATCATCGACATATATTTTTCCCAAAATTTATTTCGAAGTATTTACATACTGTTAATTCTGTAGAACTTCTAGGTTAGAATTTAACCATCGGTGCACAATACAAAATTTGTATGTGCCATAATTCCCAAACGAATTTGAATTCAGACGAGCCGTAAATTTTAGTATATTTTTTTTTGCTGAAATCTACAGGAAATTATGCATGAAAGTCGAGTTTGTATCGGTTGACTTTTTGGTCAACAGATCGCCTTGATTTGCGTGCCATGAGTCTCGAGTTGATAAAATTCAGTTTCTTTGGACAAAATTTAGGAATTAACATAAAAATCAGAATAATAAGATTAAAATAGAATTTTAGAGTAATTATTCCAGAATTAAATAAATTAAAATAAATTAATGGTTATATTATTATATAGTTATATGAATATATATGTAAGTAAATGCTAATTGATAATTATGACTAAATATTCAGACTGTATGACCCTAGGACATCGTGGACTATCCCATACTTACCTTGACCATGTTGACCCTAAGAACTTGTGAATTTGTCTGCCTTGCGTACACTAACGTACCGGCATAGACACCTGTCAGTTGACTGACTGATTTCGTACAGTACTTGAAGACGCGACACCCGCGTAATTCAAGGCGTAATTGACCGTGTTAGATGACTAGTGTTACCCCTAGTATACCCCTTGATTTCAGTGTAAATATGGTTGAGTATGTGCTAGTGTAATGACTAATGATTCTATTATATTATATTTATGTGTACATAGGATATTGGATTATTCTGCGCGATTTCTGGAGCAGGTTATTGGTACATTGCAGCTTCCTTGCCAGGCAAGTATACCTTGCCATTGTACTGTTATTTATACTCCATATGTTGCAAGCATCTTTATTTTCTGTCCTTAGTTCATATATTTTAACTGTTATACAAAATGCGCGCGACGGTGTTGTCGCGTTATATTTTTATTTATGTATTGCATTGACCTTGTTCATGAGACTATCCCATTATCATGTAGCACCATTAGATTTTATTTAACTGTGACACATATTTTTACACGAGTGGTGAGTCTCATATAGATCACGGACGCACGTATTGACTGATCATCGGTACGTGTGGGACGTGCGTTAGTAATAACTGCTGATAGAAACTTTGCATGCCAGTAGACTTGGCAGTTATTAGAGGTCCATGGACATAGCCTATTGTAGTACGGAGGTCCCATCCTTGTCCTTGTTTGGTTGCAGGATTGGGCTAGGGTACTAAGAATAGGCTATGGACCAAATCGTGTCATGGATGTGACATGCTTAGAGCATGGGGTGGGGAGAACAACAAGTACCGCATTTGAGCTCCTTTACACTTTTTTCTATTGTGCGCCCGGATTCTCCGCTGGAGATACGGGTGGTGATGACCACTATATATTATATTATTATCAGCCGGGCCTCCGGCGTTCGAAAGTCGTCGTGCCTTTGTAGGCCCCTGGATCTCCAATAGATAACCATGCCAAATCCCAGGTTTTCAGCCAGATAGCTCACTTGTGGGGAAAGTTGTTCTTAACTGCATTCACTTTAGACGGTTAGGCGACCCTTTGGATATTTATTTCAGTACTTTATTGGCATGTGTTTAAGTATACTTGTTATGTCCCTCTGAGGACCTGGTCCGCTGCCAGGTGTACCTGTTCTTGAGTATTTGCAGGAGCGCAGATTAGAAGGATATAGAAGCTTCGTGGATGTCTTCCCTTCGAGCCGTGATTGGTAGCTGGTACTTATATTGTTTGAGTGAGTTGTACTTATATTGTATTTACTTTTCCCATTTGAGTTGGTAGTGGATTTGTTTCCACCCAACTATTATCTTTAGATCCTTCTTATTGAGATCTAGTTTCATAGATACTGGTTATTTCTTTCTATATGATTTTGGTGGATGAGATTTAGATTTTCCCTTGTGACTAGTATTACATTTTTACCACTTGTGGATTTGATATTCATAATACAGCGTACGTATGGATTTGGTTTCCATATATTGGAGTTGTCATATCCATGCGGCTGGCATGCTTACGTGTCCTAGTCCTACGTATTTTTGGGACTGGGGCGTGACAAATAATAATAATAATAATAATAATAATAATAATAATAATAATAATAAATAATAATAATAATAATAATAATAATTAACTAAGTATTATTTATTTTAAGAAATATATTTAGAAATAGGTTATGACATTCCCGATGAGCCACCATGTTTAAACCGTAGTAGAATGAGTGCAGCTAAAAGAGCACACAAAATGATTACACATTGACATTCTAGATTGGAGACACAGCCCGTGGTACAATTGTCTCAACTAATAGACTCAATAGATGAGGATAAGTTATTTAAAAAGTTAAACAAAATAAAATTTTCAAAATATATGAAATCATACGCTCATATTTGTTTAAATTGTGTAGCATTAGGTGATATTGCCTATAGATCATGGTGGGGAGCTACTCTTATCAATAACTGATCCAACCGATATGAGGAATTGTGATTCCAACATCGGGTCGTGGATGATGCTAGTTATCGTGAATGGTATCAATATGTAAATGAGATGGTACATATTTTATTGATAAAAATGTTTGTCTCCATAGTTTTTTATATGAATTAATTAGATTCTACTTAATATTTTACTTCCAAATTTTAATCTAGCTTGTGAAAATCATCCCGTAAGAGACCCGATGAGTACAGCAGTAATATTATTTTTGGATGGTGTGCAAGCAATTATGATTCCCTCGAACCCTCTATTACATATTCCGTCGGATTATCCTCAAGACTTTGTTAACCGACGGCAAGCACGTCCGCATAGAAAGTATACCAATGTTTGGCATATGGATAGTCTGCCTCAACAAGATGACTAGGACGCTCAGCAGGCTGAGCATGACAGTTTCCAGCAGGCTGATCAGGGCACTTCCTAGCAGGCTGACCAGGACACTTATCAGTGGGCTGGCCAAGGCATTTATCAGTGCGCGGACGTGGGGACGTCACAGGCACGTACCCCAGATATGGACCGAGAGGCAGGCGAGAGGACGTCACAGCCTGGTGGTAACGTTTGGGATTATTACATGCAGATGACCACTCCGTATTTGATGCACAACGGTTTGATACAGCTACTCAGTTATTTGTGACTCCAATAGCGCCGGTACAGACACAGGAGACTGATGAATTTGACCAATGAAAACCATTGTCAGGGGAGAGACCAGATGATACAGTAAAAACAAGAAATAGACTTGGTCTTAGACCAAGGCCTCGTTGGTATTATGACAAGATGGCTAGAGGCAGACAATGAAAATCTTGTATTAACATGTTTTATTATGCACATGGTTTGCATCTCTTTAAAATCTGCTGCGGTCCAACCGCTGGGTCTCACTCCTCCACGCTTGCTTCCACGTATGTTCTATGTCTGTTTTTTGCCAACACAGTTGGCAGATTGTTTCTTATTTTGAATTTGGTTAAACTTGGTTCTTTGTATTAATTTAATATAAATTAATTTTGCTACAGTAAATTTTTTGTTAAAAAAATCAAGATGAAAAAAAAACAAATAAAATAACTCCTAAGTAAAAAAAATAATAATAATAATAAATCAAAACAAAACCATAAAGGAACTAAAAAAAAATCATGATGAAAAAAAAATCACTCAAATAAAAATAACTTCGAAAAAAATAAAAAAACCAAACCAAACCAACAATCACCCCCCCTCCCCCCCCGCCCGCGAACCAGCGCCAACCGGCCTACCTACTTTCCATCAACTCAGTTGTCGAAATTTTGGCCTAGGCCAACTTGTGGGTCCTCCCGTCCCCTCGGCCACGCGTCGTCCCATGTAATTTTTTTTATTTTTCCCGCCATCTGCGATGGTGGAACGTATCCCTCTTTCAAAATTTTGTAAACTTGTTTTCTTACAACTAATTTATTAAATTTAATTTCGATACAATAAATTTTCTGAAAACAAAATATACCACAAGAACAAATAATATTTTTCTTAAAAAAATACTATGCAGAATATTATACGTAATGATCTAGATGTCCTTATTAAAATTAGTGAATAATTTTAATTTGTAAAGTTAGATAAGAATATATTTGAAAAAAAAAAAATTAAGGTTGATTTTTTATCATTATTATTATATAGTTGTATTGATGTTTTATGTTGTCCTAAGAATTTCAGTACTTCTTTAAAGTGGTTTGAAAGCTGAAATCTTTGCGTCCTCCAATATGAACCAACTGTTTGGATGTTGACATCCAAATGATTAGAGTTTCATCAATGTCGATTTCCAATTTTAACTTTATCCCAAAAAATTGTATAAATTATTGCGTATGAACGATTCCAAATTAATCTTGGTTGGTGTTATTTTTTGATCCGTTTGGTGCTTGCGGGAAAGTTGATAACAACTTTGATGGTAGTGTAGTATTTTGAGTATTTGGTGCTCCTGCGTATGGGGATTGCCAAAAGCGTTTTAGAAGACATGCTATTTTTGGGCATCCTAACAAACCTTTGACGTCCTATTTTGTTTCATTCTTGTAAAGAGGAAGTCACATGAAACTCAAACCATGGTTCTTATTAGCATTCTTTTCTTTTCTTTTTTCAAAAATGAACATAGCAACCAAGAATGGAACCAGAAATACGAATTGAAATAATTAGAATGAATTAGATCTGAACTGACTCATATTATATTATATATATATATATATATATATATAAAAAAGAAGAAAAACAATTGGTGGGCTAAAGCCCACCCCCAGCTTCTACATAGTTCTGTGCTTGGTAGTAAATATACCAAGTCAAAAAAAAAAAATCGGTATATATATTGGCTACGGCTTAGGACGTGTTTGGTTATCCGAAAGTTGGGTAAAAGTGGGCTGCTTTATTGGTTTTGTTGAAAGTAGGATGAGTTCAGCCGTTTCCTTGTTTAGAGAAGTGAATGTGATTTTTGGGTGTACTATGGTATCAATGCTTTTCTATTATTCAATAATCAACATATCTGTTTATGACATCATCTAATATTTTAAAATTATGAGTTCAGATAAGCATGCGAATAATCTATATATACATAAACAATATAAAAACAAATTGTCCCTTCTCTTCCTCCTCCTTTCTTTCTCCGGCAGTCGTTGTCTCCCCTCCCCCTCCTCCTTTCTTTCTCCGGCAGTCGCTGTCTCCCCTCCCCCTCCATGTGACCTCCCGGCTACGATCTCCCTCCCACCCTGTGACCCCCATCCCCCCCTGTCCCGTCTCTACTTACGCACCTTCTCCCCCACCCCCACCCCCACCCCCACCCCCACGCTAAAACAAATCATTTTAGCTTGGAATTATGATAAACAAGCATAATAACTATCTACAACCAATTTAAGATGCTTATATGGGAATATAAATAGTTGGCGGATTGGTTATAGAAACAGAAAATTTGCTATACAGGTAAATAACTATTTTGTAAAAATTTGAAATCACGAAAGCTTTTACCATCTGGGATGACAAAAATTTAGCATATCATATTTTAATATCCCTCATAATTCAGCAAATTATATTTTAATACATCATGTTATATTTTTGCCAACTGAGTTAGAACAAATTTAGCAACTCCGGTTTAACCGGTTTAAATCACATGGATGCGAGTGGTTTTCCGTTGATTTTTTTTGTTTTAGGTTTGTTTTAGTTTATTTATTTAATTTTTTTGTTGTTGTTGTTTTTTGGGATAGTTGGGTTTGATTTTTTTGTATAGAAAATATTTATTTTTCTAAGAAATTTGTTGTACAGGGAATAATTTTTTTGTTTTGTTTTTTTCTTTGTTATAGGTTTTATTTGGTTTTTTTTTTTTTTGCTTTTGTTTGGGTTTTCTTGTTTATGTTTGGGTTTGGGTTTAGTTTATTTTTATTTGATTTATTTTGCAAAAAATTTGCTATACCTATAATTTTTTAAATAAATTAAGAAAAACAAAAAAAATTTGAAACAGTAATGAAATAGTTAGCCAACAGAGTTAGCAAATATATATATTTTTTTTGTAACGGTGTTTTCACCAGTTTTGGAATTAATTTTGAACCGATTGTTTATTTTTGAAACAGTAACAAACCCTTATAATCGGTACTCTAAAAATACCACATAACCGCTACTCCCACAATTGTCAAGCAGACCCTTAAAGTTTCTACCGTAATCAAAATTTAATCGATTTTATTACGATTAGTAAATTATTTACAAAATAGATAATTTTATCATGAAAAAAAAAAAAAAATATATATATATACACAAAATAATATATTTTGCGATTATAAAATTGTCGAAAGTAAATTTGAAGGTCGAAACATCATTTTTTGCAATTCGAAAATTTTTCGAAGTCCGTCAAACAGTGAAATGGTTTATCCCATAGTATTTTTCGTTACGGTCATTTTGGCACAAGCTGTGCCTTGTTTCGATCTCTCAGTCAAAAGTTATGATACTTTAAAGTTTTAAATTTTATACTTTTGTCTGTAACATGTGCGTCTTGTTCCGGATGAAAATTCTTTCTACACGAATTGTGTTACTCTCGTCGAAAACATACAAATCAACCTATTATTTGACGAAAACGATTTCCAAACAAATAGTCATGGCCGTTCGAAGTCTGCTCGACGACAGACATAATTTTCTTACGGCAATTTTTTTTTAAGTTTTTTGATGTTAAATGATAGCATATTTTATTTTGGAAGTTAAATTTTTTTTTTCTAATTAATTTAAAAAATTTATTGCTACAACATTTTTTTTTTAAAAAACTAAACCTAAATAAAACAAAATAAAAGCACTCTTTAAAAAAAAAACCATAAAAAAAATTTTACTGTACCGATAATATATTTATATTAATTAAATACAACGATAGAAGTTTGAAAAAAATTTAAAATTACGATAGGAATTGTCAGTTGGGTTGGCGAAAATTCGGAGAACTTGATTTTCGTCAACCCAGTTGGCGAAAATTCGAACAAAAATCCGACGTGGCAAAAAAAAAAATTCTAAAAACCACATTTTCGCCAACCGAGTTGGCGGAAATTGGGCTCTTGATTTTTTTGTGATCTTTTTATTTCGTTTTTTGATTAGGGGTTTATTTGTTTTTTTTTATTTGTGTTATTTTTTCTTTGTGATTTTTTTGTTTTTTTGTTTTTGTAGGTTTATCTTATAGGTATGTGCTCGCACTATCCCACAGAGTAGTGGTCGCACCGGCCGTCGCTTGAGAAGTGCCCAGTCAGGCCAATTACGATACATATCGCCAACTAATTAATTAAATCTACCGTAAGAATATTACGTCTGCCATCGAGTAGACTTTGAACGGCCATAACTATTTGTTTTAAAATCGTTTTTCGTCAAACAATAAGTCGATTTGTATGTTTTCGACAAGAGTAACACATCGTATAGAAAGAATTTTCATCCGAAGTAAGACGTACATGTTACAGGCAAAAATATAAAATATAAAACTTTGAAGTATCATAACTTTTGACTGGGAGATCGAAACAAGGTCCAGTTTGTGCCAAAATGACCGTATGGAAAAGTACTTCGGGATAAACAATTTCATCGTTTGACGAACTTTTCAAATTTTTAGAATCGCAAAAAAATAATGTTTCGACCTCCAAATTTTACTTTCGGTCATTTTAATTTTAATTTTTTTACAGAAAATTTATTGTACTGATAATAAATTTATATTAATTAAATATAACGATAGAAATTTGAAAAAATTTTAAATTCCGATACATATCGAAATTTTGGAGAACTTGATTTTCGCTAACTGGGTTGGCAAAAATTCGACTTTTGGGCAGGAATAGACAGATTTTCGTCAACTTGAGTTGGCAAAAATTTAGGATCCCCCGGCGTTACCACCTATTCGCATATCTTGACAACTCCATCAGCACCGAAGCCATCTCAAGTAAAGGACAGTCAAGGAGGTGGTGATGATGCAACTCCAAAGAATATACGAGAAAAGAGAGGTCGATGAAATTGTTATACTAGTACAAACTTTATTGGAATATAACTTTGTTCTATTTCAATGAAATTACATATTGTTATCATAAAATTAAACTATTTTAAAATATACGACAATGCCTTTATTTTCTTGGTTGGTTTGTACATCTCCTTCTATTGTGTCATAAACCAAAATCTCCTTATCATAAATTGTTATATTTCAGCTTCCAGATTTAAATACCGCATACAAAAATCAGCCAGTGGGCGACCCGTTGCGCACAGCGGTTGGCAAATTTTTGGCTGTTATGCAACGAGGACCGATTCCTCTGAACCCTCCCTTACTTATTCCAGAAGATTATACTCAGGATCTTGTTGCACAACAACAAACACGCCCCCCTAGAAAGTATACCTCAGTTTGGTATCAAGATACTAGTCTGCCACTACAAGATGACGATGTCTCTTCTCAGGCGACAGCCGGTGCGAGCACTTCTCAGTGGGATGGTGTGGGCACTTCTCAGTGGGCTGACTGGGGCACTTCTCAGGCGACGGTCGGTGCGACCACTACTCAGTTGGATAGTGCGAGCACATACCTATAAAATAAACCTTAAAAAAAAAAACCACAAAGAAAAAATAACACAAAAAAAAAAAAACCAAACAAACCCCTAAACAAAAAAGCAAATAAAAAATCCACAAAAAAACCAAGGACCCAATTTTCGCCAACTGTGTCCAAATTTTCGCCAACTCGATTGGCGAAAATATGGATTTTGGATTGAATTTTTTTTTTTGCCACGTCGGATTTTTGTTCAGATTTTCGCCAATTGGGTTAGCGAAAATTAAGTTTTTCGAATTTTCGTCAACCCAACTGGCGATTCCTATCGTAATTTCAAAATTTCTCAAACTTCTATCGCTGTATTTAATTAATATAAATTTATTATCGGTACAGTAAATTTTCTGTAAAAAAAAATCAAACCCAAAAAATCAACAAAAAAATAAACCAAAACAAACCCAAAAAAAACCCCAACAAAAATCATTATCGGATTTTCGTCAACCCAGTTGGCAAAAATTTGACAAATATATAAAAAAAATTATTTCATATTTTCGTCATCCCAAATGGTAAAAGCTTTCGTTACTTCAATTTTTTTAAATAATTTTATTCTAGCTAATTTATTTAAAAATATTTTATGTACAACAAATTTTTTGTTATAGATATTTGTATATATATATAAAAAAAAAAGTTAGTCCAGTCGCAGGTGAAATTATTAAAAGGGGTTGTTTGGATCCGTAGCATGAAGTGTGAAAGTTATTTATCTGATAGGAATGAAATACGAATACTTTTGAATTTTATCCTATTTCTTGTATATTGTAACTATTTTTAATATTTGTATGCATGCTATTTTGTATCTTGAAAGTGAACAAATTTACGTTTTTGTGTTTAAATATTAATATAAAGGAGATGAAAAAATAGAAAATATATTATAACAACAACAAACAATAATTGATTATCAAACTAAATTGATAATTATTTATTATTACTAATTATTTAACTCTCTTTTTATAACTCAAGTATTAACCATTAATATCTCCATATTTTTAAGTACTTATACAATATTAAATAATATAATTATTGTGCTTGGAAGGTTACATATTTTTAATTAATAATGATTATATGCTTCATATTAACTACTAATATAAAATATTTGACATCTATGTTGCACGAATACTGATAGAACACGACACAGTAAAGACGACACAGTCACGATACATATTTTGACGTGTTATATTATGTTTTGAGTATATTTTAGTGTATATGTTTCCTAACGAATTATGTTTTCTTCTTACAAATAAAAATCTAGTTAACTTCATAATTATGTAATATTAGTAATTGATAACCTTTAGTTAAAAATGATAACCTTAAATTTAAATAAATAAAATAAGCATCCCACTTTTAATCCACATTCGTAAAAGAAAAAACGGATGTAGAATTCAATACTTTGCTCATGAGTTCCACGCTACATGAACTAAAAGGCAACTATGGCTCTCCCCACTTACAATATCAAGTAAATGATAGAACTCACCAACACACACTTCCCAGCGAGTCCGGAACTGAGATTTATAAAGCACAATTAGAACCGGTGCTAAAAATAAATAAAAATTTATTCTCATATAATTTATTTTAAATAAAAAATTAGAAATTAAATTATTCAAAATTTAAAAAATATTCAACTACAATATCTTGTATCTTGCAACTAAAATAGAAAATATCATTTATTCTATAATTATATTTTTAAGTTTCCTAAAATAGTTGACCTAAATAGTAATTGTGATAAAAGCTGACTAAAATGGATCAAAATTTTAATTTTACTAAATTTTTTATTTATAATTATATAACATATACATATAATTTTTTTGGGACCTATGAATTCAGAAAACCTAATGTTGTCGCACACACCCATTCCACTCCCTCAAAACCGATCATTTTTCTAGCATTTTTTTTTTTAATACTCACACACATCCATCTACACTCTAAACGGTCTCGAGGCTCGAATTCTCTTCCGACCAGGTCGGATACCTGCTGCGCTCCCACCAGATTGACTTTTTCCAGTAGTTTCAAAACCTAAATTAAATTACACATAAAAATAAATAAATAAATGAAGTCAATAATGGGGAGGGTGTTGTTTGAATTGCAAAAGCAAACATTAAGAGTGCATATTAGATAGATAGTAGTAGCAAATAACCATACAAAACAGCCCCTACGGTACCTAATTACCTCCCATAAATACCCACCCCAAAACCCTCTCCCCTCTCTCCTCTCTCCTCTCTCCTTCTCTTTCATTCATCCCCTTCCTTCCTAACAAAGCAAAAAAAATGACAGGAGAAGAATATCCAGGAGGAGAGATGAAGAAACTAACCATGGCGGTGGCGGAGGAGCTTCGGGAGCTGTGGTCCATGGCGGCCCCCATCACCGCCATGAACTGCGTGGTGTACCTCCGAGCCATGGTCTCCGTACTCTGCCTGGGCCGGCTGGGCCCCCTGGAGCTCGCCGGCGGCGCCATGTCGATCGGGTTCACCAACATCACCGGCTACTCCGTCCTCTTCGGCCTCGCCACGGGCCTGGAGCCCCTCTGCTCCCAGGCCTTCGGCTCCCGCAACTGGGACCTCCTCTCCCTCTCCCTCCAGCGCACCTTCCTCCTCCTCCTCCTCGCCGCCCTCCCCATCTCCTTCTTCTGGATCAACCTCGGCCCCATCCTCACCTCCCTCGGCCAGGACCCCACCATCACCGCCGCCGCCGCCTCCTACTGCCTCTGGTCCCTCCCGGACCTCCTCACCAACGCCTTCCTCCAGCCCCTCCGCGTCTTCCTCCGCTCCCAGGGGGTCACCAAGCCCATGGCCGCCTGCTCCGCCGCCGCCGTCCTCATCCACGTCCCCCTCAGCTTCCTCCTCGCCTTCCGCTTCGGCATCCCCGGCGTCGCAGCCGCCGCCGTCGCCACCAACCTCAACATGGTCCTCTTCCTCCTCGCCTACCTCCGCCTCTCCGGCGCCTGCGACCTCACCTGGAGGGGATGGTCCTGGTCCGCCCTGAGCGGCCTCTCGCCTCTCATGCGCCTCGCCCTCCCTTCCTGCTTCGGTGTCTGCCTCGAGTGGTGGTGGTACGAGATCATGACCGTGCTCGCCGGCTACCTCCCCGATCCCATCTCCGCGGTCGCCGCCACTTCTGTGCTCATTCAGACCACCAGCCTCATGTACACCGTGCCCATGGCACTAGCTGCGTGCGTCTCAACAAGGGTGAGTTAGAAACTAACTGTCTGATCAGTCATTTTGGCTGTTTATTTACTATTACGAACCCTTCTTCCATTGAATTGAAAAAGCTACTACCATACTATATTAGTATGTCCATGATTGTTGATATGTATTGGTCCTTGTTCAGGTGGGAAATGAGCTGGGGGCGGGCAGGCCGCAGCGGGCGAAGCTGGCGGCAATGGTGGCGTTGGGATGTGCCGTCGTCATCGGTTTCCTCAACGTAATGTGGACGGCGGTGTTTCGGGAGCACTGGGCTGGGCTGTTCACCAAGGACGCTGCCGTCGTAGGCCTGGCGGCCGGGGTGATGCCGATCATGGGGCTCTGCGAGCTCGGGAACTGCCCGCAGACCACGGGTTGCGGAGTGCTGCGAGGGACGGCCAGGCCGGCCGTAGGCGCCAGGATCAACCTCATGTCCTTCTACTTGGTGGGCACGCCCGTGGCGGTTGGATTGGCGTTCTGGTTTAAGGTCGGGTTCGAAGGGCTGTGGTACGGGCTGTTGTCGGCGCAGGCGGCCTGCGTGGTGTCGGTGCTGACGGTGGTGGTGGGGAGGACCGATTGGGAGGTCGAGGCGCTGCGGGCGAAGAAGCTGACGAATTCGGATTCGGGCAGTGTCGCATTGGAGGAGAAGAAGGTGCTCATTGGTGCTGCTGCTGCTGCTGAAGAAGTGTAGGGAGTATGCATGCATGATGATATCATTTTGGCTCTTTGCTTATTGATGGGGAAGCAAGGAAAAAACAGGAATTGGTTGCTTTCCTTTTTTTGGGGTTGGAAAAGGATCAAGTGCCGCTGTGTGCAGTATGATGACATTATGATGGCAGTTCATCTCTGGGGCTGGGGGAGGGGAGGGGAGGCATGGCCTCTTATTTTGTCTACTTATCATGACTAGTTTCTTTCTTGGCACTATGTCCATATGCTGTATGCAATTTTGGCTCAGAATGATGCATAAGCAACTGCAAACACTACTTGCAGGAAATGGCAGTGAGCAACAACAAAATTTGCATGTCTGTATTGTTTTATCTCAATGTTCTAATTCATCCCGTCACGTCTTTGAGAATTAGGTTTCAGCTTTTCAGCTGATGGAGTTTTATCCAGCAATTAACCAAATATGTTTATTTTACTTTGTTGATAATGAGATTAGTAAAAAAGTAGGAATCACGAATGTGGATAAGTATCATATGCAAAGTTAAACTCGCATCTCTATCCCTGCCGGACAGATACGTTGCGTTGCCTCTCTCCTGAGTAGATGCGACACGGGGCACTAGGCACAAATCAAAAAAAAGTGTAAAACAAGGAAAAGCAGGCCGAAACTCGAATTGCTCATTCACAATCTCTATAATCATGGACGGATAAAGAAGTAACTATTAATATTTACAGCAATGTATGCATGTCCAAATTCAGATGGATTGAACGTATTTATTGCAATAGCACATAACAACTGTCGTCTATCTTGGCGCAAACCGTCTGAAATACCAAGTGTGAATATCTAGCAGTGAAGAGACGGCAATATATAGGCTATGAAAGCAACAGTCAACAAACAAAATTAACCACAAATTCATAAGCATGGTTTTATATATGCTGACATGTATGATAATATCTTGAAACATTACTACCAGCGCCCATCTTAAAAATGAAGACAGCCAGCCAGCCAGCCAGCCAAGCGAGGCAGTGCCTATCCATGAAATGCTGACTGGGTCCGTGTCATCCCACACTATAGATATAGATAAACAAGCCTGGCTGAAGACGATTTAGTAATGCTCCCCATTACACAGGAGAGGAGGCAAACAAACAATTATAGGAAACTAGCTGGTGTTGTACCATAATGACCATGTTGCTCCAAACCTAGCCAGCCATAAAGGAGACCAACAAACATTTAGGTACATGCACATCCCCACCATAGGCCCTCCCATGCCTAGTATTAAGTGGAGCCAAAATGTAGGAGGCAGCTTTTTTTTTTCACAGCACGGGGAGGGGGGGTGCATTCACCAGGAGGGCTACTCTTCCATAATTGGAGGTAGAGTCCTAGAAGAGAATAAAGTACCTGGAAGTGTCCCATAAAGAAGAAAGACTTCAAAGAGGTCAAGGAAGACAAAAATATATAATGATGCATTTACAATGCTTCTCCACTCAGTCAGATCTGATATATCTATCTGCAGGCAAATAACAAGTATTTTCCCCACCAACACAAGACTGGAGGAGAGCATGGGGGTGCTGAATAGAGAAATAGTCTGATTGAAAAGTGTAAGATTGTTTACATTTTGGAGAAAGCTGCTACTATGCAAAACTATTCCATACAGATGGAATGGCATCTGCTCACAGAACCAAGCAAATAATAACACTAAATTACAAGCTCTAGGGATCAGGGTTAAGGTATGTTGGTTATGTATTAGTCTAATACTAGTTTTATATAGCTTTGATACCCGCTAATTATAGGCAATACCAAGAAAGGAAGGGGGGGGAACCATGCTTCTCGCTTTGCCCGAGCGATAGTGAGGGAAATGAGAAAGGAACGAGTGACGCAAAACTGGCAAAAATCGATGAAGAATGCAGTGCAAGTCCCATCTTGGTGTTGGTCCATATCTTAAAGAGTGAAAGCAAGTCAGCTAAAATTATTTGAAGAATAAAGGTGATACAACAAATGCCCACTATAACAAAAGTGCAAGCACTGTTAGTGGAAGAAGCCCAGTCACTCAAAATGGGCTGCAAAAATGACCAACTAGGTTAGGTGTTTTGACAATATATAAGATATATGAAGAACAATATCTTGTTATCGATAAATATGCGAGGACGCAATAAGTTGGGCAGTATTTTACAAGCAAATCAGGCTGTCTGACCTACTTACAGTATTCTAAGATAGCTTCACCCACAAAAAAAAGGTTTGCAATGGAATACTAAAAGCTAATACCCATATCCTAACATGCTTGTTTTACCATGAAATTAAAGAGCAACCATCCCTACTCTGATTGTTCTGAAACAAAGATACCACTTTCTGGGTGCATTCCCTTCCAAAAGCTTAATTACAGGTTTCTAAATCTTTATCACTGAAATGGCATCCATATCATCATCAACTACTACTTTAAGAAGTCTTATCAGGACTCCTTTCAGTTGGATGGATGTTCCTACTTGGTCATTCATCACTTCATTATCGTCTTTATTTTCTGCACCTCTGGATATAAAATATTATCATGAGTTCTAACAACCATAAGACATTCTCATACCCAAATCCACCAAACTACTCAAAATCCAGATCTTGTAAGCGAAAAGAGAAGGGATTACCACTGGCCCTGAAGTGCATCATTAGAAAGGCTTCTGTGTGAACTGCTCTTAGCGAAGGACAAAGAACAAGTAGGCAAAACTATCAATGATGTGCATCCTAACATTATCAAATCCTAACATTATCAAATGGATTTCATTATCCTATATATATATATATATATATATATATATATATATATATATATACAGTTGAAACATGCGGCTGATGGACCTCACCAAAGCAAGTCCACTTAAGTCTGTCAAAGTTCTGAATTGACTTTCAAACTAACTACAAACATCTGCGTCAATTAAAGGCTCATGATGATAATTCGGCGTCAATTAAAGGCTCATGATGATAATTCGGCGGGGGACTGCAAGTAACGTCAAACTTCGACAGATTTGTCCAAGACCCATGAAAGTAACAAGGGAGCATAATTACCTAAATATTCTGATATTAAAGGCCAGATGCTATCACAAACTCAGAATTTAATCTAAGCACCCATCGACAAGTACATAGCTGAAAGTCACTATATAGGTGAGTTTACGAGCAGTTAGTTATACATAATGCCAAGTGAGCGGAGAGAGAATTTGACATAACAAGGTATATAGCTTTACTAGAGAGGGAAAAGATGGGAAACAGAAAAGAGATGCACGCACAAAAGTAATGACATTGCGTGTGTCACTAAACCATAACATTCATATTCAACCAAGCTCTCAAGTAATTTATGGAAATTTCTTGCTTGCATATGCCACTTAAAATTAAAATTATTTCTGAAACTAAAAGAATCATAACCCCTACTAACCCTGCATTGCTGTAAACATGACGTATAATTATCGCTAAACTATCAGTGCTTCCCGAAGGCTTTGGGCAGGAAGATACATCAGCCAGCAAAATGATACCGGAAATATAAGTCAATCATTTCTTGCAGGAAAAAAAAGAAGAAGAAAAACATTAAAGGCCAGGAAATGTAGAGTACACATCTGGGACTAAATTAGTTTCCAATGTCTAATGGTGTACTTGATATAAGTACTGGTTTTCAAGTGCTGGACAGGGCCTGGGACCACATTAAAGTTACCGTCTCATGGAAGGGGAAAAGGTGAAGGTGGTCCTGCAATGAATTCAACAAACAGGCTGTATATAGAGCTCAGAGGTTTGGTGAAGTGTATCAGGCCCTCACAGACACCAGGGCTACCCAAAAAAAAACTGCAGCTTTTCACATCTGATATCCATCAAGACCAGATTTTTTTTTTCGATGATATGGAAACATATATGAGCACAGAAATGTCCACAAAATAGAGTAAGTCAAAAAATATTCTTATAGGGGCAAAAATATCTCCCTGTTGTTGTGAGGCTTCGCCGATTGAGAGAGAGAGAGAGAGAGAGAGAGAGAGAGAGAGAGAGTGTGTGTGTGTGAACTTTGAGACAGAATCCACCTACAAGAAAATATGGGACCTACTTAATGTTAATGATTTTATCAGTGTCAAATATGACACTGCATGACAAGTATCTGACTGGATTTAAGATATGCAACATCATGGTTAGGCGTGAGTATACGGTTTTGGACCGAAAATAAGATATTCGGTTCGGTTTGAAAAAATTCGGTTCGGTTACGGTTTTGAAAATACTAAAATTTCTTATTCGGTTTTGAGATTCGGTTTTGGTCCAAAACCGAAAACCGAATAAGACTTATACAATTATGTAAATACCTAAGATTCTATGTATATTTTGTGATTTGTATTTTGAAAACAACAATTTTATGTATGTATTTTGAAGCCCAACTTTGATAATTTAACTAGTCCAACTTTGGGTACAACTTTGAAATACCCCATATGTATGTATGTCACGACCCGCACCCGTATGATCCGGCACGAGTACGTGGGTACGTCCACCCTACGCCGCAGCATCGACGGTAAAACACTGTCTAGGTCATCAATATCTAGCTATCAATCTTACTAATACAACTAGTTCTATCATATACTCAATCACCATAATCTAAAGGCAGAATAAATAAGAAAGATAAACCAAAGAAAAAAAAATAGACATAATATGGAATAAAAAGCACTAGCCTAGATCTCTACAATTGAAACCTCAAGGTCCACAGTGTAATAGCAATCATGTCTATAGCATCACTCTGAAATTTTGGAATGTAGAGCACATAAATCACTGAAAAATGTTATCCAGTCAGGATTGGAGCGAAGCACACCTCTAACAGCAGTTCCAATAAATGATAAAGACTTTGTAGCAATAAATAGAGAGAATATACAAGATATATAGAGCATGGCAGAAAATATACTGGAATAAAGAATACAAGAAATACATACAAGAGAGATGAGTATCATATATAAGAGTCAGAAAATACAACTAAGTGAGTACTAGCTTCAATATGTGATCGGCTTGAAAACTTGCTCAGGAATCATGGCCTAGTTAATTATACGTGCGGTGTATGATTAACAATATGCATGAAAACATGAACTGCGGGGGTATGATCACATATCTACACTAACACTCCCCGCCCCCGACTGGTATAGTGGATCCAACCATTGCACGCTATAACACAAGATTCTATGAGAAGGACGCTAATCTTCTCATGAATCAGTGTCCATACATGTACAAGAACAACATGACTTGCACAGAAATATGCTAGGAACTACTAGGAATAACATCTCATGACGGGATCCGAAAAATACCAATCCGTGTAACCATGTGTCAAGAAGTCAAGGATATCTACAATAAATACAAGAAACATAGAAGATATCATAAACGAAAAACTATCAGAGAATGTACTCGCCTGAGGTCCGGAGCAATGAATATCAAATAGTGTCTGAACTAGAGTCCAAGTGACCTATATATGATGTATCAAGGTCAAATAGTATTTTGAAGTCAATAAATTTAATTAACTCAAAGCTAGGTTTCTAGCTCAAAACTAGGTCACAATAGTCAAACTAGGTCAAATCTAGATCAACACAGTCAAACTAGATCATTTTCTAGTTTCTAGGTTGATTTTACCTATTTACAAGGTTTATAAAGTTTATACTAGGTCTTAACAAGTCACTATTGGGTTTTTAGGTGCTAACTAGGTCAAACTAGTCAATACTAGGCCAATACTAGGTTTCTAGGCTATACTAATAAGTTACTAGCATATATTACCCTAATATACACTTCTACCTATAATTTCTAGCAATACCTTGGCCTATAGCTATTTACCTTACCCCGTATTACACATTTACCTAATACCTTAGTCCGTATCTCAAATACCTTAACTATTAATCAATACCTTAGTTCTAGGGTCAATACCTTGGCTAAACTATGTTTTAAAGTCATACAAGTTAGCTATGATATAATATCACATACTATATAGATATACTAATATATACAATAACTTAGTCTAACACTTAATATCTAGCCAATATCTTAGTATTACCTTAGTATTACCTCATTACCTTAACCAATACCTTAACATATTACCCCGTATCCTAGTTTCTAGACTAATACCTTAGCTAATACAATTACCTTGACCAATATCCAATACCTTAACTCATACCTTGGTACCTAACTCATTACCCAAGCTAGACACTACCCTTACCATGGTATCTTAATCCAATACATAGTATCATAACCTTACCTTAGTATCCTAGTATTACCTCATACTAGTTCTAATATTTTGGTATCTTGGTATTCTAAATACCTTAATACATCATAGGATACCACACTCTAATTTACCTCACACATATCCCACTTGTTTGTACATGGTACCACATTAAGTACCATATGATACCAACCCCGAAGATACTAACCCATGACCATAACCTACACTTACCTTACATCCAAGATACTCACCCTACTCTTGGCACTTGGCATCTTAATATTACCCATTATCTAGTTCTAATATCCAATATCTTAGTATCTTGACAAATACCTTATCCTCCTAGGTACTTATCCAACTAACTCTAATACTAATACTTGATACCAAATATGATACCTTACTTAAGCCCCAATACTCACTTACCCTCGCTCATGATACTTGAATGTCATGATACCAATATCCTCATGGTACCCAAGTATCACACTAGTACCTTGTCCCAAACTCTAATATCTTGACACATAACTTACCTATACTTGGCTCACTTGATAACCACTTGTATCAACACTAACACGCACACTAACTAACACCTATTACCTATAACACACACACACACACACACACACACACACACACATATATATATATGCTATATCATACATATGCTTGGCAACATATGAAACCTACACTCACTTGATATCCATACTACCTAGTCTCATAGGATACACAAAATGCCTATGTCGTATAGTCAGTTCTCTACTTGTAACCAATACTGCACATATTAGACCTATTCAATAAATTCTAGGGTTAAAGTATGCCGTAGCCCTTCGTATTAGCTTTCCGAAACTTCAAACGGATCGCATTTTAGTGTCCGGAAGCTCCCGAAATCGCGAAAATATCGAAATGCGTTCGTCATTCGGACATCTGACACTCAAAAAGTTTTACAGAAAGTTTCAGAACGAATTTGGCCTATTAATTTATATATTTGGAAAGCTAACTTTGATATGGTTCTTTTAAAAAAACGAAAAATTAATCGACGTCCTGAGTTAGGAGTTATGACATTTCTAAGTTGCTATGACTGCTAAAAACGAGACTGAATACTATGACGAATTTAGATTATTTTGGACAAAAGAACACATGTATACACTCAATTTACCAATTTCACCTATACGTATCATGGTGTATCATGATACGGACTCTACGTGTCCAATTTTGGATACAAGAACACCTTCACACCATCAAATAAACATCACTAGTCATCATTATGACACAATACACACCTCAATGGACACAATCAAAATTTTGTCCCAATTTGAGCCCCAAAATCATGACACCAATTTAGATCTACCAAATTGAGGGCTTTTAGTACCTAGATCTACCATTAGAAAGTCAAATCTATCCATTGGAAGGTTCCTACATGACCAAGGGGTGTTTTTAACCATGAATTTGATGAAATTGAGAGAATTACCTAGTGTTTTGGCAGCCTTTTTGAAGAATTTCGAATTTGGACACAGAAGGGATGAGTCGCACACGATCTCCTAGCAAGTTCCTCTCATATGGATCTCCTTGTGCTCTCCAATGCTCTAGGCCTTCATGATGGTGAGAATGAGTGGAATTGAAAGTGGATTTAGTGAAATTGGTAGAAAATTAGATTTGTTTGGGGAAGAAGCTTTGAAAAAAATGAGGCTAATGAGTGAAATGAAATGAATGGATGAGCCCTAAATTGAACTTATCTCTTATAGTAAGGTTTGGTCATACCAAAACATCAAATTTGCCCCTTCATTTGTTATGAATGGAATCTAATTAACTAAATGAAGGAATCTCTACAACTAAGAGAAATATTCTCTTCATGACAACTAAACTTAATTAATTCTAATTACTAAAGTCATGACTAACAATAATTAACACCAACACTTGCAAATTCTAATTGACTAGCCACTAACTAACACTAATATAATTCTAGACAATCACTAATATAAAATAATATATAAAAATTAACATTCAAAATTACCAAAATACCCCTATGGAGGAAAGTGGTAGTTACAATGTATAAAAATTATAATATTTAATAAAATTTAACCACGATCCCAACTTTGGGCTCGGCCCATTAAACAATAGAAATAGCCCGACCAAATAAACCAAATCGATAATTCGATTCGGTTCGGTTTTGACTATTTCGGTTCGGTTGAAACCGAATAATCCGAACGCAACAGGTAGTCAAAGGCGCACTTGAGGCGCAAAGGGTTCATATCGCCTGAGGCAAGACGCAAAATAAAAAATAATAAAAATATACATAAATAAATAAACAAATGAATTACTAATGTAAGAAATAAAACTAAATAACATATTAAAACTAACAAAAACATGTTAAAACATAACCAAGTGAATTAGCAGAACAACAATAACACTCAACAGAATTAACACGAATTTGTATTTTTCCTACCACGTTTTTAGTAAATTTTAGTTTTTCAAGTTCAACTGTAGCAAACTTTGGCAATCGTGAAAAATGCTACCTTTCTCCCACTTGTATGAGGTAAGGGTTAGGGCCTTAAAGCTTTTTGTAAAAAAATACATAAGGCGCGCCTAGGCACGCCTTTTCTTGGGTGCACCTTACTGAAAGGCGCGTCTTTGGTGCGTCCAAAGAAAGAAGTCTCGCCTAGTGAGATGTGAGGCGCAGATGATGCGCCTTGCTACGAGGCACGTCTTAGACGTGTCCGAGACGTGCCTTTGACTACCAACGCTCACCCCTAATCATGGTTAACCACAACATGAACATGTATCTCCCATGCATCTTCATTTCTCAAAGGAAGAAGCAAAATTGAAGGTTGAAGTAATTTTCCTCTATAAAATGTCTTATTCAATAATATCCAATAAATATCCATATTTGAAAGTTAATTATCAATCTTAATCAAGGTTCCTCGTATCGGGTATCGGATATCAGTCCTATACCGGTTGGGTGTTTGTCGTAACGAATATAGGATACCAGATGATAACCGGACATATCGAGAGAGATGACACCATAGTAGTATAAAATAATAATAATAATTCATATATGCATTTATGATAAGAACTAAAGCATTACTATAAAACTAACAAGAATCCTTAAATAATTATAATAATTAACAACTAATACTATCTTTCAAACTAATAATTAGACAAGTTTTTTTCCTCCATAAAGTTCACCAAACATGATAACAAAGGTAGCTCAAAACGAAATTTAAACTAAGCTAGTAAAATACTATTAAAAGACACCATATATCATCTCATATCTCGAAATAACTTCAATATTTCAACTTGCAAATGTATCATAAAGTTGAACTTTTTCTTGGAGTAAATATTTTTTTTTATAGGAAAGCAAATTTTATGAAGCAAATGTCTCTTTTTGTATAGCAGACTAAATTTTCAAGTAAATTGCAAGAAAAAAAATTATAATCAAAGTATGCAAATTTGTTTACTTGTATGGCCAAACCAATATACCAGTCGCTTTACACCAAATATCGTTGATATTTTGCTTATATTGTTCGATATTTCCATGAACTGATTTTTTTAAGAGAAAATTTGAATTGCATCCTACTTTATTTATCCATATTCAAGGTACACCCCACCCAATTACCATAATGCATGACATCCTCCACTTTTGACGAAAATCGTCTTCAATTCACGGTAACTCATTTGACTAAATTTTTTGGAGAAAAATACCCCCTTCGTCTTCTTCCCCGCCCCTCCATCACCCTCCCAGCTGCACGCCGCCACCGCCGCGCGCCCTGCTCACTCTCCCCCCGCCGCCGCGCCGCCGCACCGCCGTGCCTCCCGCTACCCTAGCCGCCGCACGCCCGATCTTTGGAACCAACATTCTCTTCATCCTTCCAGTCGGTAACATACGTCGCCACCCTTCTATAGAATTTTCTCTTTGAACACTTCCCACACCTGATACTTATAGTGGTTGATCACCATGTACCTATCCATATTCACGTAGCTCTTCCTTTGTGACAAGTCGAAGTGATGAACAATGTTGATCAGAGAATGGTTCAGTGCCTCCGGACGAACGAGACGAACGATCGATTTATAACGCTCTGGTGCGGCCATTCTACAAGTATATCCTAACATCACACCCTCCGTCGACACTTCCTTCCCGATGGACCGAAGTTGTGGCAGGGCGTTCGCAACTCCACGATCCAGGGCTGGCTAGAGTAGTTCCGAAAGACATCGTGCAATGTCACGTAACTTGGGAAGTAGAGGAACTCATCTACGCCGATGAATCCAACCTACTCGCATGAGTCCTTGGCTCGCAAGGCGCAATGTGCAAACCCCGCCTCCTGAGTCTTAATCCAATGCCACTCATGGAGGCTCTCCGAGCTCATCGAATCGACCACTTCCCCAATGTTGTCATCACTACTGTTGTTGTCATAGATGAACCACCGCTCCACCCCGATACGAGAGTGATAGGCGACCCACTCGCGGAGACACTGCACCTGGTTGCGAACCATCGTGCAAACACGTACACATTTTATGCTCCGAAAGAAAATAATCTCGGGGCAGGGAACCGAGGGCAAAGTGAACGAGCTGCGGCGACCTTTGGTCCTGATGGAGACCATCAACGACTTGACGTTCGCCCGAAGGAGGATACTGAGGGGGTTGCTGCATCGGAAGACGCATTCCTAGCGGATGAGATCGGAGAGGGAGGCGGGCGGGACGGAAGTTGAGACCCTTGGCGAACTCAACGGTCGTGTTGTCCTGGGTGTCTACCATCGCTATAGGAGAGGGAGTGGGAGAGGGGGCACCGGACGAAAGAGTCCCGACCGGAGGACGATATAGGAGAGAGCTTTAGGTTGGGGGAGGGGGACGAAGGGGGGAAATAGAGGCAAAGCAACTCCGAATTGGCGAAGGCGGGGGCTCTCGACGAAGAGGAGGAAGTCGGGGAAGGAGATGGCCTCTTGGATGTTGAGTGGAAGGAAGAGGAGGAGGACTCCACGGGAGAAGAGGTCGTCGTTGCCGATGGCATTCATTGCCGGAGTTTGCCATTTCAAGATCATCACTTACCGGAAAGACATTGTTGCAACAGTAAGAACCGGCAGCAGCAGCAGCAAGCACCGACAGCAGGAGCGTCTCCTTCGACGCGCGTCGGGGAGGGGGCAGCGGGTACGCACGGAAAAGAATGGAGATATTTTTATCATAAAAGTTTGGTCAAAGAAATTGACCGACGGTTTTCGTCAAAAGTGAAATATTTCTACATTGTGCACCTTGAATTATGGTAAAGAAAGTGTAATCCAGCTTAATTTTTCTCTTTTTTTAATGCGGGATACCATCCAAGTTATCCAAGTTATCACACGAGAGAGAGAGAGAGAGAGAGTCTTACCTGATTAATTAACGTTGCGAAAGCAAGTCCTCGTACATATAAATTAAAGCTTATAAGTTATTAGTTGCAGGATCAACATTTCCAACTTTTAGATATCTTCCTTCTTTCACAATCAAGAAGTAACTAAACTAATGATGTATCGTTTTTCCTTGCTAAATTCTTGGCTTTATTGGCTACTATTCTATCATATTCATTCTTGAACAACTTTTACTTCCAATATGAGAAAACAAAGATTTGGGGCTGCTCCAGCTTAATTTTTCTCTTTTTTTAATGCGGGATACCATCCAAGTTATCCAAGTTATCACACGAGAGAGAGAGAGAGAGAGAGAGAGTCTTACCTGATTAATTAACGTTGCGAAAGCAAGTCCTCGTACATATAAATTAAAGCTTATAAGTTATTAGTTGCAGGATCAACATTTCCAACTTTTAGATATCTTCCTTCTTTCACAATCAAGAAGTAACTAAACTAATGATGTATCGTTTTTCCTTGCTAAATTCTTGGCTTTATTGGCTACTATTCTATCATATTCATTCTTGAACAACTTTTACTTCCAATATGAGAAAACAAAGATTTGGGGCTGCTCTCCACCCTCGATTCTCCATAGACTATGATTGATCGTCCCAAATAAGAACCATAGTATATGTAATGTAATGGGACTTCCTCTGAGCGCCTCCGGGCGCCTCATCGGTCCCACGGAGGAAAAGAAAAGTCCATCTCGACTATAGCCGATTCTTTTTCTTTTTGAAGACTGAAGAAGGATCGGACTAGGGTCTGGTCTACTAGGGCTATCGATCTCCTTGGTCAGTATCCTCACACTATCCCCAAAGGGAGTAACCCAAAGACCAATGGTGATAGTTTCTCAAGTTTGTTATTTGAAGAGAGATCTTATATAAGAAACTACTAACTAAAGAGCTTAACATTAGTTAAAGACAAAAATCCCTACTCCCTAAATTATTAAGAGGATAAAACCTTATGTTCTTAGACAATATATGGGGTGTAAGATACAGACCTCGATAGTAAGATTAACATCCAAACTATCTATATGAGCTCCAATCACAACCCATTCTTGAGAGAGGAAATGAGAACATGCAAATTTCATCTGCAATATATGACCCAATGTACGCAACCTGAGAGGAGGGGGGAATAGAAATTCAACAAACATCTTGTCAGCACAAACAAAAAGCGTAATATGCACTATTATATAAATTTATATGATGCAAGTGCAAGAGATGGGGGAAAAAGAAGGCAAGGGTAGAAAAAAAGATCTATCCTGGTTTCCCCATTTCCCAAATGTGGGGCAATTCATTCTCGAAACCCTCAAGATTTCATCTACTATATAAAATAACAATACATCAACTCCTTTGCACTTCCACTAGTTTTATGGGGGAGAGCTCTTGCAACTTCAATCATTCCAAACCTAGATGTCACCTCAACACTCAGAGACACTTTATTCCCTCCATCAGGAGCCCTTCATTCCCTTGCTTTGGAGCAGACTCTTTTGAAGGATAAAATTATCTTTCAATCTTGAATATCTCAATTAAACTTACCACTCTCACTAGTAGAATTGGCAAATAGAAGGTCTTAATAAATTATTGACTTTTTTTTTCTCAAACTGGTGGTCGAGTAAATGCTCAAAGACAACACATTAAATTTGTTGGCTGGAGGTAACTATAGCTCAGTGTTCTAAAAATTGGACTAGGCGTCCGTCTAGGCGCTAGGCGTCCGTCTAGGCGCCGGCCCAACGAACCGAAACCCCCTAGACGGTGGTCTAGGAAGGCCTAGGCGGCTGATTTTTTTATTTTGATTTTTGATTTTTTTATTCTTAGTTGTATTGTGGATAATTGTTTGAGTTTTAAGATAGAATTTGGATTTAAGAAAATTGAATTTTCAATTTTCAATTTTCAATTTTTTTTAAAATTTTCAAAAAAAAAATAGGCGGCCTAGGCTCTAGGCGGGTCTCCGCCGTACCAAGTCTGTCTAGCGCTTTTTAGAACACTGTTATAGCCCATAAAGATATATCTTAAAGAAGATAGTTGTTAGACACAAGTCTAGCATGCTTGAGCAACAAATCAATCTCTTGATCGTGTACTTTAATTGATGTCTTTGGGCTTGACAATTAGTAGCCTAATCTTAATGGACTGGATTGCCGAAATGGCAAAATGTATCATCCTTAGATTGATTGGTTGATAAGGTCCCGGTCTTAAATTGGTTTACTGATTGGTTAGAACTGCACGGTAATTCAATTTAACAGCCATGTCAAAAAAATCCTGAAATGATTTCACCTACTACTGGTATGGTTTTCTTAACATAGTGTTTGGGAAGGGAGGAAAATGGAGGAAGGAAAAAGTTGAGGGAAAATGGAGGGAAAATCAAAAGTGATGGTGTTTGGGAAGGTGGGAGGGAAAATAAGAAAGAAATTTGAGGGGAAAAACATGTGGGCCTCACTAAAAAAAATTCTTCCAAAAGTGGGAGAAAAATGGAGATAGGTCAAGGAGATTTGGGAAGAATTTACCCAACTTCCCCCTCAAAAAAGTAAGTATAAATTATGATTTGAGAAAACCAATGGCTAAATAGTAATTATACTTTATTCCACAGACAAACAAAATTTTATTTTCTCTTTTCATTCTCCTACATTTTGGCCATCCAAACAAAAGAAAGAAAAATCAACTTTACTTCATTTTACTTTTCTTCATTTTCCTTCCCTTTAAGTTTTCCTTAACCTCCCCAAAATTGTTCCCAAACACACCCTAGACACTTTCTAGGTTTCTATGCACTTGGCTAAGCTTCTCATTGCCTAACTCCCTAGTATTAGGCCCCAACCTCATGATACACGTCCACATTACAACCTTGATAATATTAAAAAGTGTCCTCTTGTCAATGATCTGCTAACTTATCCTTTACGCTTCTTTTGATTGTCCTTATGGTACTTGATTGTCCATTTGTATAGGATGAGGCTATACAAATGAGGCTTTTTTACTAAGTGCTCTAAATATTAATCTACAATTCTCAAAAGCTAGTAAAATATAACAAACATGTTCATTTTGAATATAAATTGTAAGTGTGATATTCAGAGCTTAAGAACATATACAGTATATTTCAAGGTGACTTAGATAAACAATTGCAACTACACACACACACACACACACACACACACACACACACACGGGGTGTTGAAGCAATAGAATTCAACAGTAAGAACATGCTTCATTTAATGATATGTACAATTTCAACATATATGAAATGATATCATGATCAAAATAAATATGCATGACACATCGCAACTGCGCTTGAAACGATTATTAATCATAATCAAACCAAGGAAGGTTATCCTATTGTAACAAATGTCACAGTAATGCAGCATCTGGGAAGGGTCAAGAGATACACAACCATACTCCCCAATCGTTCAAACCAATATCAACTAATAGTAAGAGCCAAGTATAAGTCAAAAATATTTGTTGATAATCTATTTCAATATATATACAAACAACACAAATGTACACAATAACATACTGGCATGTTTAATAGTAGTAGTCCAATAAAAGCCAACAATACAAAACAACTACCTATGCCAATTAATATAGTAACTATGATGTGATTCTAGCACTTATACACATAAACTCAAGTGCACATATTGATTTATAGATTATTTAACTTTGCTGACTTGTTATCACTAAAGTATGTCATTAAAGCTTGGGGGTAAACAGATTGTCCTTCTATCATGATAAAAAGCAACAGTCCATGTAATTCCCCAGCAATGGTATTTCTTACTTTTTGCTTTGCCTAATCCGGTAATTAGATCAAGGCAGCTTACTTTGACGCAATTGTTGCAAAGAGCTCCTTCTCTGCATCAATTGGCACTTGTTTACATGTGCACTATGGAAAACGAGTTCAAAAAGGAGGCCAGATGAATTCTCTCTGCTTGATTAAGACAAGCTTGACACAAAGATCACGTGAAGCTGTTCAAGGGGGGGCTCAAAGTGTGAGACAACTGATGATTCCCTCCACACCATCCATTTATAGTAGTTTAGTTCCCATTTTCTTAGTAGAGAAGATCCACACAAACAACATTTTTTTTTGTATATTCTGCAAAAAAACTGGTGATATATCCTACAATACCAACACTTACAAATGATTTGAAAGATGGAAAAGAACCCTAAGAGGCCAGTTCTCACAACTCCAATCAGTATATTGTTTCTTCATAACATTTTAATTGCCCTAAAATTCAGGGGATTCAGAATAGGTTGGAAAACCTCTGATAAAATTCTTGATGGTGTTATATATAATGACAGTACTCCATTATTTAGCTAAGTATCTAACTAAGATGTTAGATCTGATTAAGTGCATCTTCAAGACAAGATTTATGTGCTCTTATAAAGATGATTTTTTTAATGATTGCACACTGAGAAGAGAACCCAAACGGGCAAACACCCATTTAGATGTCAACTGAAGCAACCAACAAGGAGGTTTATGACCCAAAGTCTTAAAGCCATACAGCTCCCCACAAGAATATCTTTAGTGAACAAATAATAAGACAAAGTTCAACTATTGGTGCAAAGATATGGCAAGAACAAGTTCTTATTGTTCAATCAGATTTACCAGTTACTTGAATAGTTGAATAGCCAATTGCAGGCAAACAGATGATACATCTGTTGCCTATCACTAGAATATGCAGCAAGATGAAGATTCCTTGAGAGATAAATTGCAAGAATGGGAAAGTAGACCATTGTAGAACTTAATGAGAAGTTGGATGGTTGTGGGAACAATGGAAGGAAAGGAAGAATTAGAGAAGAGGATCACGGTCTATTCTAACAGTTACCTGGACACCTTTACTGGACAAAGGACCAGAATTGAACCCACTGTATTTCATTTATCAAAGAGACTCCTGTGTTACAAAAATCTAGCAAAGCATATCAAATGTGTCTGATATAGAAACTAAAAAGCAGACACATTGACCTCCAATGATCAAGAAAGTATGATTAATAGGATCAAACAGTTCATTGCCTTCAGAGTCGCCTTCCAATATGAATATACTTGTTAGATATATCTTTCCTTCTTAGGTGGTTTCAGTTGTTGGGAAAATGGGTGTTGCACACCCAGTGCCTGTTACTCGGGTTCAGATTTGATTTGTAAACACAGAAATAGATGTTAGCAGATTTAAAATCTAGTGTATTGGCTATGTTCAGTCAATAAACATGGATGCTTTGTAAGTTTTGACCCTTGGTCTAATCTAATAAGACAGTTCTCAGAACCAATGTTCTAGAAAGTACTGTTTCTAAAACAGTGGTTTCCAGAACAAACATTCGTCCTACTTTTGATGCCCCTCCTCCCTACCCCCATAAAGAAGACTCTTTCTTGCTAGCTTTGTTCATAGTCTTTTGTTAAACAGACAACTAAATACTACTTGTGTAGTACTAGTTTATCTCCACAAGTTCTAGAAAAAAAACAGTTTTCAGAACCAATGTTCTAGAAAGACAGTTTTCAAAACATTGGTTTCCAAAACAAAGTTTGCTCTTGAGTTTGATGACCCCTTACCCCATAATAAAACTTTTCTTGCTATCTTTATTGACAGATCTTTGTTTTTCTGTTACAACATTTTGAAAGCACACACATCTTACCCTTCAGGTAGTTGGTACTTCACATGCACACACACCAGATTCCCATCAGCATACAGTAATCCCAATTAATCCTATAATTCATTTTAGTCATAGACTTAGTATTAAAACAAAGTTTGCTCTTGATTTTTGATGACCCTAACCCCATAACAAAACTTTTCTTGCGATCTTTATTGACATCTTTTGCTGTTAACAACATTTTCAAAGCACTTCCCTTCGGGTTGTTGGTTCTTCACGCACGCACACACCAGATTCCCATCAGCATCAATTAATCCTATAATTAATTGTGGTCATAAACTTAGTATAAAATTGAACTCAACCGTTCAGGTCAAGTGGTCAACTGCAGTGACTAGCCAGAGTTAGAAGTGCATAATTCACTCAGGTTACTTGGGTCACCAGTTCTTACCAATTATCATTAACTTTGAAATAGAGATATAGAAGGTATCACAGGTTTAGTCCCTTAGAAGATCTGAATCATCTCTACCATATACTTCCTTTAAAGTCAGCTAATCTAATAAGTTCAATGACCTCCTGTAAATTACCCAAGTCAACGGAACAAGATTGAATCTGCACGAACTTCTTCAAGTTAGCATACATTTGCATAATTTTCATCAATTACAATATCAACATGCACCATCAAAATAATCTTCCTACAGGACAAAAACAGATTGATCATTCTGACACCAACATAAACCTAACGTACGTATGTCTAAGGTGAAATAACAAGCTCAAGACCTACGTAATTGCTTAAATTCCATAATTTGCCTTACTTAGCTGCACATTTGACTTCTACAATTCTCCTCAACCACAAACACAGGGCTGCTTAATATATTATATACGCTTCTTGCAAGTCCTGTTACGGGGTAATAGAGTTCTAGTGGACATTAAAGTGGGTAGAGCTACTGAAGAAAAAGGCTGCTAACTGACTTTCACAAATGTGTATATCCCGTGACCACCAAACGAGTCTGAAGCCTCTCAAATCACCTAGATTGATCTTTAGTGGGAAATATCCACCATACAACATAGAAGGGAAAACTATCATATGTCATTCTAGTATATAAGGTCATTTCATTTACTAGCAGCATAAAGCCTAAAGAGCCCCTCCCTGACTTACAACCAGACAAGGAAAAGCTTCTTGCACATTTAAGGGAATGGAAGTAGAAGAGAATACAAGAATCAAGTGTATGCAATATATGAGCATTTGTAACAAGATAAGACGTCTTGTGGTAGGAACAAGTATGTTAACATTTCTACGAATAGAAAGATCATCTGTAGAAGTTGAAGGAAATCAACTTGAATATGTGATGCGTCTATATTCAAAGAGCTGACTTTTCAACAAGTGTTTGCCAATAGTTGTGGTCTCGATACTGCTGGAGAAAACCAAATCATGCCAAGCTAGATTGAAGACGGCAGAAGAAATGGCAAAGAATGAAACCAAGCAAGATCCACAAATCGAAAGTGTATATTCAAAGTAAGCATGATCAACTAAGCACAATAATATGTCAAGAACACACATTTGATAAATTGTGGATGAAGTTTGTCTAACTTACGATGCAACTTATGAACAAAGACCATAAAATACTTGAGTTACCTTTTTTAAGGATGAAGTATGAATCTTTAGGAGAATGTTCTTCAAGGACCAGAGAAGGTTTAGAATTAACATAATACGCAGTTAGCACAGCATACTCTAGTATAATTGAGAATATGCACATGGAAAATAAGAGCATATGAAGCCTGAATAAATGACACATCTTCTGCTCAACAACTACATTTTACCAAGTATGAGAACAAATGGCACCAATAGCGACTCAAGTAATTTGAAGAGAGTGTACCAGAAAAAACAAACTAGACTTAATTGTCATATGATTTGAAACTGGGTAGAGTTAAGTACCATACGATTGGAAGCCCCAATGACCCAACCACATGAGTAGCAAAGCAACACTGTGGTTTTGACTTTTGACTAAGGTGGTAGTAAAGGAGAAGAAGTTTTACTCAACAATGTTCCTCAAGTACTCACCCTCAAGGTAAAAGTCTGGTTTCTCATTTTTGTTATGTAATTTAAGAAGTGAAACTTTATGAATCAGACTTTTAGCCTGAAAGATAGCTTGATTTGTTGATTTACCGTATTGATAAGCCTACAAGAACCCACTGAGTTTCCAGTCATGTTGCAAAAAGTATGCTTCAAAGCCAAATATATCAGCGCTACCACAACCTATGTTATACAGCTATGAATATGGAAAGACGATATGGACAAGCGACAGGGATATTACACTTGTTTTCATGTCCTACTATATTTTAGATTGACCATGTATTCTCCTATACATATCCAACATAGAAACATAGAGACAATACAACACGACACCAATATTGGAGTACCCATGTTTCCTAGACCATCTATCAGTCATAACTGCGAATCGAGGTTCAACAACCATGTTCAGCTTCACACCTAGACCCTGAGATTATTCAGAGTATAAATACAGCAGAGACAGTAAAAAAATCATTAAAGGTGAACGACTCAGAAGCATCAGGATAATGGATTGAACCAACATGTAATATCCGTAACTTTGACATCAAGATTGGCTGGCTAAGACAAATCGACCGCAAGTAAAAGACAGGTAAATGGTGTGCATAGTATCTTCACAAGACTTATTACCCTTCTATAAAATTGAAATACTCCTGATACAGTTAAAAAATATAGGTGGGATTACTCAAATTGGAGAGAGAGAGAGAGAGAGAGAGAGAGAGAGGGGTATCATATATTTAATATCAAACCTTATTTCAAGTCAAGAACAACTTTATACAAATGATCTCCGATATTGCTATATTATTTGGCATTGATGTCAGAGTCTGAGCATCTTCAGCTCTCCAATTAATATATTTCATATCAATTCCAGAGGACGATTCTCCAGGAAAACAATAAAGTTTTTCTTCCTCAATAGAGAAATCTCAACCAAGACTATACATCGAGCATAATTCTCACTGCTGACTTAAGACTATAGAAACTAAATTGTGAAGGAGAAAGACTACCATACTATCCAGATATGAGACTAGCCAAGAGAGGAGGTACTGCCAAATACTATTGTTGGAGGAAATAGAGCAGGCACATTTTTTTTATCGCCTTATAATACAAGAAAACAAGACGGAATCAGATCTTTTAGGTTATATTCTAAGATAAGGATATATAAAACGCCAACACAAAAAGAAGCAAGCATATTGCAAACTAGAGAACATATATTGCAAAAGAACCAGAAAAAACCTAGAAGGATCCAGAAACAACAGAAAGAAAGCCCTCCTTGTGCTGAAGAATGTACATATAGCAAAGCCTAAATATTAGATTAGAAAAAACTGGAAGAGCGGATGGAGCCGTTCACAGAACATAGATCAAAATGGCATTGCCAGAATATAGGAAAGTAAATTTTATGAGAAATACAAGAGACGAGGATGAGGAAAAGTTCACAGACATGTTCTATTGTTAAACAAAAGTAGGAAAATATATAGCAAACCTGGACTAGACTAACCTGAAGCCTATCTGAGGGAATGAGATACTAATAGTAGACGCAGGCCCGTCGTCCACTTCTCTGCTGCTTCTAATTAAGGTCATTGTGGTCAATAATGTATTAAGTTACTAGCTCATATGTATAGACTTCCTGTTACTATCAAAATGCCTCTATAAACCCAATCTTCCAGAAGCATTAAATATATTTTCTCTTAAATTATGCCTACCTCTCCAAATATCCATAGATCATCTTAATGTGTCTCTTGTAACTCAATAATTCATTTGATCGTGTCCAAGTCCATGGGCCTATGTAAGCTCCTCACTAGAGAATTTATTCTGTTTTTATCACTATTACAAAATGCAGCTTACCTCTTTGATGATAGTTTTACAAAGAAAAATAATTACCCTTGTCCATGTCTGGTAAGAAATGCCCATAACATGTCAGGCATTGAGCCCACTAGAAACATAAGCATTCCTATGCTGCCACATCTGATATAGTGAACCAAGAATCACAGGACCAAAGGAAGAGAACAAACAACCCCATGTAATATAGGTATATTACAACTAAAACTTGAAGGTAGTGACAAACCCACTAAACGGGAAAGGTTGCTGTAAATTTGTGCCTATAGGATTATTGGAACTTGCTCAGCTTGGATTTAAGGGACAACATCTGGTCTGAGTCATTGTTCTGGAAGCTATCTGATAGTTTTACTTGGGCTTCTGGCTCTCTTCAACAAAATTTTAACATCATCCATTCTTTAAAATCTTGTAATGGTTTTCTAAGAAAATTGTTTAAAAAGGAAATTAGATAAAGCCAATGTCCTCAAGTCGTGTGATCTTCCATGACTAGCAGGAACCATCACTATAAAGATAAACTGCAGAGTAATCATGCACGACATATTAGACATTGATAATGTTAAACCACTTTGCAATGTAGTCATCTTTTGCAATCTTATGTTATGCATACACTTGAACCTAAAATGAGGAGCAAGACAATACAGATGAAAACTGAATTTGTTTAGAAGAAAGACCATATGTTATAGAAAGCGGGTAGGGCACAATTTCGACAAAATTATAATCTCGAATCACATACAAGGCCCAGGACTGGAGAAACTAAAAAAACTAATGACCTGTTGCAAGTGAATAATAATTTATCATCCATCTTTCAAGTATGAGTTTGCATATACTACGCCATCAAAACTTGCCGATGAGTGAGCAATCACCAAGTAGCACCAGCTGTCTTAGCTGCCAAAAGCAAGTAAATTAAGCATTACATGTCAGTCGGTAAGCACTTGAAATGCCATCATAGTGCAAAGTCAATAGAATCTGCAGCCTTTAGAACAACCTGTGTCTGCGTCTCTTAGTACTGTCTTCTGTATAGAATTCCCAATTCTTATGATCAATGGCACTAATATCAGGAAGATCAGCAATAGCCAGCAAATATTGTGTGAGCTTCACTAGCTCCTGATCACTGCTACGATTCAAATGGGCCTTCCTGAAAGGTCTAATTGTGAGACCATTTTGTGGATTCATCACAAAATTCCTTTTAAGGTCATCAAACATAATGGTGTTCTTTGAAGTATAAAACTGCAGAAAGGTATATAAAAATAGATGTCAATATCTACCATTCACACAACCAAAGTGTAACTCACTGAATTTCTCTCTTAATACAAACCTCTGGAAATTGACCCCAAATTAGACCAAGTGGCTTACAATCAAAGGTCCCACGCGAATCAGATTGCACTGTGATCATGGCCAAGTGATCTAGAAGAGCCGTTATTTTGTAGTTAGGATTTCCCAGAACACCAAGTTGCCCCATTTTCAGCTCCACCCATCTCATACTGCAAATTACCATAATTAAGTAGAACAACCAGAAGTATCAAATGAACAATTTCATTAGTTAGAGTTGACCAAAAATAACAACATTGTTTAACCTGGTTGCAGACCATATGATGACATCATACTCTGCATAGACAGCAGTGAGAAATTCATGAAGATCTGCAGAAAAAACTGGTGTTATGCTGATACTAAATTCAATGAAGATGCGCACAGAAACATTAAACATCAGTTTACTTACATGGCCGCATGAGCTCAAGTGGATTTTCAGCTGGAGACCTATGGTCGAATAGAGTATAATCAATGTCCAAAACAAGCAGCTTCTTTCCTTCACGACATGGGTTCAGGAGTTTAATCTAATCAAAGAATTTAGCAAATATTAGAACAGTACTCTTCAAGAAAACAAAATGATTTATTGCAACCAAACAACCATTTTGTCACGATTTAAGGGCTTCAACTCCAGGTGCCTGGCAATGATGCTACTTTGACCACCGCACTTCCAGAAGGTCAACATTAAGGTTTTGGTGTTACGGAGCAGGTAGATAATGAAAAGATATCTGGTAGAGTCGGAGAATTCCATGAAAATGGACCCAGAATTTTTTATTTTGGTATGATAAACACAATATCAATAATAGATTATAACCTATGGGCAATCATACAAAATCTGCAGCCTACACTATCCCATTAATCAGTTAATGATGAAGCTCTATTCCACAATGATGTGATTAGTTTTAAGTGCATTTGGTCAACTGCTGCCATAAAGCCCTGAAAGTAATGAACTACAGTTCCCCTCTTGGACCACCGGAGCCTAGCCACTAATTTCTATCATCAGAAAGGGGCCCCTAGGAGCATAAGAAATCTCCATAAAGGAATCAACAAAATTTTAAGACCAGATATCGGCCTGACCTCAGCCCTCTATAATGGTGCGCAATTCCTACCCAAGGTAGCTATGAACATGAGAGGGCCCTACCATAAACCTAGACAGACAGTTGTCATGTAGCTTCATTTACCTTCTAGGCAGATACAGAGAGCTACCACCAGCTAAGGATTATAATGAGTGAAATTGATTAGGATTGTGTGGATGTGTACCACAATGGCATATGAACTGAGACTGTTACACAGTCATGGACTCTCAACACCAAAACAGCAGAACATGGACAACCATAATTTGGCGTGTTCACGCACATTTTGGTGTGTCCATGTCAGATTTGTGTCTCGACAAATCAGTATCAGGGATAAACACAGCACCAATTACAGCGAATTTGTGTTTTCATAAAGAGTGATATGAGCACAGTATGCCACTAGAATAACAAGCAGACCTATAGAAACCTTAATTGTAATAGTGAAAACATAAATCACAATGTTCATTCAACTAAGAGATATAAATAAAGATGAAAAAAGACTTCATACAGCTGACCAGACAAATCGGGTTATTTTACTGTTGTTGTCAGCCATTAAAGCACAAGCAAGTTTAAATTTTCGGCATTTTAAATACAATTTGCAGATCTAAGGTGAATAAGACACTTTCAGCCAAGAAGCAAAAGTTTTCTACACGGAGATGGATAATGATTAAAGTCAAAACATAACCATTTGCTGACCACCCAATATTATTGAAATACATTTACCTTTTTGGTTATTGATATCTGATTAGGTGAATGTAATTTAATCCAAATGCTAGTACAGCACAACCTTCCGATCCCAAAAATAGATACATATAAACAAAAATGCACAACTAAACCAGCATGCACAGGATGTAGCACACTTCCAAATCGTATCAGTGAAAGTACAAAGTGTACCATCTGATTCAGAATTCATATAAATGGTTCTGTCATATGGTAAAAAAACCTAGATATTAGAAATTATATAGTACGAAGTGATAAAAATTGATTGTGTAGTGCATGCAAATAAAAGAGCTAAAATAATCTTGTTTATCTAATCATACAACTCTCATTAGTGTCAAATTACAGTGCCTACTATATATATATATATATATATATATATATATATAAAGTCCTTAACCTTTTTATACTTAGTTATGGATGAAATTATTAGGAATATCCAGGAGGAGGTTTCATGGTATATGATGTTTTCTAATGAAATTATGTTGGTCGATGAAAGCACACAAGGGCTAGATGCTAAAATAGAAGTATGGAGAGAAACGTTGGAATATTAGGGTTTGAAAACTAGTAGGAAAAAAACAGAGCATATGAGATGTAACTTCAACAAAACGGCAAAGAGAAATGACGAAGGAGTACATATAGATGGACAAGATATACATAGGAGTGATAGTTTTAGGTATTTAGGATCAACCACTCATTATGATGGAGAGATTTAGAAGGATATCATGAACAAAATTAAAATAAGATGGTTGAAAAAGAGTGCTCCTGGAAGTACTTAGTGATCGGAAGATTCCTTTGATGTTTAAAAAAAAAACTATAAGATGACGGTAAGATCAACAATACTTTATCGATCAAAGTATTGGGCAATTAAGAAACATGTATAAAGAATTGGTGTAGCAAAAATGAGAATGCTAAAATGGATGAGTAGCAATATATTAAAAAATAGGATAAAAAAATAGTGTATTCGAGGAAAGTTAGAGATGGCATCGATTGAGGACAAGATGAGAGAAAAAAGGCTTAGGTGGTTTGGACATGTGCAATGCAGGTCGTAGATGTTCCTATAATGAGGAGTGATACGCTAATAGTTAAAGGATACACTAGTACTAAAGGTATGCCGAAATGAACATGGACTGATGTTTTAAAGGATACCCCAAAAATTTAGGATAAAAGCTTTGTTTTTGTTGTTATTGTTGTTGTTGTTGTAGTGTGTTTGATAATGTTGTCTAAAGAAATGGATCTTTTGAATATGACCCCGTATGTCCTTTGAAACTGTGTATGAGTCTACCAACAAGCATTCCATCCTATGTGTATATTTCCTGTACTTGTTGGGAGTAGTGGAGGACTTACTGGTGATGACCTCCGGCCTTGGGGTACATAGATCCCTCCATTGGATATTGTGTAGGCCCATGTGTATCTTGTGGCTCCCATGAGTTTTGGCTCCTGTGAGGCCTTCACACTGGAGGTCCATGGAATTATGGCTCCACCGGAGATGTCCGTGGAGATTTAGGGACTTACAGGAGTTGTAGACCTAATCAGGTATTTATGGCTCCTGTGGCCTTGGGGTTTGAGTACGTTTTGGAGTGAATTTTGATATATTGGTTTGTATTTTGGATCATAATAGTAACAGCACTTTGGACAAAGCTGTTGTATATATTAACCTCTTTAGTAGAGATAATTCAATCGGAATATCTTAGAGAGAGAGAAACTGGCAAGCTACAAAAACTGTGATCTTGGGATCTGAACTCTCTAGTCTTGGCTCATGACAGGGAAGACAGAGGGATGGTGAGAGGTTACCTGACGCAGCCCCTCCAAATTTCTCTTATTTTCTCTTATTTAAATGCAAGAAGATAGGATGCAAAAAAAATCTTTTAAAAGTTCTTTTGTTTTGGCTTTCAAATTCTTATTTGGCAAACATGAGGGTCGAATTATGATTTTTTTTATAAGTTCCTAATTAGTGGGTTTAACAATGGGTGTTCCCTAAACTTGGGTGGCATGTTATGGAGAATTTAAATGAACTTGTAACGGGTTATAGCGAATATATAACAAAAGTTATTTGGTTAACCTGAACTTATAACGGGTTAAACCCCAATTTCGAAGTCTAGAAAAATTAATGGTTTCGTAAACCAACCTACAAGTTTAAAGCTGAACATAAGCATATAACCCTTTTTAACTTCTTTCCAAACAACATTAACTGTTTGGACAAGCATCTCCTTTTAGACATTCTTTATTAGCTTCCAAGATCTCCAATGATGAAATAACATCTTTGTCGATGGCATCTAGCATCTTAGACGGCTTCAACAACCAGGATAACTGGTCCCCCCCCCCCCCCCCCACCACCACCCCCCAAAAAAAAAAAAGTTTGTAATAATCCTCTGGGTTTTTTTTCGATTTCTTAAGCCTTCACCATGTTTTATTTCTGGTCTTTCTTGGTGAGCTTTTCCATCTCCATTTTCTACAGTTTTTAACAGGCTATATATATTTCAGTAAGTCAGAATGATAACAAAATATCTTTTTGGATGTCAATAGAATAATTGGTAACAGTTAAGTTCTTGTTAATGCCACAATGTCATATTCATGAATAATGTCGTCATTAATACTAATATTATACTTTCTTTTCTTAATTACCAACTTTACGATGAACTTGTCTGATGCCTGATAATAGTCCTTATTGTGCTCAATATGTTCAACATATCCGTATATGCAAGATTATATTAATTTCCAATCAAATAGTCTATGGAATGAAATACTTTATAATATATGATGGTGTAACCGTGTAAATTACAGAAACCCCCTAGCATGCGTCATATTTATAGTTTTCTCCCATAACGTTAATTTTTTTTTCTGACTTTCCCCTACAGTACAATTTTGACTAAAACTGCTAGTTGTGGTGACAAAAGACCATTCATACTTTTTTTTTAATTAAAAAATGTAATAAACTACAATTAAAAACCCTAAAAACCTAATTCTCCTCCATGGAGGGGGTGGTTGGAAGGTGGCGCCGGCCATGTTGCACCTACCTTCTCCTCTCCATTCCTCTTACATGAGATTATATTAATTTCCAATCAAATAGTCTATGGAATGAAATACTTTATAATATATGATGGTGTAACCGTGTAAATTACAGAAACCCCCTAGCATGCGTCATATTTATAGTTTTCTCCCATAACGTTAATTTTTTTTTCTGACATTCCCCTACCATACAATTTTGACTAAAACTGCTAGTTGTGGTGACAAAAGACCATTCATACTTATTTTTTAAAAATTAAAATATGTAATAAACTACAATTAAAAACCCTAAAAACCTAATTCTCCTCCATGGAGGGGTGGTTGGAAGGTGGCGCCGGCCATGTTGCACCTACCTTCTCCCTCTCCATTCCTCTTACATGGTAGGGCATGTCACCATTGCAAGAAACACGCAGAGGCAGGGTTGGAGTATAAGAGGAAGGAGGAGAGGAAGAGGAAGAGGAAGAGGAAGGGATCAATGGCTTTCCACAACTTCTTGTTGGTCATGGCTCCAATAGATGCCATAAGGGAGGAGGGAAAGGGGAGATGGATTGAGGAGAATAAGTGAGGGAAGAGGGACAGGGATTATTGTCGTCATCGATTGGTGTAGACCATGGTTAACAATTGGGGGCAGTGACCGTCAACAACCACCCTTGTTGTTGCCTTTGGGGGGGGTGGGGGTGGGGGGGTTTAAAAAGAGGTGGGGGGAGGAAGACGGTGTTAAGGGAAGGATCAAGTGGGGGTGGCGAAGGCTGACAACGACAAGAGTTTGGAGATCAGACAAGGAATGTGAAGGAGAGGCCAACTATGGCAAGATTGGTAGTTAGGGAGGGAAGCGAATAACTTGGTCGGCCAACCATTTATAAATTAGCCCACCACCACCAACCCCCCCCCCCCCCCCCCACCCCCTTCTCTTCCCCTTCCTACACCACACCATGCACCCACCACCATCACCACTTCCTCCAACTCCCCTATTTTGTACGGATGGCTCCCCCTCCCTTTAGTTAACTTTTTTATTTTTCTTTATTATACATGTTCTAAATTTTCAAATACTTTATAAATCATTTTTGTTTTGAAATTTCAAATTAGGGGCAAAACAATCTTCTTTTCGTCACAAAACTAATGGTTTTAATCAAAATCGGATTACACGAAGGGTCTGCAAAAATTCTAACGTTAGGGGGGGTTCTTGTAATTTACCCTATGTGATAATAAAACAAATCTGTACACAATACACTTATCTAGACTAGACACCTTAATGAAACATGACAGTTGCCAACAGCCTCAAAAAGGCAGGTTTCTTTTGTAGGGTCATGATTGGTGTCACACGGATTAAATTGTAACATTCTTCTCACAGGCGAGATTCGTCTCTAGTTATATCTACTTAGTTCCAAAACTTACAAAACAAAAGCGAAGCAATATTGAATTGGCAGAAGCTCCATACTAGCAAGCCTGCAATCATAATTGAAATATCTAACAACCAAAGTGGAAGACCCAAAAGCTGGTCAAGTTACCAGTGGTATATCCATAAGACAGTAATTTAAATGCTTAGAACAAAATTTGTACATATTTCTTAGCAAGTAATTGGCAAAAACTGTTTGCTCATGTTACAATTTGGTAAAAGAAATCATACAGTGAAATTATAAATTTGAGCATTTGATGTAAGTTTCATCAATAGGAACCTTGTACTGATTTATCCGTCGCCTTAGCTTCTGGATATTCACGTCTTTATCTTTAATATCAACAATCTCGTCTTGGCCAATCTCAAAATCATCAACAACCTCCGGTGAATCCACTTGGTCCACGAAAATTTCATCTTCAACAGTACTGTAAAACCAGTGTCCAGGAAAAAAAAAAGTTACAAACATTACCTAAAGCAAAATCACAATTCCAGGCAAGAGATATAGAGAAAAGACGTGATACACTTGGGCACTAAAATAACATACATATTTTGTACAAAACTAATTAGGTTAAAGCACTTATTTACTACTTCAAACATTCTTAAACATCCTTATGAACTACAGGCTGATAGCATATCATTAGATTGTAGTGAAATTTTTTAAAAACCTAAGATATGGTGATTGCATTAAAAAAATTAAGCATCAGCCGTCTGGTGCCATCTATATGCCTTCAATGATAGTGTATGACCGTACAAGAACACAAATAATCGATTCTTCGTTTTCTTTGTAATTATGGAGTTTGTGGATTATTCTTCAAACTGCCAAGAGGCCCAAGATGCTTCACCAAGAAAAAGCATAACAAGTATACCAATCCAACCGTCTGCCCACCGTGAATATCTCAGACAACACACTGTAAAATCCTATGTTACAAGGACACAAATTAGACACAATGCGGACACGGTAAAGCTTTTGTGTGTCATATTGTATTGTTGTCGTGTCTGACACTGTACGAAACGGAAACTACGTCGATTTTAAGTGTCTGTGCTTCCTAGGCCGAATAACATTTGGGTAAATCAGAGCACATGTAACTTTCTTCAAAATAAGCATATGAAGTGAAACATCACAATGACATATTGTTGAACATGTAAAGATGCTATCGTCAAGATTCAATTTCCTACCAATGTTCTTAGTCTGCCCAGCATACCGGTAATTGTCCGGTTTATGCTGAAGAGGAAACTCAAAAATAAAAAGGTATATATCAGAATGACTCATTCGGTTCAGGATTTCATGTTATTTACATAACAATGCCAATGGGAACATTTATGCACACCTTCAATGTCCTCTTGGTCCAGAACAGATGCTCAAAATCTGAACTTGGCCATGACAATCACATACAGATAAGATTGAACGACCAACTCATCACCCATGCTCAACCATCAAACCCTAACCTCAAACTACTAATCCGAAAGAATTAGCTCAGTATCCTAAACTATGATTGTCAAACATGAACATGATGCGGCACGATTCCGGACGCTGAGCCAAAGACTCAGAACCTACTCTGGCGCGCCCTATTGTATTTTGGAGTGTCCGGCACATGTCGCACCATACACAAACACGGCACAGATTCTTCGAGTTTCCGTCCCCAAACCCGATGGGGACCCGAGTTTTTTTTCCGACGGAGGCGGATTTGGGGATTTAAAAAGGAAGATGGGACGGGGCTGGGGATTAAAAAAAAATTCAGTTGTGTTCGGGGTCGGGTACGGGTATAGTACTCCACATCCCGATAAATCCCCGACCTCGATTACTTATATCTCTATTTGGAATTCTTTTGTGGGTTTAACATTCGTTCTTTGTTGTTTTGTATTTCAGACTTCTATTTAGTACTTATATATTTTTGTTGAATTAATATTTTTGTTGTTGTATTGTATTATTTTTTTAATCTAGTATTATATTTGTTTTATGGAAACCAGGTTTTATTAAGATGTCGTGTGTGTGTGTGTGTGTGTTTTTTAAGCTTATAATGTACATAAAATATTGTTAATAGGACAGGGGACGAAAAAATCTGGTCCCAAAAGTATTTACGGGGACGGATACCGGGAATGGAGGCTGAGACGTGGAGTGCATTGCTTAACGGGGAAGGGGACGGGGATGGGGATAAAAAATTGAACCCGAACGGGGATGGAGATTCAAATACTACTCGGGGACGAAAATTGAGGGTATGGTCTCCGGCCCCAACCCGCCCAGTTGTCATCCCATCGCACAATCTTCTGTGGCCCACCGAGGTGGATAAGATGTTCTAGAGGCTTCTTTGTATATATTTGGGAGCTAAAATCATGCATAGAATATTCATAGTTCTAAGCCCTCTGAGACCTTATAAATAGGGGGAGCTCATTTGTTCCTCATCACCGAAACTAGTTAAGGTTTCTTCATATTAATAAAAGTTTTTCAAGTTCCTCTCTTGCTCCACTACTATCTTTTTCCTTAGCAATCTAGACATGTGCGCCGCACTGGACGAAGTGAAAGAAAAATCACTAAGCCTGTTATAAGAAGCAAAAAAAAAATAAAGTTAGCGATAGAACATCAAACTAATAATCTGAGAGAAGTAGCTCAACATTGGAAACTATTCGGGCACTTGGCCTACAAGGACTCGGCAGCTACTTTGGCGTGTCACCCTGTATCGTTTCCGTGTCTGGTGACAATCTAAGCCAAATTTATGAGCAAGACAAAAACCCTAGGGAAACGAATGAAAGTTAGGGTTAGGGTTAGGGTTTTGGGGGGAGGAGAACGGACCCGATCATGGTCATCTTGATGTGGGGCTTGAGGCCTAGGTCGGAGAGGAGGAGGGAGTCGTCACCGAGCCTGGAAGCGAGCTTGGGGTAGAGGAGCTTCTGGCGCTTCGGGAGGACCCCCGTGGCCTCGCATATCCTCCGCTTCAGCTCGGCTACGCTGTCGTCTCCGAGGACCCGAACAGTGTACTCCTTCCCCCCGCTCCACTTCACAGTAAGAGTCATCTCCTCCGCTCCGACTCCGGCGACTCCCTCCTCCTCCTCCTCCGTCTTCGAACGGCTGCTCGATGCGGACTCCGACGCTGGTGCAGTTGCGGTTGTTACTGGCGGCGCTGGTGGTGAGGATTCCATTGGTTAGAGTGGGTTCTGGTTCTCTCTCTCTCTCTTCCTGCTACTTCAGCAGTCTCAGACTACTGGGAACACTCGATTGGTTGGTGAGATGCAACCAGACCAGATCCGCAGTTCCACTAATTCTGACATATATGTATCCACCATATGAATTTCGGTCGATATAAAATAAATAAAAAATCCATATATAATAGAATTAAAAAAGAATATACAACAGAATATAAAACAGAATTAGTGGTACACTATATCTGCTCTTAGCTGCAACTTACCAAAATCTAAGTCTCATATGGTTTGCGTAGCCTTTTAAATAAAAGTTCATACAAATGCATAACCAGTGTTTTCTAGTTGGACTAATTATAATTTAGACCCTAGATTTTATACCAGCTTAAAGTTTAGTTATGGCATATCCAATTAAAAAATTTAGACTCTAATTTTTATTTTTATTTTTTCAAAGATTTCATTGTCAAGATGGGAGAGAGGATATACTGCGAAAATGAAACAAAAAATAAAATTCAGGATCTAAAATTTCTAATTGGACAAGTCAGAACTTAAACTCTAAACTGATATAAAATTCAGGATCTAAATTCTAATTCGTCCATTTTAATTTTTTTCTCGTTAATACTCTAGTTAAGAACATATATAATATCTAGGAGATGGGAACTCCCAACCTTGCTCTCTCTACACAAGAGTGCCGACCGACTTTATCATAGAAAGAACCACAAACCATTCACTCGAGTGATACATCTTTCTCAAAGTCGCAAGAGGATAATTTGCACATGTTAGATTATCTCATATTATGCAAGAGAAAAGAAATGTGAGGTTTGAAAGGAAGTGGAAAACAATAAATGAAAAATGAAAAAACAATTTGTGGTATTTTTTTAAGAAGAAAAAAGAAAAAAGAAAGAGAAAACGGAGGAATTTAAGGTTGTATCTGATTTGTAGGAAAAAGAAGGAAATGAAAGAGAAAACGAAAAATAATAAAAGGAAAACGAAATCGTTTTTTTTATTTGGTTGGTAAAAAAAAAAAAAAATTTGAATCAAAACATTTGAGAAAAAATAGGAAGAGGAGGAGAGAGGCTAATGGGATCAAAAAGAGAGAAGGATAAAGGGAGAAAATGAAAATAGAATCCCTTGAAATAGATATATAAAAAAAAAACATATAACCAAACATGCAAAAGAAATAAGGGTACGTTTGATTACAAAATAAAAAATATGTGAAAAATAAATTAGTTCCACGTTATTATTTTGCTAGAAATTTTTTTTTATAGAATTAAAAAAAAATCATAGGAAATTTAATTTTGTGTTTTATTGTCATTATTTTTCACGAAAAATTCCATTTTTCATGAAAAATAATATTTTTCTATGGATTGGACAAATTTTATTTTCCACCATTTAGAGGAAAATATAGAAAATGATAGATTTTTGGAAAATAATCCTATAAAAAATATAAGTTATCAAATACTACAATTACTGAAAAAAATGTTATAGAAATATTTTTCATGGAAAAAAAAATCTCAATCAAACACAGCATAAGTAATTTTATTTTTCATTTCTTCTATTCTATTTTCTCTCTAACAAAAAAAATTGCCCTTTCCACCAAACACTATCAACCGGTGTTACAAAATCATCATTGATAATGTTTCATGGAAAAAAATACTTGCCACTTGTAACTGTTAAAAGCAAATCAAAACAAAGTAGCTACTCAACCAAAGTCGAAGTTACATAGTGTCAAACTTGCAATCAAACTAAATCTCAGATGAGTTACTCCCACGGATTACAGCACCAATCCTATCACCCAAACACCAGCACAGCACCAGGGAATGCGCTGACTATAACAGTCGATGTCTATTTTTACTATATAAAAAGGCTCAACATTATAACTACATAAACATATATCCAAAATCATACAAAATCATATAAAATATATATACCAAATCCAAATTAAAATATACTCAACATTCAAATTATATTTAAACTAACTATATAGTATTATCTTAAACATATATCCACAGTTTTACAAACATATCTATAACAATTTTTAATTAAAATGTATGTAAATTATATATAAACTAATTTAATATATTATAAATTTCTATTTAATTTTTCAATAATATCAGCCCGAACATGACTGACCAATATATATAATGACATCGCTTCGGAAATAACATGATACTTCTGTTCATAACGAACGAAAAAAAATGTGTTCTATCGGTTCCCTGGCATTCATGAGAGTAGCTAAAGACGCGTATTGCAACCACACAGTGACTGGAACTGTAAACCCTGCCCAGTTCAGGCTATATGTGACATTTCAACAGAAACATTTCCAGCCCAAACCTTCCAAAAGAGGTGAACTGATAATATAAACGAAACTAAGATTCATAAAACATAGTTCGTGACAAATAAGATCATAGTCAAACCGTGCATTCTTGATTACAAGGTTGGATCGTTCAGCACCACTCTCTATGCAAGACTGGATCCAAGCTATGGCTTGATCATATTGGGTGTGCTTTATATCATATCCAACTCACTTAAGATAAATGCTGTGAATGCTCCCCAACAATATCTAAATCCACACAACCATCAGACCAAGGCTACTACTGCTTTAGAGTTCTATCATTCTTGGTCAAGTTCTCTAAATCACTTCACTTGTGGTAGCCCCAACCGTAACCACAAATTGCAACCAACAAAAAGGACAACCAGTTTATTGCAACAAACGCAGAGACCACTTAAAATTGCAATTACGCCTCTCTCTCATTTATATCTCCTCTTCCTCCTCGAAGGGGTCTCGCTCAGGGTAGTTCCCAACCTGCGAAAAGAAAAATGTTGATAAATGATGAGCAATAATTTTTACTTGCATTTCACATTTCTTTTAATTGAAATCTTATTCTTTCCAAAATATTTAATTTGAATGAAATCAGTTTAGAAACAGCAGTAAATACTCATCAACTAATCTCCCTTTGCACAGTCCCTTTTAACTAAGAGTCTTACAACAAAGCCTTATGTGATTGAAGCCATTATTTTTCCTATTTCCACTAAGAGGGAGTCGAGAGTCTTTAATGCCATCAAATCCAGGCCATAGAGGAATTTCATTCCACCAAAGGTCATAGCAATGTCTTTGCTTTCAGCATGATATCAACTTAGCAAGTTTGCCATAAAGAACTTTATCATTATGACAGAATGACTCAAGATATAAGTCATATATCGCAACTTTCTAAAACTAGCCGATGCTTTTAGTAAACTTGTTTGTGTAACAAAACTCTCAATTTAGGAGGTAAATTTTGTGGTTTAAATTGTTTGCTGCATGCATAACTATTTCTGAGGAAAGCTAATTCTCCAGCATGTGGAATTTATTAATGATGCTCTTCAACCCTGAGAAAGAAAGTAGCAAACATTGTTACCTTGACTTTCTCTGGCCTAACCAACAGACCATATTGTGGAGGGCAAACAAAATATCGTTTACCTTTCACCCTGCAGCAAATAAACAAGGCATGGATTATAGGGTAATTTTAGGTAAACCACAAATCAGAAAGAAAGGATGGGGGCAAATTATTAAAGATGGCTACATTTATTTAGAATCGAAATAATGTTCTGGAAGCTATATTGCATTTCCAGAAGTAAGTTCATAAAATAAGAAGACATACAAAATATTGCCGAAACCATATTTCGATTCAAGAAGAAAACAAATAACATACAAAGGGGATGGGCATAATAAGAATGATTCTAGCAACTCTAACAATAAGTGGGTTCCATCTAAAGCACACAGTTACATAGACAATGCAGAGAAATGGAGTCATTAATAACAGATAACTTGTTTTGCATCTTTACTGTTACCCTTGTAATATTAAAAGACATTTCTTATGCTATTTAAGTAGAGTGCAGCATGAGAGAGAGAGAGAGAGAGAGAGAGAGAGAAGAAGAAGAAGAAGAGGGAGAGAGGAGGGGAGGGGGGAGGGGGGGGGGGGGGGGGGGGGGGCGGTGATTAGATGGGTTAGTCTCTTTTTCTCTTTTAGAAGGGTGAGACACACACACAGAGTTTAGAACAGACAGTTTACTGTGTGGGATCGGGATCATGTTTTATCATAAGGGTGTTCACTACTGTATAGATATCTAGTAGTGAATGTTCACAGACCCATCATTGATCATTCAAACCGTGTTTATATATATATATATATATATATATATTTTTTTTTTTTTTTTTTTTTTTTTTTTTTTTTTTTTTTCCTGAGGTATATGTGGAAACTTAGTCATGATTATGGCAATCTGTAAACAACATATACTTTGTATACCTACAAGACCATTCTCCTTTAGAAGGGTGAGAGAGAGTATAGAACAGACAATTTAATGGATGACAGAATCACTCGTGTTATCATGGGGGCATTCACTCCTGTATAGATATATAGTTGTGAATGTTCACAAACCCATCGTTGGAATTGTGTGTGTGTGAGTGTGTGTTTATGTAGAAATTTAGCCATGATTAGGTCAATCCAGAAACAACATATACCTAACGACTGTATACTTATGAGGTCATTCTTATTAGTTACTTCGCTAATTTGCAATGTTCATGAGTTATGTTTGTCATGGAAGCAACATGATTCCAAATTTCAGCATAATATAGATTGATTTTTAGTTTTCTACTACCTATTCTGAAAGCAAGAAGAAGGGCCAGTTATTTTTTTCTCCCCAAGTTTAACTATTTTCCTATTTCTACACCACATCCAAGGGTCCAGAATCATCCTACACCACATCCGAGGGTCTGGAATCATCAATGTGTTTAGCACAAGATTCTGGGAATTTTTTTTCTAAGGTGGGACCCATCTTCACGTGGTAAAGGCTATTACATCTGCTGTTCTCTTAGGAAATTTAGGTAACAACCCCTATAGTATTTGGTTCTCACGCCCTAATTAGGTTAGGTTAAATTATGCATATGTGCCAATTACTTCTGTAATTATTTGGAGTTTGGAGATCCATAAATCGATTCAATTGACCAAAAAAAAAAAATACTAGTCCCAGTTAACAATTCGATCGTATCATTGGAAAGCATAGCATGTGATCACCAAAATAAAAATTGAAATTTGTTTCAAACAACTGGTGTTATAATGTACTGAAGTGTTAGCCATCAACAAATATGACATACAAGTTCTTAGTAAAATTACTTCTCCCAGCTAAACCCCACTAACACAAACAACTGTAAGATTTCTCATGGGACATTTTGCACGTACAACACAAGCATAACAAAATGGTCACACATTATCATGGCCCTACCATAGTAGTTGCCTTAAAGAAGGATCTCATAACAATTAAAAAAATGTCTTGTAGCAAGTTTCAAAAGAAAAAAGTAGCTGCTTTTCCAAGTTTTTGTTTCTTTTTTGGGCTTATTTTATGCTAAAATTTCATTGGGTTTGACCAAAAGACAAATGGATCTTCAATCCACAACCAACCCCATAAATAACCCATCAACCATCATGATATGTGTTATTTCTATGTCTATCGACTTCTGTTCACTTATATTTTCTATCAAAGAATACGGTTATGCTACGGTACACTAAGAGTGACCTAGACATCATACAAATTATTAGAAAATTATTATTCGTAACTACATTTGACTATCATAGTTGATCTTTTTCGATGTTTCCAAAACACAACCATAACAGAGCTAAAATTATCAATACACTATTTGCACTCTCCAACTAGTAGTAATAAAAAATTCCTCCCATTACTGTTGCATAAGAGATTTATGTCATTTTCTATATCCAAAATTAAGATAAAAGAAATATTCCTCCCCATATAAATTTCATTATTGTTATCTTGCATGCTTGAACACTGAGTATAGAACATTGAATGACTGTATCGGAGCGTGCTTCAGTGCACAAGTATCGAGTAGTAAAAGTATCGAGTAGTAATGCTTCGTCCGCGAAGCGAGCAGTTGTGGCACAATGCCACGGAACTGTCGGTGTGCAAATTGTAGGCTTCGTCAGCAAAATGAACAGTGTGGTTCGATACCACGGACTGTTGGAAGGGGTGTGTTACCCAAGAACTATCGGTATGTTGGGGCCTGCGGGTCGCCAACCGAAACATCAAAAGAGTATGTACTTAACGCGAGAATGATATAATGTGCCGAGTAGATATGCTTCATTTCATTACTTTTGTTTCTGTATCATGCATGTGTTTTATTTTATAGTCAGCTATTCACGCATTTGCATGGTCATGGACATGGATAACCTGTGCACAAGGTTTGGGTTCCTCGAACGATTCATCTTGGGTACCAGGGATTGTGTCGGCCTAGGAGGAACAATGTGCTTTGGTAGCACGGTATATGCGGGGCATTCCTTGGAGGATTGCAACCTTCTATGGAATGGCGCATCGCAATACGAGATATTTCGGAACCTTCGGTAGGACTTGCAATCCGAGCGCGAAGTGATCACCGTCTTACAAAGATATAGTCCAAGATGGCTCAGAATGCCGGTGACATTCATATAGATAAGGCGGCATGCTAACGTATGTCTTATGCATGGCGGTAAGTGTTCACCTTGTCTCGTGCAAGGGTGAATGCATCGGTTATGGTAAGAAGTCACTATTAAGTGACATGGTTCAGTATATCTCCTGTGTTACTTATGCTATCAAGTATAATATGCGCACATGCTTTCCTGCTTCCAGTATATGCCATGGATTATGAACTGTAATCAATCTAGTTCTAAATAGAAAGATCACCATATAAACTGTATGATTCACATGATTACTTAGTATCGGTTTAGGCGGTGGGCTACATCACTCACCGTTACGCGATACGTACTGATAGGTACGAAGATCGGCTCGTTTGTACCATGACGTTGGAAGCTCGGATTGACAACATGAAGATGTTCAGTTGAGGATGATTGCTTGGATATAGAAGACAGGATGTATGGAAAGATGAAATCATTTGTGAGTTAGAGAGATCATGAGTGTTATAAGCCAAGTTGGCATATTCAATGAGTTATTAAGAGCCTTTGTACTCAACTGCATTATCAATAAAAGAGATTCGTTTCATATAATTTGGTGTGACTTCCTTAAGACTCTGTTTCTTCCGTTGCAACGTCATTGTTTCGAGATACACCATTTACTGTTTTATCTTCTTATCTTGTACAAGTGCAATATAGCCTTATACGACATAACGCATAGTGGCTACCATTCGGTTCTCCGGAATCGGGACATGACAATAGTAGCTCTGGGTTAATTTCTAAGTTATTTCATTCTAAAAGTATACTACAAAGAAAAAAAGAAAAATAATGATCCCTCCCAACTTAAAAATTGTTATTGTATTTAAACTCTTATGATGAAGATTACGACAAATCTGGATCATATTTTTCAATTTTATAGTGGTGAAAAGCATACGAAATAACCTGTCATATACTTTCTTCTTTGACACGTGATCTTCTAATTGTCTCGGTGTCCACGGTAGCATCGGAATCTTGTTTTAGTACAGGTTCAAGAATGCTAAACAAGAAGAGAATGGATGCTACCAAAAAATTTGGAAGCCTGTGTTTGCGTTCAAGATTGGGTTCGTGCAAAAAAAAGGACAATTAAGAGATGAAAGTGTTGACATCAATAAAGCGGACTTTCAATCTCTTACTATAGAGAAGGATACAAAGCTAAAGAATGAAGCGACGAATTATTACAAAGTTAGATTTATTTCTCTGAAAATCAAAGATTTGAAGATATCAAAGACCGCAACAAAGATTCAAAAAAGATGGCCAAGACCGAAAAACAAATTGAAGAAAAAAAAATGTACTTCACTCTTTTAGCGTTTCCAAAAATAAATAAGAATGTCATATTAAAGTTGTAATAAATAAAATTAATAAAGTAAAAAATTTATTTACATTTCCCAAAGACTCATCTCCTATTTTCTTAGCCTCGATGATTCCTTTTCTTGTTGCTTCGCATTCGGATGATCAATCTGATCTTAATTGTTCTTTTTTATAAGCCCAAAGCACGAGCCCCCCAAAAGCCCAAGATTTTTTTGGGCTTTTTTTTAAAAAAAGAGCCAACCCGATCCCAACCCGGACCTAGCCTGCCTGGATTTTTCCTGGGTTCCGGGCCTTGACGGGTTTAGGTTATGCTCTTTGAGTCCGACCCGGACCGGACCGAACTTCCTAACCAGACCGGCCCAAGTCCGGTCAAAATCGGGCCAGGACTGGCCCTGCCCGGCCCATACAACATCTTGACCTCTTCATAGAAAATACAACTTAACAATGTCATGTGCAGTTCCTCTTTAAGGATATCTGTTTTATTGATTTATTCAGTTGAAATCATCACGCAGCACATAAACCCACATGTACAAGAACATGTTCACATGCCCGCATACATGCATACATGAGAAGATGCACAATTCTACGCATATATACATACATGAAGTACATACGGGAAATCATATGTATACCCGCATACATGCATACATGAGAAGATGCATAATTCTACGCATACATACGAGAAATCATACGTATGTAGCTCATGCTGCTCATCATTGCACAATCATCATTAATTATTATCCAAGTCCTTTTCCAACAGAATGGAATCAACCGGGGACTACAAACTAATAATAGGGAAATTTCCACGAGAGGCTACCCAAGTTCTTACGGTAATTGATCAATTGGACATTAACCCACAAGATACACAGAAGTTTTAGCCAAGACAGCTATTACCAACAGAGGGAGAGAGTGTTTTCATTAAACCTCTGATGACTAATTTGAGAGTAGATAAACCAACATTCTTTGGTCATGGAGTAACCATTTAAGTGACATGAGACTAGGATAGTCCATATGAAGTAGTCGGATGATATGTTTGCCAGAACACAAAAAAAGTACCTAAACGGAAGCACATTTACCTCCGCGTGTGCACATATTAGTAAAAGAATGTTCAAATAGTCCAAGAACTGATTCGACAATCGAACTTCATGGAAATTCTACTTAGTAAGCAGAGAAGTTTCCTACTGTTATATACACATAAAATCTTAATAGTAGTATAGCTATTGTGTGAAACTTAAGTGCCAAATGTGACGATTGGTCCCCCAAGAACTAAGTAGATTGGAACTAGTAATCTCAAACGCAGTAATAAATGGTGAGACGCATCACATGTCAAACTAATAATAGTACAGCTAGTACTACTCTCCCACTAATTAGACCTATTAGCATCTTCATTCAGATCCCAAAGCTTTAATAATCATTAAAGTACAGGAGGAAAAAGAATATATCAAATAGATATGAGAGGATTTAGCTTTTGATGAACATATTTAATGTAGAGTATCCTTTTAACGGATTGACAGCATGCAGTTCGTTAGCTACAGTCAACAATATGTTATAGTTGTGATTATAGATATTGTTTTATTGGGTATAAGATTGTTTTCTGAATGTAAATATAAACAAGACATGGAATCATACTATAACATAAATGTAGTATTTTGAAAAGTCGTATTTAAGAAAAGGAGGGAAACTGCGTACATTCCATCATGTTTACCCAACGGTTCATCTAACTGAATCCCAATCCAAAACCCTGGTGCTAAGGTCTCAGCTGTACCAACAAACTTGACAACTCCTCTTTTCTCTCCAGGCTCAACTTCACACCTGTCTCCCACCTACAAGGAGAAAGCATGATGCGTTAGAGAACAAAATTAGCATATAAGAATACAACAAAAGGTCTGATCAAGAGCTAGATTAAACATTATCCTTCACTCAAATTTAACAATTCTGTGTAAGAATGTGATAAAGCAATAAACGTTTAACCTTTTTCGTTAATTTTTTTTAACCATGGTGAGTACATTTGTGGGAGTTAGAGGTCACCGTAATTAAGGATGAAAAGAGAGAGAATCGATTGAGATGGTTTCAACTTTCACATGTACAACAAAGGCCGATTTCATGTATCAGGATCTAAGTTGGACAAGCTGCTAGAAGTATGTTCGGTTGTCAACTCGCGTATCGTATTGTGAATCGATTTGCTTGTGTATCGTATCATGTATCGCATATTGTGTATCATCTGATACAGTAACTCGAGGAGTTTTTGCCTATACTTGTAAATCTGTATAGGAACATCATTTAATAAAAATTTCTCATAATTTTTTTATATGTTTCATCTTTAAAAGTTTTTCTAAGTCCAGAATCCAAATTCTTAAGTATACATTACATGACTCAATTTTAAAAAAAACAATAAACAATATTGTCTATCAACCTATATGTATCCTATCGAATCAAGCAATACGTAACGAAATGGTTGTATATTGTATCAAATTGTAAGATACGAATTGTGTATTGTAAGATACTAACAACATAGGAAGTATGTAAACATAAACGTACATGGTTCAAGGTTGTGAAGAAGAATATGGCAATTGCTAACATTAGAGAGGAGATGGCAGCAAGAATGGAAGAAAAGAATTCATGTAGCCGACCAAAAAGATTTGGAATAAAGGTTTTACCTTGTCATCGCCGGTGGTTGTAAAAGCTGAGTTGTGTTAATAGTTAAAGGGTGATAAAGACGAGATGACTTCTATGATTCTCTCGCGTGTTGCAAGGGCAAGGATTGAGATCTCACAAGACCAAGGTTCTCAGACCCATCTTATAAGTATCAGTATCGACGTTTTCGGCATTCCCGTTAGGAGCTTCCGACTTGGCTATGGTTAGGCAAAAAAAAAATCATAAATTATTTAAGAAATTAGAAAAATAGTTGCTACATTAGATATAATCTTACATATGATGTGTTGTTTCTGATTAGTTTTGAGTTGAATACTATTTAATATCGTTGATTTGTCGCACCCGGGTATTGTTTATTTAACTTGCTTTTAGGCAAAGTACTTCCGCAAAAAATAGTTATTATGCAATAACATTAAGATGTATAAACGTTGTGAATTCAAAGATATACAACTTCGACAATAGGTAATGGTTACATTGTGTTCATAAAGAATTTTATTGACTCACCGGAGAATTTTGATCTTCGGCACAACCAAGCATCGTGTCAGACAAATATTTTCCGAACTTATCTATTTTCTTTTAATTGTTTTCTTTGCTAAATGACCAGGAAAGAGATCCTAATTTCAGTATTGGCCAATATCGAGGGGTTATCGGATCAGGCATGCCAAACTGATACGATATGGCCAATTACATACCATTATCAGCCAATAGTATGAACCCTGCTCAAGACATGTACCCTCGCATAACAGGAACCACAGAATAAACTAGACAAGATATGAAAGTCTAAAAGGAGAAGGTTATTGATTTTCATTTGACAAGACCGTGAGTGATACACCAAGAACTGTCAATGGGTTTTTCTTCAAAAGTTGCAAATTCTAGGTCAATCCAAATTTACCTATAATCTTACAAATGTAAGATCCACTGAGCCTGTTTAATCCCTGTTCAACAGTATTAATCAGCTTAAGCACTTCCTATAGTATCCTGATCCAGTAATTAACTCCTTTTTACTTTATCTAAAATAACTGTTTCCTAAGAAGTAATTATAGATTGTATACCCCCCTTAAATACTCTTTCCTATTTTTCATCAAATGCAAGTCCTATTTCCATGCTTTATAAATTATAATCTAGATATTACATCACCAGATCATTACAAAGCAATAACATGGATCATCACAAAAAAGTTTACATATTCATTCAGTCGGTCTCATGATCAGATGTGTCCGAATGGAATATTGTTGGCAACCAGTCTCTCACAACTCTCAGAATATCTAGAAACATTACGACCGGATAATCAGTGGGATTGAAATTTTAGGTGGCGTTTGGTTCAAGTTTTTGAGGCTTGAGAATGAGTTTTAGATTCCTTACCCTTGTTTGATATGTGTAGGATTGGGAATTAGGAGGGAATAGGAGGGGCTTCATATTCCCATGGTTGTGGGAAAGTAATTCCCAAGGCCTCCTTGGGAATAGTTTTGCTTTCCTAGGAATGTTGCTTGAATATTTTGTTTGGACAATAACACCCTCACTTTACTTTCAAAATTTCAACTTCTATCCCAAACATGTAAATTTAGGTAATAGAAGCATGAAAGGGTTATCTATAGAAAACTAAATAAATTAAGATTCATTTTTCATATTCCCAACCTAATATAACCAAACATGGGTATGAGAATGTTGAATTCATTTTCCATGGGAATGGAATGGAAAATAAATTCCTAGGAATACAAAACCTCCATCCAAACGCCACCTTAAGTTTTAAGCATCCACAGAATTTCTGGAACCATATTTCAGGTCTTTGACCTCATTTCTCATAATTGCATCATGCACGTCATTAACTGCTCAACACAAGCATCTCAATATGTCTTCTTCTTCTTTTTTCTTCTTTTTTTAAGCATCCCAATATATCACTTTCCTGACTCCTTGCAATCTGTAAAAGCTTAAGAAGCCATATAAATGGTAATTAAGAATGTATAACTGCACTATTTTTGTTCCTTAGTTCCCATAGTGAGGAATTGGCAACTGAAGCCAAACAAACCCAGAGATCTGCCCAAGGATTCCCAGTTCTGATGTAAAAGTGACAAGAACAGCAGCCCAAATAAAGGAGAAAAACAGAGCTAGAAGAATGTGGTCAGTTGGATTCAGATCCTAACAGAAATCTGGTAAACCATGATTGCGGTTCAGTTGAGATAGTTTTGGTTGAGTATGACTTTAGTATGGGTTGTTAAATTAAACTCAATCCCACAAACCATTGAGGATAAGTGATGCAGAGAATTGTCACTTACCTTTGTAAATAATCAGATTCCTTTTTCAGCAATTTCAGTTCTGATAGTTGTCTATCTTATAGACCAAACCTCCATCACCTATTGTGCCTGAAGACCACAAAACATCAACTTTGGACCTTACGACTTTTATATTATTCGCAATTGCTGATGACAGAAACCAACATGAAAGGTAATACATAGAACACATCAAAGTGTGATTTCGGCTGTGTTCTTGCTATTTGGCTGAGCCATCTTCTTTTAACTGCACTCATTCCAGGTCAAAACAGACTGTATTTGGGCCAACTTGATCTGGGCAACCACTTTTTTAGTGATTATTTCATTGGCAAAACCCCATTTTGACAATGATATTTACTCCTACTGCATTGGGCCTCTAGTCAATAGACTCCTAGGTCAATAAGGATTCACTGACTTGGCAGCCAAAGGTTTTACATATTAAGAGTAGGGGTGAGCATTATTTGGTTTTGGCCTGAGAACGAACCGAATAAGAGATTTGGTTCAGTTTGGAAAAAAAAAAACGGTTCAGATTTGGTTTTGAAGAATACTAAAATTCCTTATTCGGTTTTGGGTTTCGGTTTCAGTCCAAAACCAAATTAGACTTATTAAATCATGTAAATATCCTCCATTATATGCAAACTTTATGATTAAAAATGTGTATATTTTGAAAACAGCAATCTATGTATGCTTTCTGAAGCACAACTTTGTTAATTTAACAACTAGTCCAACTTTGGGCCCAAGTTTGAAATACAACAATTGTATGTATAAATTGTATTTTTTAAATATAATTTAATGACAATCCCAACTTTGGGTCCATCCCATTAAACAATAAATCCAACCGAATAAACCAAATCGATTATATCAGTTCAGTTATGGCTAATTTCGGTTCGGTTCGGTTCGATTTGGATTTTTAGAATTTCGGTTCATTCAGTTTTGACTACTTCGGTTCGGTTGAACCGAATAAACCAAATGCCCACTCCTAATTAAGTGCCAGCCAGACACCTTTTCTTAATTTTGACAGACATTTATACAACCTAAGAGGCAGTTGCCATGCAACAAAGAGAGTTCTCTCCTTGTTTTCCACTTTTTCCTCCTCAGTCATCACAGAGATCGCTTCCGTGAGTGTTTCTCTTGGTGCTCTTGGTGCAACGATAACAGTCGAGTGGCAAAAACAGCATCTCCATAAATAGGGGTAAGACAACGTACATCTTGACTCTTCCAAGACCCTGCATACGAGGGAGCTTCATGGCAGTTGGACACCATTAATTGAGATTGCTTCCACTTTTCCTTTTTATTATCTCTTTCATTATCCGCCCTTCTATCCTCCATATCTTCCATCGGGTTGTAAGCTCATTATGGGGGTCAGGGAATATGACCACTTCCTCAAGCATCAATAGGTATTCTCCGGGGACATTTGAGGCTCCTTCTCCAACGAGATTGAGGCTTGTAAAAATATATAAATTTGTAACCATCTTCCTCTTGAAAGATACTTCTAACCATAACCCACACCCTACAAATCTCACGATGGGTCCCTTCTTTCCCCCATTTTGTGTGAATTACTTTACTGTACAGTGTTGAATTTCATGATTGAAATGGAATTAGTGATGATGAGTTAGGATAGATGTATTGATTCTATTGAATTGATCCCAGTTTGATAAACTGGAACCCTATAATGCACGGATAAGTGGAACTTTCTTACGATAGATTGGGACAAGACAAACACAGCTAAACAACATCTCAATTCCTGAATATCCAATTAAAAATAGGCTAAGTCATAAGACTGCCGTATTCATGTCAACAAAAAGCTGGAAGTATAAGTTTATGACATGTAACATGTAAATAAAAGGTATACAGCAAGCATGCATTGAAAGACTTCTTCCCCAAAAAAATCTGTTATTTATAGCAGATTTTGATGTATTTGTACAAGTGACTCCAACAGTTCAAACACACAAGGTTGATATAGAAGACAAAAAGGTAAATAGTTACCAACCTTGATATTCTCACATACGTCTTCCATGTAGTTGTCAGGTATCTGTAGGAGAGACAAAATTTAGCTGAAGAAAGAACTTGATTTCAAAGAACAATACATAAACAGGAATTAAGTAGAACCTCCAAAGAAATAATCATCATCATGCTGAAGGAATAACTCTTATAAAAGAAGCATGCCAACTTAGTGCTTACCTTACTTTGAGGACCCATTGCATCTTTAGATATCATACTCTCCTTAAATTTCCTGAAATTACCTGTAGCATAGAAAGAGTTAAAAGAGGTAGGACTAATGGTGATCCCATATAATAACATAGAAATGGATACAACCAGCGGCGTAGGCTATGTAGCCACGTGGTCCCGATGGGTCCAGCTGCACCCTCTGGGATCTTGATTTTTTGTTTTTTTTTTTGGATTTTGATTTTGATTTTGATTTCATTTTATTTATATAGATTGTCAGAGTAGCTTGTAGACATTTCCTAACTTCAAAGTATTAAACGATGTCATCAACAAGAACTAGAAAGCACCGATACCATGGTTACGTAAAGTTGGACATGGTAGTTAGGAATAACGCAATTGTATTTCTCAGAAATATATACAAGTTTTTGCTTTATTTTTTTTTTTGTTCTCCATCTTCCAACTTTTGTAGAAATTTGATGTCACGTTGGTCAAGATTGTCCAGTTATCTTAAATCAAGTAATTACAACTTTTCATTTGGATCAGCACGGTCTTATGGAATTTATTTCCATAATCTGCCTATCACTTAAATTCATACTAGACCTAAATACGAAAAATGATCCATCCTCACCGTTGTTGTTGTTATTATTATTATTATTATAGTGAAGTTTGGAGATGGAGAGGAGAAGGGAAAGTAGGAGAAGAGAGAATATGAGAAAGGAGATTGCAAGGGCCTTAAACCCTAGGTTGCATCTCATGTCTATTTATATTGATATGCAATACACCCACAATTACTATTATACCCTCATATGATAAATAACAAAATAAAATAACTCTAACACCCTCCCTCAAGCAGGAACATATAGATCAGACATGCCCAGCTTGCTACATAAATCAGAAAATTGACCACGAGCAAGTGGTTTGGTGAGGATATCACCTAATTGATCCTCTGACCGAACATAAGGAGTGACAATCTGTTTCTTCAGCAACAAATCACGAACAAAATGACAATCCACCTCGATATGCTTCGTGCGCTCATGAAACACCGGATTACTTGCGATAAACATTGCCGACTGATTATCACAATACATCTCCATCAGAATAGGAATCATGATTCCCATTTCATGAAGAAGAGACTGCACCCACATCATCTCAGAAGATGTATGAGCCATCGCACGGTACTCGGCCTCTGCACTAGAACGAGCCACAACATTCTGCTTCTTACTACGCCACGTGACAAGATTGTCACCCACAAACGTACAATAGCCAGAAGTAGACCTCCTATCACTGCGACTGCCTGCCCAATCAGCATCACTGAATCCAGTCACCGTAAGCAACTGGAAAGGTTTGTACAACAAACCCTTTCCAGGTGCACCCTTCAAGTATCGAAGAATGCGAGAGATAGCCTCCCAATGTGGTTGCCGAGGGGCATGCATAAACTGACTAACTACTCCAACTGCATATGTGATGTCTGGTCGAGTAACAGTAAGATATATAAGTTTGCCAACCAAACGTCTATAATATCCAACATCCTCAAATAACTCTCCCCTGTCAGCATCAAGCTTGTCATGATAATCCATAGGAGTCTCAACTGGCCGACACTCTAACATCCCAGTCTCGGAGAGCAAGTCTAGAACATACTTGCGTTGTGACAGATACACACATTTCTTAGATCGAGCAACCTCGATTCCAAGAAAATATCGAAGAAGACCCAAATCCTTAGTATGAAACTGACGACTAAGGTAGGCCTTCAAGTCCACAATTCAAGCATGATCACTCCCAGATATAATGATATCATCAACATAAACAATCAACACGATAATACCTGCTGAGGAAGAATGGCAAAATACTGAATGATTTGATGTGGTACGCCGAAAGCCATACTGAATGAGAACTGAACTGAACTTGTCAAACCAAGCACGAGGTGACTGTTTCAGTCCATATAATGCTTTCTTCAATCGACATACGAGTCTTTTATTTCCTACTACAACATATCCTGGTGGTTGATCCATATAAACCTCCTCCTGTAAGTCACCATGCAAGAAAGCATTCTTTATGTCCAGCTGATATATAGGCCATTGGTGATTAACCGTCACAGAAATAAGAATCCGAACTGAATTCAGCCGAGCCACTGGAGAGAAAGTCTCCATATAATCCACGCCATATGTCTGAGTATACCCTTTGGCAACCAACCGTGCCTTGAGGCGCTCAACAGAACCATCAGGGTGATACTTAATAGTGTACACCCATCTACAACCCACTGTTTGTTTTCCAACAGGAAGTGATGTAAGCTCCCAAGTCTGATTTTGATGTAAAGCATACATCTCCTCATCCATTGCACTTTTCCAACCAGAAGATGACATAGCCTGCTTGTAAGTTTTGGGAATAAAAGTAGAAGACAATGAAACAACAAATGCATGAAAAGATGATGAAGCACGGTGTAATGAAACATAGTTAGAAATGGAATGCTTATTCTTTGTGGTACAAAGGCGTTGTCTTTTTCTGAGAGCAATAGGAAGATCATCTGGATCTGTGGTGATGGGAGCAGAAACCTCAGACACGGAAGATGATTGGTTGAAGGCTGAATTTTGCAGAACCACTGGCCTGTCCTTGGATCTCTGATAAACCTGTAAATGGGGAATGAAGACAGAAATTGATTCAGGAATGACCGGAAGTGGTATGGAAAATATCAAATCTGTTGTAAAAGGAATACAACGGTCTCCTGAAGGAAAGAAAGGGGTAGACTCAAAGAATGTAACATCCGCACTGACATAATATTTGCGTGACTGTGGACTGTAACAACGATAACCTTTTTGAGTACAGGGATAACCAAGAAAGACACACTTCAGAGATCTAAGAGCCAACTTATCTCGATTAGGTTCCAAGTTATGAATAAAAGCGACACAGCCAAACACTCGAGGAGATAAGGAAAAGGGTGCGACATCTGTATGTAATATGGTAAATGGAACTTTGTTATTCAATACAGATGATGGCATGCGATTAATAAGATAACATGCAGTAAGAACGGCATATGCCCAATACTGTTTAGGGACATGCATATTAAACATGAGAGTTCGAGCCACATCTAAAATGTGTCGATGTTTGCGTTCGACTATACCATTTTGTTGAGAGGTGTGGACACAACTGGTTTGATAAATCATACCACGATCAACACAGAAACTGTTCAGAGAAGATTGAGTATACTCCAAAGCATTATCAGAACGCAAAATTTTGATACGTTTATTAAACTGAACATAGACTTCATTATAAAAGACATATAACACATTTGGAAACTCAGATCTTTCTTTCATTAAATAACACCAAGTCATTCTGGAATAATCATCAATAAAAATAACAAAATACTGAAATCCTTTCGGACTTTTGACTCTAGACGGACCCCAAATATCAGAATGAACAAGATCAAAAGACTCTAATTGACGACTCTCACTACGACGAGGAAAGGAACTACGGTGATGCTTGCCTAACTGACAAGCCTCACATTCAAGACTAGAAACATGACTCAAACTAGGAACAACTTGACGCAACTTAGCCAAAGACGGATGTCCCAAACGATAATGCTACTGCAACGGAGAAGTAAAAACAGAAGTGAAGGCTTTTCCAGGTAGATCCAAGTAGTACAGTCCATCTTTTTCATGCCCCGAACCAATCATCTTCTTCGTCCTGAGGTTCTGAAAAACACACGAATTGGGAGAAAATGTCACAGAACATTGAAGAGATTTGGTTAACTGGCTCACAGATAACAAATTAAATGGAAAATTAGGCACATATAATGAATCAAATAATGATAGTGATTGAGTAGGGTGAATGACACCTTTCCCAAGCACAGGACGAGTAGACCCATCAGCCAAGATAATATTATGTTTCATGGAACTACGATTATGAAAGATAGATGTTATACCAGACATGTGAGAGCTTGCTCCTGAGTCGATGACCCAAGGGGTGGATGGTGACTGGGTTGCCACAAAAGCAGGATTACCTATATGTGCCATGGTTGCAGTAGGTTGGGAGGTGGTACTAGCAAGCGCGTTCAACTTCTAGAGGATCTGTTGAAATGGAGATGAGGTATCGGACGTTGAAGTCTGATTGAAACCCGAAGTATCATCTCTGGGAGCAGAAGTGGTGATCTGGGACTGCATATTTTCAGCATGCACTTGATGTGCATATTCTGGTTTGCCCCACTTGTCCCAACAGTAGTCTTCTACATGACCGAGCATTCCACAATAGTTACACTTTCGTGGTTGACCACGGCCACCACCACCGCGGCCACCACCACGACCATTGTCTCTACCACCACGGCCTCCTCCTCGACCAAAACTACGACCACCATCTCTACCGCCACGTCCACTACCACGTCCACCACCACGACCAACAACACTAGAAACTAGAGCAGAAGAGTCAGTACTCGGCACCACAGAACTCTGTCCCAGAAAGGAACGATTGAGACGGGAGAAAATATCTGTCACCGTAGGTAACTGCTCTCCAGCAAGGATTTGAGCTTTATAAGGTTCGAGCGCAGGATCCAAGCCGGCTAGGATAAGTGAAACATGAAACTCTTCCTTCTGTCTGCGAGCTTCCTTCAAATCAGTAGTAACAGGATGATATTGAAGCAGTTCCTCCCACAAAGCCTTCTTTGAAGCCAGATATTCATTCACAGGCTTCCCATTTTGCTTTGTATTGAACAATAACTCGTACAACTCATAGATACGGACAATGTTTCGCTTCTGCGAATATGATTCTTCCAGAGATGCCCAAATCTGTTTGCTTGATTCACACCACTGAACATTAGCAGCGATATGTGGTTCCATACTATGCCACAACCACGACATAACGTATGCATCTGCACTCATCCAATCTTCATACTCAGCGGAAGCTTCAGGTAGGGGTTCTTCCGTCAAAAACTTCAACTTCTTCTTAGCCCTTAACACCACTTTGATAGACTTGGACCAGGCAAGGTAGTTCGCACCATTGAGTTTCACCGCTGTAATCGACTTTCCCAATTCATCATTATGAATAACAGTAAAAGGAGAACCACCTCCGCTACCATCACCACTATTAATCTCGCTAGAAGATTCGGTCCCCACCATACTTGCAGATGCAACAGAAAGACGAGATCTTTGAAACCCTAGATCTCACAACGAACCTCAACCGACGACGAATAACCAACAAAGATCTGTAGAAACCCTAGATCTCATAAACGAACCACGAACGACTACGAACAACAACGAACGGCGAATCATGAAAAAGTAGACGAAAAAAGATTGGCCCTGTCGTGGATGGGATGTACAGTACTTACAAATATATGTTCTGATACCAAGTGAAGTTTGGAGATGGAGAGAAGGGAAAGTAGGAGAAGAGAGAATATGAGAAAGGAGATTGCAAGGGCCTTAAACCCTAGGTTGTATCTCATGTCTATTTATATTGATATGCAATACACCCACAATTACTATTATACCCTCATATGATAAATAACAAAATAAAATAACTCTAAGAATTATTATTATTATTATTATTATTATTATTATTATTATTATTATTATATATATACATATATATATATATAAATGCTCTAGAACTACCTGGATGGTTTCATGTTATGGAACCACCCTATGTTACATGGATTGGATTTGAATTGGGTTGTTGAGATTAAAAGGTATATACCCCCATCACCTTTTAATCTCACCCACTCAATCTTAATCAAACCCAAGTAACATAGAGTGGTTCCATAATATGAAACCACACGGTGATTCTAGAGCATTGCTATATATATATATATATAACCACATGAGAATGTCTGCGAAAGAAAGCAGTTAAAGTGGTTGTCATTGTCTAAATCTCATATGAGCCAATTCAATTTTAACCCAGCTGGTACTCTAGATGTGTATATAACACAAACCTTCTCATGGTGTCTTTCTTGAATCTTAAAATCTTAAACCGGTTTATGTGACTTTGAGATGTAACAAAGTCATATACAAATGTAAATAGGTCCATTGAAACTCTTAGTATAATTGATTACACTGGCAACACTTTTTATTCTAGAAGCCAACTTAATGAATCTTGAAAATCTTAAACTGGTATATGTGACTTTGAGATGCGTAACAAAGCCGTATTCAAACACAAATAGGTTCATTGAAACTCTTATTATAATTGATTATAGTGACAACACATTTCTTACTTAGCAATGAATGTATCACTTAACCTAAACTGACACCTGAATCATATTGTTCATATTCGTATTAATACATTAATTGAGTTGGTATTTTATAATATTCCTATTCGTAGTAATCCAGTAATATGTCATTTGGTATTAATATATGGAAATTATAAATGTGTTTATTGTTAAAAAAAAAAAATAATAGTAAGCATCGCTCCCCCTAGATAAAAAAATTGGCTACGCCACTGGATACAACCATACTATCATATGAATAATATAAATTCTAGTTGACAGACTGTAACTTCAATTGTTTTTTCTTAAAGCAAAGATACCCATGGAGGTGGTTCATCCTATCCATATATTCACGACCAAGGACCACCACATTGATTATTTTTTCGTAATTTTATTTTTGAACCATATGCATCCAGAGGTGCAGTATATGGTTCCTACCATTATCAAATTGTCCTAATCAACCAATTTCATTGAGAATTAGAAAGATTACGTTTTTACCATTAAGCGGTCAGTGTCACAGAATGTATCATCAGATAATATGATATCCAAGTTCTATTCTCGTTCGAGTAATGAATATTATCCAATTGAAAGATCTTTTAGATCAATCCAGAGATTCCTTTAGATTTCATTAGAAATGATTGTCAGAATATCGCAGATTGATTGATGAAACAGCCAGTCAGCAACTTAAAGTAAGAACAATTCTTTAGGATCCTTCCTTTGGAAAATTTAAAATCATGAATTGATTCTCACTTGGTCATGATATCGCAGATTGATTTAAAATTTAAAATCAGCCACCACCAGTTGCACCTGAAGATGATCAAGTGTATCTTCACAGAGCGGCAGGTGTCCTACTTGGGGCACATCATTTCCAGCAGCGGGGTGGCGGCTGACCAGGCCAAACTGGCCGCCGTGGCCGAATGGCAGCGTCCGACCAGCGTGCGGGCTCTTCGGGGCTTTCTCGGCCTCGCCGACTACTATCGGCGATTCATCAGGGGCTACGTCGAGATAGTGGCACCACTCAGCGACATGCTCAAGCGGAACGCCTTCATTTGGACGGACCTCACCGACACCGCCTTCAACAACCTCAAATCCGCCATCACGTCGCCCCTCGTCTTGCGTCTTCCAGACTTCTCTACCGACTTCGTCATCGAGTGCAACACATCAGAACAGGGCATCGGCGCAGTCTTACATCAGAAGGGCCATCCAGTAGCATTTTTTAGTCGGAAGCTTGCGGCACATCATGCCAAGTTGGCAGCTTACGAGAGGGAGCTCATCGGCCTCTCCAAGGCCATCCGACATTGGCGTCTGTACTTATGGGACAGAGATTTTTGCGTCCACACAGATCATTACAGTCTCAAGTTCATGCTCGAGCAGGCCCTCGTCACACCCCCGCAGCAACATTGGTTGAGTAAACTCATGGACTTCTCGTTTCACGTGGAGCACAAGCCAGAGAAACTCAACCAAGCGGCCGACGCACTCTCCCGCATTGACACCGATATTCCCGAATACGCCGCACTTTTTCGGCCGGTGCTCGCACTTAAGCAGGAGTGGCTCTCCGCGCTTGCTGCCGACGAGGCGGTCGTCACGCGGCGGGCAACCATCTCGGCCTCTCAGTCTGAAGCCGGCTGGAAGGAGACTGGCGGCCTTCTCTACTACCGCGGGCGTCTCTTCATTCCGGAGTTCTCGCCACTGGTCCCCCGCATCATCCGTTACTTCCACGACAGCACACATGACGGCAGTACCAAAATGCTGGAGTGCGTAAAGAGATTTTCTGACCCGGTCTACGCCGCACTATTGAGGAGCATGTGGCCGCATGTGCCACCTGCCAATGCAACAAGACATCCACTCTCAGCCCTGCAGACCTACTACAGCCCCTGCCAATTCCACAACACGTGTGGGCCGATATTTCCATGGACTTTGTGACTCAGTTGCCCCGTTTCCAAGGGCAAATCCGTCGTCTTGGTAGTAGTGGACCGGTTGTCCAAGTATGCACATTTCATGGCGATGAGTCACCATTTTTCGGCATCATCAATCGCACAGGTTTTCTTTGATACGGTGGTGGGTCTACATGGTACTCCCGAGACCATCGTCAGCGATCGCGATCCCGTGTTTACCAGTGCCTTTTGGCAGGACACTTTCCGGCGGTGCGGTACTAAGTTGCTCTTGTCCTCAGCATACCACCCCCAGTCGGATGGCCAGACAGAAGTGGTCAATCGGACAACGGAGATGTACCTCCGCTGTTTCGTAGCTGACAAACCCAAAACGTGGACTTACTGGCTTCCGTGGGCTGAGTTCTGCTACAACACCTCCTTTCACTCGGCTTACCGCACCACCCCTTTTGAGCTCGTATACGGCCGGCCTCCCCCTGCCATGCTTCCCTATAAGGCTGGCGCCTCCATGATTGATGTTGTCGACCGCCACCTCAATGATCGTGCTACGGTTCTCGAACAAGCAAGACAACGCCTTCACCATGCTCAGAATCGGATACGGCAAGTATATGATGCTCGCCACCGGGAGGTCATCTTCAGCCCGGACGATTGGGTTTGGGTGAGCCTCCAACGACATCGACAATCCACTTTGAGGCACACAACTGACCACAAGCTTGCTCCTCGCTTCTTCGGGCCTTCCGAGTCTCTGCTCGGGTTGGCACGGTGGCCTATCAACTCGAGCTTCCAACTGACGTCCGCCTCCACAACGTCTTCCATGTATCCTTGCTGAAGTCATTTCGTGGTCCACCACCGACGGTAGTACCAGCCTTACCCGTCGACCTCACACCAAGCGAACACCCGATCCCGGCGGAGATATTTGATAGTCGGATGGTTGCTGACACTCGCGAGTACTTGGTTCGATGGGCGGAAGAAACCGCTGATGATGCTACATTGGTCCAACACGACACCCTCGAGCGCCTTCATCCCGGCTTCCAGCGCGAGGACGCGCTGGATTTGAAGGGAGGGAGTATTGTTACGGGGTCGGTTCGGACAAACCTTTACCTGTTACTTGTCACGACCCGATTCCGTAGAATCGTTTGAGGCGTCCCCCGAATCGTGACCGCCGTGCGGACCTGGGGTTGCGCCCGCACAAGACTTTAATGATTTGCATAGCAAGCACATATTCAGAGTACGCAGATAAATTGAAACACAGATTTGAAACATGAAAAAGTTCTCTTTATTGATAATGAACATCTATTACAAACTCCTGAACGAGTCAACTAATTTGCTGCACGGGCTTACAAAATTGTTGACACAAAATGAGATAGCAGTCATGTACATTACATCCCTTTACTAAACTTCAAAATGTATAGACCTCCGTGCTGGAGGACGGCTTTGCCACGAAGTTGCATTGTGTATGGAAAGTTGCAAGCTTCTTCTTCAAGTACTTCAAAAGTCGGCGCGATCAGAGGATGAGCCTACAGCTGGACTGGATCGGGAAAGACGACTTCGGCTCCTCGCTCGGTTCGCCTTGGTGCGGAGAACCTGTTTCAACGAGGGTCAGCATGTCGAAACATACTGGTGAAGGCGAGCTAATCCAACTATACCAATCAACACGTTGTTTTAATGAAGCATGCATATTTTGTGGGTTTCTATCTTGTCTTAGTTCATTTACAAGTAAGCAGCATATAGAATTTACTGAAATGAACGTGCCACCGTTCGGTGGATTTTACCTGACCGTCTGAATCACCTGTACAATACTTACCATGCCTTCCCTGCCACGAAGACACAAGTTAGTTTGCAACAGGTTTAAATATACACGAGGATCACTGGCGTGATGCCATAATGGACGGGTTATAGTCTTGGGTGAGAGTGGTATGCAACGCTAGGAACTCGAGGCGAAGCATGCCATTCTACCCGCTCGAGAGACTATCGTGAAGTTCCGTCCGGATCGGATCGGTGTCAGTGCCCCAGCGATCGTCCGCAGGAACCAAGGGCCTTGTGCACAAGTTGTCTGTGATCGAACAATATGTTTATTTAGTTAACAGTTCATGCAGTTGAGGCAACACGAGTACAAGACAAGCAGTGTTTCATGATTCAGTTTGTATAGCCTCTTGGTTCAGTGTATTTCATTCAGGATAAGCTCTTTTCATAGCACAATTTAAAGAAGAGCATACATTCTAACTTGTATTATGCATATGATAAATATTCCAAACGAACAAGCATGCAGGTAAGTAACCGTTCACAAGTTTGATTGACAAGCAGTATTATCCAAGTCTATTCTCTTTTATCTTGGTATCTTTTATTATTACTTGGTATCGTCTGATCGGGGCAACAAGAATGCAAGAGTTTTTAGATGTGAAGACTTGGAAGCAGGGCTAGCTAATCGGGATGGTAGCCACTCACTTAGATTGTTGGAAGGGAGAAGGAAAGAGGCGCTTCACGACTCCGCTCGCAAGCCGCCTACTGCTCGTTCACCTGCATTACGAACAGCTCGATCAATACCTCTTCCACTTTTTCAATCTCGGAATTGAAGTGCAGTTCAATGAACGAAAACAATGAAAACCATCGAAACCGTTCAAGGAAAACAAGCAAATCCCAAAACCAACTCAAAGCACGAAAGCAACAAGCGACATCGAAAACCGAGACAATAAAAGATAGCAGCGGAGAGGTCCCTCCTGACTCTGCAGCTAAGTCGATCCCGGGGGCACGGTCCACTGAATATGGGAATCGATTCTGAAGAAACAAATCCATAACGAGGACGAGTTCTTGTTTCAATCTATCCCGATCGAACGATACCGTCTAGTGTTTCTTAGCCGCGCTCTCCGCACCAGGAGAACAGGGCGCTACATTACTCACATGGACCGGCCAAAGAGAAAGACACACAAGACCCGGCTAGGGTTGTCCGTACCTAGCCGGCGGCATTACTTGACAATATTATTAGTAATATTAGCAATAGTTAGTTTCCTTTCAAGGAAGATATTATTAGCAATATTGCTAATAATGCCTTTCCTTGAAAGGAAAGATATTACTTGGCAATATTATTAGTAATATTATTAGCAATAATTAGTTTCCTTTCAAGTAAGATATTATTAGCAATATTGCTAATAATATCTTTTCTTTCAAGGAAAGAAATTACTAGTAATATTATTAGCAATAATTAGTATGATTTAGTTTCCTTTCCAACAAATTATGGTTAGCAATTGTAGCCATCCTCTATTTATATATAAAGGTGGAAATTCTCTTGAGAAGATTATAAAAGAAAAGTTTAATCAAAAATATAGGCGGTACTTCTCCCGATCTGAGAAGCGCATGCGCCTGCGACAAGACGCAACACCAAGGCCGACCGGTCATAAGACCAGACGGCTTATTCATCGTCTTCGTCCCATCGTCCAGTTACGCGTGCCTTCGCTAAGCAAGAAGAAGCGCGTAACAGAAATAGAACCATAAATATGTGAGGAAAGAATCTGCAAAATGATAACAGGATCATCCCAAAGAAACAAGGTTCAAAAACAGCAGTACTATGTGACTAAAATCATTTACTATCAAATTACACTTTGAACTCTCTTGGCACCTCTTATTCAGATAGTCTTCAATCTCTGCACCAGTGAATATTCAGTTAATTTGTTGTACAGTTGTACTGATGCCAAAACCTTGCGAACCAGAAGAAAGTTGGTCACTGAACTTTGATGTTCACATGATAAGTCCCTCGAGAGAATGCCAAGACACGTGTTGAAGGCACTTACCTTCTAAAATTTGCAGCCAGTTACAACAACAACAAAGCCTTCCAAACTTTTGGGTTGGCTGTTTGAATCCTCCTGCATTCAGCTCTGTTAAGGATCATGTCCTCTCTAATGCAATGCTAACAAAAAACATCTTTCTTTGAAACTTTAAGCCATACTTAGAAGGATTAATTATGGATTGGTAACTTGAAATTATAATTCAAGTGGTGCACAAATGTTTAACCGGATCCATCAATGCGATCGTGTAAAATCCAAATAGATTCAATTTAGCCTAACCTATGCCCAAAAAGACTAAATTAATAAAGTGGCAGCCAAAATAAATATGGGTCAATCAAATATATTTAGATAGAATCAAAGATGATAAAGATGCATGTCAACTTAAAGGTGTCGACCCAGAAACACTTGACTGATGGAGCAAAGAAAGTGGAGACAGAAGGGGAGGCCCCACCAAAGGTCATCATGGAAGCATCAATAGTACCAATGTGATTGATAACCTCCCTAATCATCACAACATCAAAAGAGTAGATAGTAAGTCCGCTCGATGTTGCCCTAGTCACACTTAAAAATGCCAACGCTGAAATAAGACAGAAGTTCTTACAGCCTTATACCGCCATCAAATTGCAACCACCAAAGAGTTTCATTGCATCCCTTCATCAAATCTCCAACATCAAGCACCCAACCGCCCCTAACAAGATCTTCTTTACAGAAGAAGAAGAAAAATCTTCTTTACACATTTGTCAAAATATTATAAAGGAAAGCGCTCGAGTCTTTTGTATTAGGAGATGGAAAATATTCTAGAATCTTCATTCGTATATAATTCAGTAATCAAGTGTCAGACTGTCATTTTGTATCTGGTCCATATATGTGAACAGCAAAATGAAAGGCATGGTCCGTAATATATAAACAAACTTACAACTAGCCTAGAAGGCTAGAACCCTATGCAGAAGTGTTTGCTTTTTGAGCTTTGTCATTTATATTAATATTCTTCTTCTCAAGCCTACTTCCACATTATTTATATACATAGAGATCTCTCACTAGTTGTTCGAGAATGGGATTGATCGACCAATCGGTGTGAATCCATTTTATCAGGTGACTGATTAAGCAGAATTTCCAAGTGGACGTATAACTGAGATTAATTGGCCCCTTAATCTGATAGATAATCTATTGTTCTCATAACTGGGGGAGGAAGTTGCATGAGCATGGTTGCGCAAGTGCTAGTATGGTTAACCGGCTGTGAACCGAAAGCATAATGAAACAACTTAATAACATTGTCTCGCATACATACTGCCAGCAACTTGCAATGCATGAGGAGACTGACCATACTGGAATAAGATCCCTATTTAGCTTGTCATCCCATCTCTTTCAACAGATATTACATTTTTTTCAAATTATTTATCATGCTACCAGCCGCACGTCTTCAAAATTCGCAAATACATCTATTAAACAAGTTCGCCATCAATAATTCGTCTTATTATATTGTACTTTATAAGCTTTCCGTTATAGTGATTGTCACTCGGCGTATAGTTGCAAACTTCTGCCAGACCAAAATTTGGACAAATAAAAATTAAATAAAGGCCAGCAATTTACTTATCTGCAACATATACTTATGCAGATATGACATATTACTTAAATCAGTATATGGATATATAGACTGTTGTAGAAATTAGAATGCTAAAATAACTTCTTGGCCTCCAAAACTTTAAGTGGGAAATTGAAATTCCACAAGCATATAATAACAAATGCTCACTATAAACACAATTAAAATGGTCAAAGAGCTTACTGTCAAGTTTATTATAAGATTCTTCAGAAATTGTATACTTCTCCACCAGTGAAGTGTCTTCCAACCAGCCACCAGAGGTTACAGATGAGGGATCCAGATCTATAATATGCAACCGGTACCTTTACAAGATTAAAAACTATTCAAACAAAGAAAGGAAGAAAATATAGAATCATACAAGGAGATAAAGGTAGCCTGAAAGATGAGAGGTCCAAGCTTGTAGCCAAAATAAAGTAACAATGTAACTTCTTGGATAACACATAAAAGGACTTCTCATATAGATTGTTGATTTGAAAAAGTTTGGTAAGAAGATAAGATGTGGTATTTCTTGAAAACCAAACATTTAGAATACTTCAGCAAATAAAGCTGATGAAGGCGAAGTTCAACCTTCTCATGATGATTTTGTCGATGTTAATCTCATTCCTTTTCAAGTGGTTCGTGACGATAAGTGAGACATCCAAGAACATAATACCAGTGATACTTGTTATGAAATATCTACCAACGATTTTGTCTGAAGCATGAGACAATCTAGGCAAAAAACAAAAGCACCGGAATTGAGAAGATATGCTACTGACCAACAAGTTTAATTTCATGGAGGTAACCAAAGAATGAGTATGTCATGCTCAGGGATGGTGGTGAACCAGTAATTGTAATGAAGCTCGAGAATATGAGTTTGCAGGAGTAATTGAAAACTAAACAAGACGAGATCAGTGGTTGCATACATAAGAATCATACTTGTGATTTGGTAAACGTTCCTAAAGGTGTTGATTTTGATGAAATTTTCTTGTGAACATGGAAGATGACATATATTCAAGTTGTCTGGCATGGCCGCTAGCATGATTCTGTTTTGGAGGTCAAACAAGATCTCAAGTATGCTTTCCTATGTGGTGAATTAAGAGGAGAAAATCTATATGGATATCAGAAAAGCTTCAAGTCAAAGGAAAAGAAAACTTATCATGCAAGTTGAGGAAAGCTTAAATAGGCTCAAGCAATATCCTCGTCAATAGTTTAAGAGGTTCAGCTCTTTCGACCAATCATGGTTACAGAGTGAAACAATGTGCATCAGTCAAGAAATTTAGTGAGTCGTCTAATTCTCTTCCTCTTAGTGGATGACATGTAGTTTCAAAATTCAAATAGCAAGTAAACTATGAAAAAGTCCAAAGAGGAGTTAAGAAACTCCTCTGTTATAAAAGACATACGTCCCACAAAGCAAATCTAATCTCGTGCATATAATTTCTTCTGACAAAAGCTTGAGCGGTTATCAGAAGAGAACGAGTGCTTTTTTATCTTTTCGCATCTCGGATGCTTGGGAGTCAGATTATCGGCTTCTTGTAAACCCTTGACGGGATTCATGGTCGAAAAAACTAGCAGCAGCTCCCGCTAAAGCAGTTTCGACCACTCCCGTCATTTCGTCATCCTTGAAACGAAACCGTCGGTATTAAGCTTTAGCCCCACGGACGAAGGGCGCCACTTAATCCACATACCTCTTGTAGCCCTTGGTTTAGGCAACTGAATGCCGCAAAGGTAAGACCATCCTGAAAAGAGAGGTCTTCCGCTGGCCTGAATGCCGTAAAAGTATATTGGAGACAGAGACAGATTTCTAAAAAAAGGCAAGTAAACAAGTTTACTTAAATATTATTTGATTTCTATTTTCAACAGATTATTTGAGATGGACAATTGTGAAATGATCTTTTTTCTCGGAAAGGTACTTAAAAGAGATATCGCATGAAGAAAGCAAGCCAGGTGTTTCTCTTCTTATGAGCTATGGGTCACTCTTCAACTTGGGCTCCAGGCAGAGCCTTCTTGTGTGAGAATAAAAGAGAAAATGAAGAATGTTTCCTATGCTTCGGCGATTGGTAGCTTGATAGATACCATGGTGTGTACACAGCTGGATATGGTGCAAGTCACTGATGTTAGCCACTTTTTACAAACTTGGTTAAAGAACACCCTTGGTGGTAAACCATTACCAATATCTTCACAACATTTTATTTATGTAGCGATGGTGTCCATAGTTGTTGGTTGGTTTCACAAATGCAGGTATGGCCAAAGATGTTTACTCAAGGAAGTTATTTCGGGTACCAAGTCAAATTTAAATTTGATCAAACCATTTATTTAGATGTAACAATATATTATTGTAGGGAGCACTAGCACTGAAAACTGGGGTCATGCCTGTGTAGCATCATGTCGGACACGGCTCGACCCTCCAAAATCAGTGTTGCGTCCCTATAGTATTTGCGTCCGTGGAATATAGGTGGATGCTTAAGCGGGCGGCACAACTAACCTCTACGTTTTATCTATCCACATTAAGAACAACATTTCCGCCTAAACTTTATGATTGTCAAGTTCTTACTTGTCATCTACTCCTATTTTTATATTAGTCTTCCAGATTGTTCTGGCCAGTTGTTCTTGAGTTAGCCGCTATAACTCAATATTAATAGTATCATCCACCCAACAGAACCTGATATATATCTGATATGTCATAAATAGCATAAAAATGTTCAAAATATCAGACACTAAATAGCACTGGTCTAGGAAGCAGGGATACTTGGCATCGTGTAGGACGCAATTCGGACTTGGACGCTCAGTGGGAGAGCAGATCGAAAAACAAAGAAAGCGAACCAACTAACCCGTTCTGCGGAGAGTAGAATCCGAAGGGTCTAGTGTTATCGCCGATATCGCACACTTTGGCTCCGAAGTCGTCGTAGAGCTCGAGGCGCATTGAGTCGACGGAGGTCCCGCACTTCTTCCAGAGCTTCTCCTTCACCGACTCCACCGTCATCTGGAGGAGCGGATCGAACGATGATTAGGGTTAGGGTTTCGGTGAGGAATGGAAGGGGCGGTAAGGTTACCTCCGGAGAGAAGCGGACGTCGGAAGCGAAAGTCTTGATGTTGGAGTGCGTCACCTGGAGGAGGACGGAGTCGTCGGTCGGAAGCTGAAGAATGGAAGCCATTACTTCTTCCTTTTTCCCTTTTTTCCTTTTTTTTTCCCCGATTTCTACTCATTTTGTTGGGTCAGCGAGAGATGAGTTATACATTGGACTCCCTGCATGTTTCATTATTGTCGATCCCTCTCTTGATAGGTTTTTTATTTTATTTTTTTTCAGATGTCCTACTTAATACGTTTGGAATTTTGTGCACGTTGTGTTGTATATCTTTTGAGTCCGCTATCCCCAACTTTAATCATTTATAAATAAAATGTATAATACGTCTTTGTGGCTTGATCAATTGATCTTTCGCCATCCAGCAAAGTCTTATGCCTCTCTCCGATAACCACAAGGGTCACTCGAGTTCGACATCTCTCTTGGTAGTATATAATCCGTCAATTTGTACAAACAGTATATAAATTAGTAAAACACATTGAATACACTTCACATGGTGATAAAAGTAAATGGGCCACATGTAGTGGCTCCTTTATTTTTATGAAGAAAGGAATATACTTTTTAAGACAAAGCAAAAAGTTTTCTTAAAATGTAACTTTGTCCTCTAAATTTTCCTCCAAAATTATACATGTATAAATTATCAAATTTGACTTTGGTTTTATAAAATGCACTTAGGGACTGCTTGGTAATTGTTGGATAGTGATTAAGAGTTATTTTTAAAGTACCGATTATGAATCCATACGATAGGTACGAATTTATGTGATTTTAAGTAGCGGCTTTTAAATTAGTCCAACTCATACTTGATAATTAATAGGCGAGCAGTTCTAATTTGTTTAAAATTATTCATATATAAACAAAAGTCCTCTCAACCACAATATTATATCATCGTCTATTGTTACGTTAGAAATATATATATATATACATATATATATATATATATATATATATTGCAGTCACCGGTTGGAGGAAGAAGTATCGCAAACGAGCAAAGGAAAGACGATAAAAGTAAATAAAAGACGAGAAAGATAAAATAGGGTATTAGACTATTTTAGGAGCAGTTGTAATTACGTTTTTTTGTAGGAGTATAAATGGAAAAAATAATTAAAACTCTCAAAATCTATTGATTTTTTTTATAAAGACGTACAAAATTATATTACATTCAAAAAAAAATTTAGTCGACAAAAAACTGTGCCTAAAAAAATACGAAGCATAATTTTTTTTAAATATTTCATAAATGGTCGGCTAAATTTTTTTCCCAATATCGATTAAAATATTATTGTCAAAATTATCCTTAATGTACTTTACTTCTTATTGAAGACCCCTCTTGCGGACTAGTGGATATCGAATATGAGACTTATATTATGTCAATTGCAAAAAAAATAAAATTTAACAATATAATATAAAAAAAATTATTATTATAATATTCATTATATCCGAAAATTTATTTATGTAGTATAAAATTACGTTAAGAGTTATAGGCTCAATTATAACAATCTAACATTTATAAAAATATATATAAATACAAGATCTATTAAACAATTTAATTTAATATAAAATATAAAATCTATAGATTTAGGATTAGTAATCTATATCGACCATACCCACGATAAGTAAATCTAATAATTCTTAAAAAATAAAAAAAATCATGAATACATTTAAAAATACATTAATATATTTATGTAGTTTAATATACATAAATATACCACATATAATTTTATGAGTATTTACATAAAAAAAAATTCAATGTTGCATATTATTGCTATTTGTTACATATATGAATAATATGTGACGTCTGCTTGTAACTTGTACATGTTACTGATATCTGTTACATATGATAGACATGTGATATATACATGTGACTTGTGATTGTTGCATCTAACTTGTAATGTCGATACCTAACTTGCTACATGAATACCTAACTTGCTACAATTCATGTGTGACTTTAGTAATGAACTTACGATAATGGTACGTGATGTGACATTCTCGTATAACCTTTTATACTACTATCTTACTTGAGATAAGCATAAGTGACTTATGTCCTTGATACATTACTAGTGATATCAACATATAACATATTATTTGTCATTGTATCATATTATAACTAAATTATACGTTACACGCAAACTGAGTGAAAAATAGAAAAAAAAAATTACTAAAGTTAATGGAAATAAATCATATAAAGATGAAATGCATTTAATTATTTTAAGATCATGGATGCAAACTGCAAAAAAAAATAGAGTTTGGGAGCGATCGACGTCAAAGACAAAGTTCAACACGTAAATTAAGGAGAAAACAACTAATTAGTGGACACGGGGGTCCACATCTCAGTCGTTGTTGATATTGTTTCCGTTGGGAACTTTCTTAAGAGGTATGTGCAATTAATGCAAGTAATTTTTTCTTTAAATCTTCATATTACTTTTATAGGATATCATAATAAAATAACATGGTGAGAAATAAGCGACAATAGATTTCTACACGGGTACTAGCATAATTATCTTAAAAAAAAATTGTGCGGGTACAAAAGGACATCATGTTCCGAAAAGTGGCCATGCAAAATGTAAATAAATGGGAATATAGGGTTGTATATACAAATAAACATTAAAAATAAACTAAAAGTTGAGGAGGAACCTCTACTGAAAAAAGGAGTATATGAAGCCGTATCAAAAATTTATAATATTTGATTGATTGAAAAATACAATTTTAGCTTCATCCTTTTAAATACATGCATAAATGAATTATACTTTAAGCGGACACATAGCCACGGAATATTCCTTAAGAGAATACATAGGCAAATCTGGAACAATTATTTTTAACATAGTAGACAACAACAATCGATGCATTTTATTGACACATAGGGATGACAATTTTCCTCTGTCACTCCCCGTTTCCGATATACGTATTTGGAACGTATTCTTTTTTTGCCTATGTTATTTATTTATTTCATGTTAATTAGGTTGCATGTCATGGAGACTAGACCCATTATTTGGTTCAATTAGACTCATGGTTTAATTGTTGGATTTGTTTGGTCATTAGTTGAACCCATTGTCTAAACCTCAAACCCTAGCTATATAAGCTAACTTATTTCTCTTTTTTTTCTCATTTCTCTCTTTTTCTCCTTCTTTTATTTGTAGGCAAGTACACATTGCATGACATGAAAAAATCCTTTGATTTTAGTTCTTTCTCTTTACTTTCATTTTATTAGTCTATTATATGTACATTATGATTCTAAACACTGTTAATAAATGAAGTTTTCGATTTTTATGGATAGATTCGTGTAGATCTATATTTTTTTTTAAGGATTTGCATGGGTTCCAAAAGTTTTTATTTGTTTTGATCTATTAAAATATGGTATTTTAGAAAAATCAGTTTTTTTTGTTGATAGAACATTCCATTTCAGGCGTTTTGGCTTTTTGTTCACTTAATTTGGAGTTAAAATAAAGTTTTTATGGAGAAAATACTTTTTGATTTTTTTGGAGTTTTTCGTCATGGCGAACTTGTTGTCTGGAGAAGACGAAGTGCTCATACGGCCATCACCATATACGGCAGATAGTGCTATACGGCCTGAGCTCTGTGTCACGACCAGTACCCGGTGTAGGGATGTAAGTAGTGAACAACGCCCAGCCTACGTCGCAGCATCGACGGTAGAACGTTGTTTGGGTATACTATCTATCTAGCAATCAAGATATAATATGCCACCAATGTAATATGAATATACTCAATCACAGATCTATAGATGGAATAAGCACGAATATGATAAAAGAATAGAAGAGTCACAAATACAACTCATGAGACAAAAATAATATCCAATGAGTTAGAGAAATACTAATAACAATGCTGGAGACAATTATAGTACAAAAGAAAACTAACTACTAAGATACGAGCCATGGGTCATCTGTCTCAGTCGGGATGAGTCCCTCATGAGCCAAGGTCTCTGGCTCTAAGCCAACCACGTCCTGAGGCCCGTAGTGAGTGGGATACCACTCATCAGTGTCATATAAAAAACAAATCAGTCAGCAAAGGAGCAGAGTACATCTCTAATAACAGTTCTAATAAATAATATAAACTATGTAACAGTAAATAGACGTGAATATACAAGATGCAATATACAGATACAAGAGATATGCAATAAAGAAAATAATGGAAATAAATACGAGATGAGAAATATAGAAATAAACAAGAAATACTAATGACTAAGTGAGTGAGTACCAGCTTTAACATGTGATCGACTTGGGAACTTGATACAAGAATTATGACCTAGTTAATCATGCGTGCGGTGTATGATTAACATTATTCAATAAACAAGACATGATACAAGGAGGGTATTCTTACATATCTACACTACATACTCCCCGCCCCGACTGGTATAGTGGATCCAACAATGGTACGTTATGACACGGGATTCTCTGGAAAGGTAACAAGTCTCCCCAATAATCAGTGTCTATACATGTACAAGAAGAACAAGAAAACACGACTTGCACAAAATACACCATACATACCAAGGAATAACATCTCATGACGAGATCCGGATATACCAATTTGTGTGACCATCATGTCAAGAAATCAAGGATATCTACACTAGATACAAAAGATATAGATGATATCATAAATAAAAAACTATCAGAGAATGTACTTGCCTGGAATCCGATAAATAGTATCAAAGATGTCCGGTACGGTACCCCGAAGACCTAAATATGGAATATTACATCAATACAAGGTTTTGAAATAAAATAAGTTAAATTAGTCAACTTCTAGGTCAAAAAGCCATTTCTAAGTCAAAAGAGTCAAACTAGGTCAACTAGTCAAACTTGGTCAAACTAGCTATTTCTAGGTTGTATGAGTCTATCTCTAAAATATTGGATCCATACACTATGTAACTAGGCCACACTAGCTATGCTAAGATACTAGGATGCAAACAAGATACCGTATCCTAAGATGCACAAGTTTTAGATATGAAAATACTATAATATATATATACAATCAACAATATATAATATTCCTAACTAAACTAATGCTAAGTGGATACCTTGGCTTTGAACCAATGTGGTATCACACCACTACACACCCATCTTGATACTCAAACCCAAATACCTTGGATACAACCCAATACCTTGAGTATCCATCAATACCTTGACATTACCTTGGTATCACAAGGTAATGTTAATTCTAACATATAACTAACTACCCAAAACTATAATAACATGCATTAACTAATACAATACTACTAACTACCTACTAACATACCAATACATATATACATACATACATATAACTACTAGTAAACAAGTATATATATATATATATATATATATATATATATATATATATATATATATATATATAACATATCGATATATATACATACATATATACAATAGAGATACATATACTGTAACGACCCGCTCCGCTCAACCCGGAGAGCCGATTCAAACGGCACAGATTTAGAGAACCAACCTGCCTTGCTCAGCAAGATGGCTCGTTCGATGCAAAAACATCCATACTGGGATCTTCAAATGGAGCCAAACTTAGACTTTTAGAGACGCGCTCGGAAATAAAATAAATGCTACATGCTAGTTTCAGGTGATAACCTTTGTATGCTAATAAAAGAGATGAATGCACATAGTTAAGGGGATAACCCCGTCTTATCGTTTTATAGAACACGGAGATCTTGCTTGCTAATTGTATGATCGGGCTTGTCGAGTCGTACGATAGTAACTGTTTACACATATATGCCACATAAAGTAGTTGAGTTTATGTTGTGGCACCGCACGAAATGGAACATGGGATAGAGTAAAGTCATGTTGCATTCATAGGACGAGGAAGACTATCCAGTAGTCGTTCCGAGTCAGGAGATGGAAAAAAGAGAAAGTACTCGGGATATACATATCACCGAGGCAGTCCCTAATAAGGGAGCTGCGTAAAGAAGATAGATCCGAGTGTAGTCCTCGGCAAGGATTCAACCGAGTATAGTCCTCGGTTAGGATTGGAAGTGGGAGAGTAGTTGCATGGTCACGGACAACTGGTTGTGCACCAGGTAGAGAGAGTCCTCGACACGATTGCTGAGGCATCCGAATCGTGTCAGCCCGGGAGGACAGAGTGCCAGTGTAGTCCTGGCAATACGCTAGCTGATGACTAGCGGGCGAGAGCGGGACATCCAGCAAGGCTTGCTACCGACCTGGATGGGCGCCGACTCGTTAAACGGTTGGGAGGCCCAACAAGGCTAGCAACCGAGCTGGAAAAACAGCCATCCATCGCAGATTATGTCCGATATGGCTAACAGAGACAGTGACCTTCATATAGATAAGTCATGTTTGCATAGCGATAATCCACATTCAGTAGATGAGTAGCGTAAAAGAGTGTAATTGCACAACATTAGCATATTCAGAATGGATGGACGATAACTGACATTGTTCTAGTAGAATGGGTCTGCAGCAAGGACACGACATAACACTTGGGCTTTATATATGTTCTTTGTTATTCAGTATGCCATTGTTTATATTGTTGCATATGACAGGGAAGGCCGAATGGTAAGGAATGGTAAGACGAACACAGTTGTTCATTATTATGACATTGTTGTACAGACACGGATATTGCTTTCATTATATTGCCATGAAAATGACTCTAAGGTAAAGATTAGAAAGACAACAAAATCTGTCGGTGCACATAACTAATGAACGTGCTTGTTTTATGGCGTGGGCGAGAGGCCTCCCCACCAGTGCATTCAATGTACTGATATTCAAGCAGAATGCATGCAGGGTGTGTAAACCCCCTAAATTTCCAAATTATTAAATCTTGGATTTTTCCCAATTTTCTGGAATTTTCTGGGAATTTTCTGTAATTAAAATCAAGCTTTTCAATTAATAAATGATTTTTAATTAGCAATAAATAATCTTAAAATATCATGAAAATAATTTTTTTGGGTGTAAAATGAAAAATTGGACTTAGGGTAATTTTTTTGGATTTTTCTGGGCCTCAGACATATTTTTAAATGCCTGAAAACTATTTAATTAATTAATTAAATAATTATCTATTTATTTATTATTTATTATTTATTATTTATTTTATTTTTATTATTTTTCTGGCCCATTAGGCCGCGGCCCAGCCCGCTAACCAGCCCAGCCCAGCCCCCTTTCGGGTCGGGTCGGGTTCAGCCGAACCCGACCCGCCGCAGCCCGACCCGCCCGCGTGCACAGTCCCCCCACGTCCCGCGTCCCACGCCGGCCGCCGCGCGCAGCGCCGAGCGTCCCGCGCCCCGCCCGCCGCGCTCCCCGCGCCCACGTCGCCCCCGATCCGCCTTGGCCGGCCCCCCTGCAACCGCCCGTTCCCCTATAAATACCCCGACCCCCGGCCGCCCTTCGACCACTCGCTCCCTCGCCCTAGCCACCGCCTCCGCCACTACGCCGCCAGCGCCGCCTCGCCGACGACGCTCCGCCCGCCGCAGCTCCTTCCCCCTCCCGTCTCCGCCTCTGGAGCCCCGCCAGCGGCCGCCTTCGGTCGACAGCAACCCCAGCAGCACGAACAGCAGCCGCAGCCGCCTCTCCGGCAGCCTTGAGCCACCGCCGCCCCCGTGAACGACGCGCCGCCTCTCGGCGAACAGTCCCCCGCCCTCGCCGGCCGCCCAGCAGCCGCCCTCCGCCATCCACAGCCGTTCTCCGACGAAAACCCTAACCCTAGCCCTAATTTTGGATTCCGTGTCGGACACGACACGGACACGTCTCGACCCTGATTTTCGGGTCCCCTTCAGGTGCGTGTAACTTTTTGCTTGTAGCTCCGTTTTCGATTCCGTAAATTGCGTTGTGAAGCCTGTATGACCCTCTCGGTGTCCGGACAAACTGTTCGGGACATCGCGTCCTGTGGTGATCGCACACCGCGATCCAAAAACAGAAAAAACCAGACCCTGTTTCACCCCCGGAACTGAGTACGCCCCGCCAAACGGGACGACTTGGTCGCGTGCGGTCTTCACAGATACGTACGCACCGTCGATACGGACGTGTGAGATTTTGCGGAAGCTGATTCGGGTGTGCGTGCACACCGGAATCAACGCGTATCCGCGGACATCGCCCCGTATCCGGCTTTTCTGCAATTTACCCTAACTTCGTGCACACTCGTCAGATCGAGACAAAACTTACGCCATCGGACTCGTAGCGATACGCTGGTCCTGTGGGTCAAGTTTGGTTCGATTCTGAGAACATTGACGAAATCGCGTGTCGTGGGCCCCACAGGCCCCGCTCGACGGGCGATTTTGTGTTCGACTCATCGGAATCCAAATCTGGAAGTTCCGTTGGGTTCGTATCAGCGTTCCTGACCTGTTGACACTAAGTTTGGTGAATTTGGAGACCTTTGACCCGGACGCGTTTTTCGGTGCAAAGCGGGCCACCGGCGGACCCCGTTTTGACCCGAAACTGCCATTTTTGTCCTTGTCTCCAAATTGGACCCAAGGACAGGCATTTCTAGCTATTTGACATCTTCTGAGAGTGATGGTAATGTCTATTTCAGCTTTTGGACTCATCTTTGGACTTTTTCCCCAAGAACCAATTAATCAGATCCAAACAACAGGCAAGTACCTGCACCTCAAGTTAATCTTTATATATTGTGATAATTAATTCCCTGTCTTACATGTACCCTTGATGATTACACATCGTGTTAGAAATGTTGAATTTCATGTCTTGAATATTGGTAGTTCCTGTCTTGTTTTTCATGTCGGGTGGGAGAATACTAGGAGGCATGTAGTTTACCCTTTCCCCTGTCGTGACTGCTAGCTTTTGGTACGCGACTGTACCATCAGCCTGATACTCGATTATTCCTGACTGCTAGCCGCCTATGGCATGCCTGATTAGCCTTATAAATCCCTACATGCCAACTACGTATTCTAAAAACAAACACAAGTACACACATATAGTTTCTGGTTATTTCTTGCTGGCTATTGTAGTTTCATTTCCTGTTTCATTTATTTCTGTTTCTCATATTCCTGTTTACAGTTAACTCTGAGATAATAATGTTCTGTTAATGCTGTTTCTCAACATGATATCCAATATTTAATTGTCATAAAATATTTAGTTTAACCTTGTCGTGCATTGTTTGCTTTGCTCCTTTCCTGACTGGATCTGTTGATTTAGGCGATGATGATGACCTTGCTCCTACTTATTATGGTCCCTATGAGGGGACTGATGATACCTATGAGGAGCCAGAACCCACCCAGGAGACCCCTGCTGCTGAGTAGCTAGTAGTAGCTATCTTTCATTTCTATTTCTTATCTTATTTATCTGGTTTGTCCCCGATTTCAGTATTGAATTTCTGTACTTAAACATTTGAATCTGTTGTCACATTTATTTTCAGTTGAAATCTTAAGTTTCATTTCTCATTATTATCTTGCCTATATTGTTGTGAATGAGCTAGTTAGTAATTATGGATTGACCTAGACAGCGTACTACCGCCGACTCTGCGGCGTAGGCTGGACGTACCCACGCACTCGTGCCCGAACTTCCGGGTGCGGGTCGTGACACGTTTTTATGGTGGCCCATGCAGGTCCTATCCTAAAATAGGGTAATACCCTAGGACAGGGTATGGAATAAGATTGAGGATTCTAGTAAAAGCTCATTCACAGTATAGCGTCCTTATTTCAATTCTTGATATCATTGCTGCTCAATTTTTTTCTATCGCCCTTGATTTCCAAGTATTCTGATCTTCCTATCCCTTAATCTTTCAGAATGGTCCAGACCAGGAATACAGTAGGAGGCACATCAGAACCAGCTGAGCAGAATGTGCCCGAGACTCTTGCCCTCCCTCCGCCTCCATCTGTTCCGGCAGTTACCCTAGATGGGGCACAGCTGCTAGGAGTGTTCCAGGGATTGGTGGAATCCCAGAAAGAACAGACGGCACTTCTGCGGACCAGCCTCTCAGAAGCTCTTAAGCCCCAGGAGTCGTCACTCAAGAGGCCAGGGAGTGCCAAAGACTTCAAGAATCTAAGACCCCTGGAATTTTACGGAACTGAGGGCATTCTCTATGCCGATGAATGGATAGAGAATGTCGAGAGACTCCTGAAGACTGCCCGGGTCCCTGATGACCTCAAAGTGGAGTCCGCAAGCCTGCAACTGTTCGACATTGCTCGAACCTGGTTCAGAGATGAACCTCAACTATCTGCTCCCGACATCACCTGGGAAGATTTTAAAAGGCTATTCAAGGAGAAATTCTACCCCGAAGTGGCTCGGGAAGCTCTCGAAAGCCAATTCGAGAGACTAGAACAAGGTAACCTGTCTGTTGATGAATATACTGCTGAATTTAGCAGGTTAAGCCACTTTGCGGAGTACATGGTTCGTACCCCGGAGGACAGAGCCCGTAGATTCAAGAAGGGGCTGTCTCCGGATATTCGCCTTGCTGTCACCACCAGCCGAGCTCGTACCTATGAAGAAATCCTGAGCGTGGCACAGGGCGTAGAGAGAGATATGGAGCACAAACTGAAGCGAGAAAGAGATACCGGAAATGCAGGACCCAACAAACGCCCTTTTCAACAACAGCACCAGCAACAACAGCAGAGGGCCCCGCAGCAAACTCAGCATCCTCTCCCTCGAGCTCCAGCACCCCAACCCCAGGCTCAAAGACAGAACCAACAAGCTGCCCCTTGTGGCTATTGCCAAAAACCAGGTCATACTTGGCAAGTCTGCAGGAAGAGGCTAGGTGCCTGCCTCTACTGCGGCTCGGCAGCGCATCAAATGAGGGACTGTCCAGCTGCTCAAGAACGCCCAGCTGCACCAAAGGCTCCAGCCCAGACCAGGGCCCCAGCAGTACAACAAAGGGGACCCCCACTTCCAATACAACAACAACGCTTTGTTCAGCACCAACAGCAACAGAGGGGTGCACCGCAGCAAGGCCGTGCTTATGCAATGACTCTGGAAGAAGCTGAGGCCACAGCAGACGTGATCACAGGTTCTGTGCTTATAAATTCAATACCAGCTATTACTTTATTTGACTCTGGAGTTTCTCATTCATTCATGTCAGTAGATTTCCTTATGAAGCATAGCTTAAGCACTAAACCCCTTAGGAATTGTTATAAGATCATTACCGGTGGAGGAATTATTCCGGTTAGTGATGCCTGTAACAATTGTCCTATCACATTATGTGGAAGAGAACTGTATGCTAGATTACTTGTAATGCCAGTGCCCAGTTTTGACATTATACTGGGTATGGATTGGTTAAGTCAGCATCATGCCACAATAGACTGCCACAGAGGTTGTGTAATCTTCAGGCCACCTGACAAGCCAGAATTTGAATTTGCTAGAGGTTCTAGGAAAATGGGTAATAACAAAATTTGTGGAGCCCTAATAACAGAAGAAGTGCCACTACTTATCATCTCTGAATACCTTGATGTCTTCCCTGAGGATCTCCCAGGCCTACCCCCAGACCGCGAAGTTGAATTCTCCATTGACTTAGTGCCAGGAGCAGCACCAGTATCTCAAAATCCCTACAGAATTAACAAGAAGGAGATAATAGAACTAAATGAGCAAATCAAAGAACTAGAAGACAAATGCTTCATTAGGTCTAGTGTCTCACCCTGGGGAGCTCCAGTATTATTTGTGCTCAAGAAGGACGGAACATCCCGAATGTGTATTGACTATAGGGCCTTAAATGCCTTAACAATTAAGAATAAGTATCCCCTGCCCAGGATAGATGACTTATTTGATCAGCTGAGTGGAGCTCGGGTGTTTTCAAAGATTGATTTGAGGTCTGGTTACCACCAAGTAAGGGTGAGAAAGGAAGACATCCCTAAAATTGCTTTCAATACCCGGAACGGACACTACGAATTCTTAGTAATGCCGTTCGGGTTGACGAATGCTCCAGCAGTTTTTATGAACCTAATGAACAGAGTTTTTCAGCCATATCTAGACAAATTTGTAGTGGTCTTCATTGATGATATTTTGATCTACTCCAAGACCCCCGAAGAACATGAAGAACATTTGAGGTTAGCATTGGAGACTTTGAGGAAGGAAAAAACTTTATGGGAAATTATCTAAATGTGCTTTCTTCCTAGACAAAGTAGAATTCTTGGGACATGTTGTGACTGGGGATGGAATAGCAGTAGATCCTAAGAAGATAGCTGCAGTAGAATCCTGGCCCACTCCAGACTCTGTAGCTGAGATTAGAAGTTTCCTGGGACTAGCTGGCTACTATCGGAAGTTCGTGAAGGACTTTGCAAGAATTGCGGAGCCCATGACAAAATTAACAAGAAAGGATGAAGAGTTCACCTGGACTGATGAATGTCAGCGTGCTTTTGAGAAATTGAAGAAAAGACTGACCTCTGCCCCTATTCTGACCTTACCTTCCGGAACCGGAGGTTTCGCTATTTATAGTGATGCTTCTGGAAAAGGTCTAGGTTGTGTACTGGAGCAGAACAAGAAGGTAATAGCCTATGCCTCTAGACAGCTCCGACCTCATGAAAAGAACTACCCAACCCATGATTTAGAATTAGCAGCTGTCATTTTTGCTCTTAAACTTTGGAAGCATTATCTTTATGGAGAAAGGGTGGAAATATTTACAGACCATAAAAGTCTAAAATATATTTTCACCCAGAAAGAGCTAAACATGAGGCAAAGAAGGTGGCTAGAACTAATGAAAGACTTTGATATCACTCTTGAATATCACCCTGGGAAGGCAAATGTAGTTGCTGATGCTCTAAGCAGGTATCCTATGGCGATGTACTTGACTATGGACAGACACCTGCTGGAGGACTTGGAAAGTTTAGGTATTGAAGTAATTATCCCAGGAAAAGAAGGCCAAATGATGAACTTGCAGATTCAGTCTACTTTAATGGACAAGATCAAGGAGACTCAGTTCCAAGACGAAGGCCTGCGAAGCCTTCGAGGTCAAGTGCAAGCTGGATTAGTAGAAGAATTCAGAATTCACGAAGATGGATCACTGAGGCATGGCGATAGATTATGTGTACCTCAAGGAGACATAAGAGAAGAAATTATGCAAGAGGCGCACAGATCGCAGTACTCTATACATCCACTTCTGGAAGAGCTTACAAGCCGGTTTGGGGACTCAACTCAAATTCAGCACAGCTTATCATCCCCAAACCGATGGGCAATCGGAACGTACAATCCAGACCCTTGAAGATATGCTCCGTACATGTGTTCTGGATTTTGGAGGATCCTGGGAAGACTACCTACATCTTGTGGAGTTCTCTTATAATAACAGTTACCAAGCAAGTATTGAGATGACTCCATTTGAAGCTCTGTATGGACGAAGATGTCGTACCCCGCTATCATGGGACGACGTTGGAGAAAGAGCCCTGCTGGGACCAGAGATGGTGATCGATTCAGCTGAGAAGGTAAAGCAAATAAGGGACAGACTTCGAGTGGCTCAAGACAGGCAACGACATTGGACAAATAGCCACCGAAGGCCCTTGGAATTTGAGGTAATTAAATTTATAAAATTCAAGTCAATTTAAACATTTTTTATTATGGAACTAAGACTTGATTATGACTCTATTTTAAGGTTGGAGAGCTGGTATTCTTAAAGATTTCCCCGACACGTGGCACCATTAGGTTCGGAAGGAGTGGAAAACTCAGCCCAAGATTTATTGGACCTTTTGGCATTCAGGAGAAAATCGGAGAAGTGGCATACCGACTAGCATTGCCACCCTCTCTGGATGGAGTACATAACGTCTTCCACGTGTCGCAGCTGAGGAAGTACGTGTCAGACCCCAGCCACATTTTGGATCACTCAGAGCTCGAAGTAGGCCCAAGTCTGACTTACCAGGAGCAACCCGTGGAGATACTGGATCGCTCGGAGAAAGTCCTACGGAACCAGGTTATCTCCCTGGTTCGCGTAGCTTGGAAGCACCATTCCCCCGGCGAATCCACCTGGGAGCGAGAAGACGAGATTAGAGAGCGATACCCCTATCTTTTTGAACCCTGAGGTGTATTTTATTTCTCGGCATTTTCTTTCGTGCCTTGTTATTCTTAAATTTCGAGGACGAAATTTTTGTAAGTTGGGTAGGTTGTAAACCCCCTAAATTTCCAAATTATTAAATCTTGGATTTTCCCAATTTTTTGGAATTTTCTGGGAATTTTCTGTAATTAAAATCAAACTTTTTAATTAATAAATGATTTTTAATTAGCAATAAATAATCTTAAAATATTATGAAAATAATATTTTTGGGTGTAAAATGAAAAATTGGAGTTAGGGTAATTTTTTTGGATTTTTCTGGGCCTCAGACATATTTTTAAATGCCTGAAAACTATTTAATTAATTAATTAAATAATTATCTATTTATTTATTATTTATTATTTATTATTTATTTTATTTTTATTATTTTTCTGGCCCATTAGGCCGCGGCCCAGCCCGCTAACCAGCCCAGCCCCCTTTCGGGTCGGGTCGGGTTCAGCCGAACCCGACCCGCCGCAGCCCGACCCGCCCGCGTGCACAGTCCCCCCACGTCCCGCGTCCCACGCCGGCCGCCGCGCGCAGCGCCGCGCATCCCGCGCCCCGCCCGCCGCGCTCCCCGCGCCCACGTCGCCCCCGATCCGCCTTGGCCGGCCCCCCTGCAACCGCCCGTTCCCCTATAAATACCCCGACCCCCGGCCGCCCTTCGACCACTCGCTCCCTCGCCCTAGCCACCGCCTCCGCCACTACGCCGCCAGCGCCGCCTCGCCGACGACGCTCCGCCCGCCGCAGCTCCTTCCCCCTCCCGTCTCCGCCTCTGGAGCCCCGCCAGCGGCCGCCTTCGGTCGACAGCAACCCCAGCAGCACGAACAGCAGCCGCAGCCGCCTCTCCGGCAGCCCTGAGCCACCGTCTCCCCCGTGAACGACGCGCCGCCCCTCGGCGAACAGTCCCCCGCCCTCGCCGGCCGCCCAGCAGCCGCCCTCCGCCGTCCACGGCCGTTCTCCGACGAAAACCCTAACCCTAGCCCTAATTTTGGATTCCGTGTCGGACACGACACGGACACGTCTCGACCCTGATTTTCGGGTCCCCTTCAGGTGCGTGTAACTTTTTGCTCGTAGCTCCGTTTTCGATTCCGTAAATTGCGTTGTGAAGCCTGTATGACCCTCTCGGTGTCCGAACAAACTGTTCGGGACATCGCGTCCTGTGGTGATCGCACACCGCGATCCAAAAACAGGAAAAACCAGACCCTGTTTCACCCCCGGAACTGAGTACGCCCCGCCAAACGGGACGACTTGGTCGCGTGCGGTCTTCACAGATACGTACGCACCGTCGATACGGACGTGTGAGATTTTGCGGAAGCTGATTCGGGTGTGCGTGCACACCGGAATCAACGCGTATCCGCGGACATCGCCCCGTATCCGGCTTTTCTGTAATTTACCCTAACTTCGTGCACACTCGTCAGATCGAGACAAAACTTGCGCCATCGGACTCGTAGCGATACGCTGGTCCTGTGGGTCAAGTTTGGTTCGATTCTGAGAACGTTGACGAAATCGAATGTCGTGGGCCCCACAGGCTCCGCTCGACGGGCGATTTTGTGTTCGGCTCATCGGAATCCAAATCTGAAAGTTCCGTTGGGTTCGTATCAGTTTTCCTGACCTGTTGACACTAAGTTTGGTGAATTTGGAGATCTTTGACCCGGACGCGTTTTTCGGTGCAAAGCGGGCCACCGGCGGACCCCGTTTTGACCCGAAACTGCCGTTTTTGCCCTTGTCTCCAAATTGGACCCAAGGACAGGCGTTTCTAGCTATTTGATATCTTCTGAGAGTGATGGTAATGTCTATTTCTGCTTTTGGACTCATCTCTGGACTTTTTTCCCAAGAACCAATTAATCAGATCCAAACAACAGGCAAGTACCTGCACCTCAAGTTAATCTTTATATATTGTGATAATTAATTCCCTGTCTTACATGTACCCTTGATGATTACACATCATGTTAGAAATGTTGAATTTCATGTCTTGAATATTGGTAGTTCCTGTCTTGTTTTTCATGTCGGGTGGGAGAATACTAGGAGGCATGTAGTTTACCCTTTCCCCTGTCGTGACTGCTAGCTTTTGGTACGCGACTGTACCATCAGCCTGATACTCGATTATTCCTGACTGCTAGCCGCCTATGGCGTGCCTGATTAGCCTTATAAACCCCTACATGCCAACTACGTATTCTAAAAACAAACACAAGTACACACATATAGTTTCGGGTTATTTCTTGCTGGCTATTGTAGTTTTATTTCCTGTTTCATTTATTTCTGTTTCTCATATTCCTATTTACAGTTAACTCTGAGATAATAATGTTCTGTTAATGCTGTTTCTCAACATGATATCCAATATTTAATTGTCATAAAATATTTAGTTTAACCTTGTCGTGCATTGTGTGCTTTGCTCCTTTCCTGACTGGATCTGTTGATTTAGGCGATGATGAGGACCTTGCTCCTACTTATTATGGTCCCTATGAGGGGACTGATGATACCTATGAGGAGCCAGAACCCACCCAGGAGACCCCTGCTGCTGAGTAGCTAGTAGTAGCTATCTTTCATTTCTATTTCTTATCTTATTTATCGGGTTTGTCCCCGATTTCAGTATTGAATTTCTGTACTTAAACATTTGAATCTGTTGTCACATTTATTTTCAGTTGAAATCTTAAGTTTCATTTCTCATTATTATCTTGCCTATATTGTTGTGAATGAGCTAGTTAGTAATTATGGATTGACCTAGACAGCGTACTACCGCCGACTCTGCGGCGTAGGCTGGACGTACCCACGCACTCGTGCCCGAACTTCCGGGTGCGGGTCTGCGGCGTAGGCTGGACGTACCCACGCACTCGTGCTCGAACTTCCGGGTGCGGGTCGTGACAGGGTGCAGGGAAAACTCGTACGGATTCGGAGATCGCTTAACGAAATGAGGCGCCGGACCGCACTTGGCGTCTTGGAGCGTGGAGCACGGACCTGGAGCTCGCATATATGAGACATAATATATGGGAACGTTATCATCCAGATCGTTTGTATTGGTTGTAAGCCTAAGGGCATATTCATTGTAAGAAAGAGAGAGCATGAGCGATTTGTAATCTCGGCCTAGCGCCGCTTGTAATCTTTACTTCATATCAATAAAGAGTTTGCTTTGGATTCAATATTTGTGTTTGTTTTATGTTTTCGCTATGACGACTCTGCGAACTAGTTATCAACAGTCGTTTCGATATTTGCCTTGCGCGGGCACAACCTCAGGCTCGCGCGGCATCGCGTCCCGATGAAAACGATCGTCCCGCGGGAGCGCTGGCGCGGTGATTCACGCCTAGCGGGGACGGCCGAGTCTTGCGGGAGATCGGGGCATGACATATATATATATATATATATATACAATAGAGATACATATACATATACACACAAATCATCATATATATATGTATATATATATATATATATATATATATATATATATATATATATATATATATATATATATATATATATATAAAACCATCAATCACCATATATATATAATACTATAGATATACATACACATAAACACAATATCACTATACACACATATATACATAACCATACAATTATAATATTCTAATAGCTATAAACAAGTATATTGAAATGCAAGAAAATAAACACGTGGAGTGCATCGCACCCGTATCACACTAGATCTATGATACGCTTGCAATACGAGTCTACAACACCACCAAACGTACCCCGAAGGACATGAGCAAGTCTAAAATAATAACTATGAACGATACGAAGAGCTAAATATACATCTACGTATCCGTGTCAAAATGTGACATGCTCAAACCCCCGTATCGGAAGAAAATCCCCAAATTAACCCGTATCTCTAAATTATCGGAATACGGCATACGAGTATCCAATTATGAACATGATACTAGCCACACACAACCAAACACATGTCAATTTGGTCTAATTGATAAACACAAGATGTGTCAATCTCGAAATTCTCTAAAAATTGACACAAAATAACACATAACTTTCTCCATATGCCTCATATGAACCTAATTCCAATTTATATGGGTAGCCTTAGCATATGTGATGGTTTCTAATAATTAAAACACATATTTAGAGTATAATTAAAGGGGAAGAACTAAATTGTACCTATTGGGAGATGGATTTCCAATGAAACCTCCAATTTTAGTGAAAAGAGCATTCAACTTGTAGATCATTGGTTATTCCTTATAGATCCTTGCTCTAATAGCATCTAATGATAATTTGTGAAAAAAATTGGATAAAATTTGATGTGGGAATGAAGAATTTGGAAGAAAAAATTCTATATCTAGATTTGAAATAAAAAAATGAAGAGAGAATTTTCCCTCAATTTAATACATGCTCGGCCACTTAACCCCCTCCCCAAGCTATGTAAAGTCTAAAATACCCCTTGGGGTCTCTCATAAAGAAATAATTAATGAAGGAAGATTCTAGTCTAATGAGTTTAACTTAATTAATCATCCTCCTAATGAATGGGCTTCTAATTGGGCTCAATTCTAACTAGATTTAAATGTTGGTCCATGGATCTAATCTAAATTAGTTAGGTCCATTAACATAAGTCCAAAACAATAACTAACATATAACAATAAATAAATAATATAATAAATAATACAACATGCACAATATTTAATTAATTATGAAATGACCAAAATATTATTTCCTATAAAATATGGTAGTGACACTCAGCGCCGCATATACCTTCCAGCATGCGTCCATCTTAAGTTGGACCATGACTGATTATTTCACAAAGTGTTCTAAGTGACATAATTTCTTGTGTTTTACTCGCTGAACAAATGAGAAATTTCCTAAGTCCAAGAGACATCCATGCGGCAAGCATACTCATGCGACAAAGACTATGCGCCTCTTCTCTTGTGGATGCATAATCATGTTTCGCTCTTGCACATTCTTTCTACGAGTTTGTCTTTTCTTCCTGACACACTTTATGGCTGGTCACATCCATCACTTCAGTCACTTCTCTGACACATATTAATGTACATCACTGAACACTTGTCCCGATGAGTGGACTTTACCCTGTCATATGCGGCCAACTTTCCATGCGGCACCGATCCATATGCGGCCGACTTCCCATGCGGCACCGACCTATATGCGTCCGACTTCCTATGCGGCACTGACTTTATGCGTCCCTGGTCCTCATGCGGCCTATGTGCACATTTTTACTGTTTTGCTTGGTTTGTATGCTTTATTGAATTTTTGTGATTCCATGTATGATTTTAATGATTGCTAATGTATGTGAGCTAAGTGACCGTGTGTTAGACTTGACTATGTGCTAGAACCCATGTGATTTACCAATGATTGGTAACTTTGCTCGACTATTGGTATCCGTGCTGATACACTTACAACGTGCTATGTGTTCCTACGTGCTAAGTGCTTCTACGTGATTATATTACATGTTTCACACCAAGGCGTGCCTACGTCCTAAGTGACATGTGATATGATACAATTCCTCCAACATGGACATTATAGTTGGTCAATAACCAAGCAGGTTAGGATTTGTTTGAATGTTGCATCACGCTGGGGTGAATCCAAATTTAACTGCAAAGTGACAAAGCAGACTATGGTACGACATATAAGGGGAGTAGCATGTGACCATGCCATGTGAGTCCAGCTAACCATAAGGTTAACTAGGCAACTAAAATATGTAAAGCATTGGGAGGGACGGAATCCCGATATCGTGCATAACTAGCCACCCTCAATCATTATAGGGGAGTGAAGGATGGCCCCCATAGATATTGTTTTAAATCCTCATTAGCGGATGGCAATATTCGACTATTATATTGTACTATGTGTTCAATGCGATCTTAGCACGTGGCCTTATGAGGGACCGGTGCATACTACTATGTGCTATACGACGATTCATGGCTCGGCTAGCCCCTGTTAGAATATGATTCGATCTGAGGATTCTTATTATATGCATAATATTTTTGGGATAACCCAGACTCCACCTAGTAAGTCGTACAAGTGATTGGCCGAGTATGTAACTGAACATGATTGTACAGTGTACCTTATGTAAAATAGTTTAGAGACATGTACTATCATGGTGCGATGGTCTAACCCTTGTCCTTATTTGGTTGTAGGGTTAGATTGTTTTATCGCGATATGCCATGAACCGAAACTATAAGACATGACTATATATATATATATGTATATGTTTATTCTTCGTGGTTTTGTTTATTCATTCGTGCTTCCTTTGTGGTACTTGCTATTTGGGGTCTAATCCCACTGGTTTTGCATGGCCAAGTTTAGAGCCAGCACCCGAGGATCAAGCATACTTCCCCCTGAATAATGGCATGCACCAGACGGACGACCGTTGAGGAAAACGAGTGGATTTTTTCTTCCCTCCTCGTCATTGCATATTTTACTCTTTTGGGCGTTTAGCCACCGTCACTTGTTAGCCGTAAAATTGGACATTTAGTTTTCTTACATTATTGTAATTAATCAGACTACAACTGATCATGGTCATGTACTTTTGCTACTATACCAGCTTTCTTATTTTGTACACCTAGATTTTAGAATATTGTGGCATAAAGTTTGGGATGTCCTACTTCCTTGTCATACATGTTCTCTGTTTATTATCCTTACTTAACTGTTTGAGACAATAGATGTACTGTGTTACCCTAAGTGACCTGCTTGCAGTATGCACCCTTTGTCTAGTTACAGTCGTGACCATCGTACTACGTTCTATACCTTTATACGGGGGAGCTAGCCATGCCCGTCTCCGTATTTCGGTACTGGGGCGCGACACCCTCGGACCCTACGGGGACCCAAGTTTTTCTCCGACGGAGGCAGGTTTGAGGAATTAAAAATGAAGATGGGGTAGGAATATCCAGTTGAATTTGTGGCCAAATATGAGTATAGTACTCCCTGTGTGGTAAATCCCTGACCCCATTTACTTTTTACTTATATCCATATATGCAATCCATTGGTATTAGTAAGCAATTAATACCTCTTTTAATTACAAGCTTGCGACTCCATATATATAAGAAATATGAATAGTTTTTTTTAAAGGCTATACTGTATAAGAAAAGTTGCTAATGGGGACATGAAAATTCGGCCCCGAAAGTGTTAAAGGGCTGGGATGGAGAGTGCATTGTTTAACGCGGATGAAAATGATGGTAAAAAATTAAATCCGATCGGAGATGGAAATCGGGACGGGGATTCGAACGTTGCTTGGGGACGCGAATGGAGGGTATGGTCTTCGGCCCATATTTGTCTCGTTGCCATTCGTATTAACACATTACTCGATTAATTAAATGTATTTCTCTATAAATTTACTCTTGTTTTCTTCATTTGACTATATATAAAAGTACAAATAATGACATGTAATAGGTTAAATAGCTCCATACAAATGACATCTTTTTACTATGGTATTTTTCCAATATTTATGTAGTGTAAAATTATTTTTAAGGAATATGTCCACAATAATATCTAGTGATAATAATGAATAACCACATGGAAGGTCCAAGATCTTTACTTATTTTCTAGTAATCATTAACCGAAAGAAAGACACAAGGTGAATAACCACGTGGGAGGTCCAGTATCTTTACTTGTTTTCTAGTCATCATTAACAGAGAGAAAGACATAAGGTGATCAATAAAAAATATATTATAACTATAACTAGAAACAAAATGTCGTATTTATATGTATTCCTTGTAACAATTTGCAAAAAAAAGTTTATTATCAAATAAAAAATGGGTTAATTCGACTTTGGGTTATAGAAAAAAAAATCAAAAAATAGCGTTTTAGTCCTAAAGAAGTCAAACTTAGAGTTTGGATCATGAGAGATGGTTGATCCATGTTAAACATTCAAAATTTATTAATAAATTAATTGAATCATGACTCAATAAGAAAAAGCATGTTTATGTAACCTAAGTCTAATTAACCAAAAAATATTTATTAATTTTTTTTGAATGGTCAACATAGATTAAGGCAAATTCTAAAGGCACTACAAATTTTACTGATGACAACCCATTACTTATGGACAACCCAGTTTTTTTATTTTTTTACTATGGACAACCAAAATTTTACTCAGGACAGTCCAACCCTAACCCCAACCCCAACCGTCGGAGGAAGAGGGAGGAGGCAGAGAAGGAGGAGGCGACGTGCGCATGCAGGACCTGGTCGGGCGGGCAGTTGGACTTGATGTAGGTGCGGATGAGGGCGTTGAAGGTGGCAACGTTGGGCGGGCAGCCGCGATCGAGCATCTAGAGGAGGACCTCCTGTGCGTGGGGGACCTGGCCGGCGCGACAGAGGGCGTCGATGATGGTGGTGCACCCTAACCTCAACCCTCCGCTGCCTCTGCCGCACGCAGCCCCACTCGTGCTCGCACGCGCTTCAACCGCGAGCTGTAATACCCCGATCCGCGAAAATGCATTACGCTAAAATTATAGATGGATCAGACCGATGGAATATAAAGTGGTGCGGAAATCGAGATGCTTGGTGTGATGATGCAGTATTGCTTAATTTGGCTGGATGAGATATCTTATGTAGCATGGTTCGAAAGTATGATTATGCCAAGTTAGAAGACTGTGCATCGCGTCGAATCATTCTTAAGGGATCGTAGGAGAATGTGGGATCGTGACATGAAAACGATAATTGTATAAGTGAGCGGTTCTGTCCCTTCTTCTATACTTCTTCATGCAAATAATCAATAATGTTCTCTCGTAACCTTGCTAAGTCCAATGATCGATAAAGCCACTAATGCCACAAGTTTAATACCACTAATGTAAATCAATGAATTTTATTGATAAGAGAGGAGTTCAATTTTATAACACATGGAAGGATATGATCATTATGTCATGGTTTGGTGCCATACCTTAGCGGTAAATTGGAGTCTACGGACTACCAATCGAAATAATAAATAAGTATGCTGATAAATGTGCATTACTGCTCTAAATGCTTCAACACCTTACACTGCTATTTATGCTTATCATATAGTCGTAGATGTATTGTATGGTCATGGACAACTTATGCACAAGATTTGGTAAGTTTTCTCGAACGAGATGCACCGGGACATCGAGATCGTTCGGCTTAGAAGAAAAATAATGCTTTGGTAGCACCGGGTATAAACGAGATATTTATTGGGGATCACAACCTCATGAATGACGCTTCGTACGTCCTTCGAAGTCCTATATGGCATGTGCCTCGTGGTGCGAAAGCATATCACCAATGACCCTCTTATAGTTAGGTTGCATACTAACGAGAATATTTATGCAGGCTTAACATTCTCTCCGTAAGAATTATTCGTATTAATTATGTCGTGGCTAATCCTTGTTTTGAAGGGATACGATGAGTGGGCTGTTGGTAAGAATTGTTGTTAAGCGATATGCACATATTTCATATATATTCAATGTATACTGTTGTTTCCAAAGTATATTTCATTATGCTGCTGAATACTCTGATCATTAAAATGAACCTAGTTCATAATAGAAAGATCACTAAGTTAATATGCATATTTTTCACATGAATACTTAGTGTCGGTTTAGGCGAGTGGGCTAGTTTCTGCTCACTAGTACGAGATACGTACTGACCCACGTTTGTGGGCATCCCCAGGTACTCAGCATTGGGGAGTGGCTGGAACGGTTCCGAGGCATCGAAGCATTGTTGGGGAGCGCAAAAGCTCTTCTTCCATTGGAGGCATCTTATGTTATAAAAGGGCATAATATATGGAACAGTGTAATTCAGTTGTATCAGTGAGACTGTAAGCCAAGACGGCAAAAAATAATGTAAGCCAATCGGCCAAGTATCAGTTGTATTTGAGAGCTTTGTAAATATTTTGTAAGTCATGTACTCAATTATCATTATCAATAAAGATAAACTTTTTATTATATTTATTGTGACTTCAATTTGTCTGCTTAATTTCGCTGCAATGTCGTTGTTTATGAGATATACCATGTCTTGTTTATCTTTTTGTCTTGTACAAGTGCAATATAGGCTTGTACGACATCACGCCAGTGACTACTTTCGATTTTTCGGAATCGATGCGTGACACGAGTAGCCTCCCGCGAGCGCGTGCCTTCGCCGTGCTGAGCCCCCCAAGAGCGTGCGCCTCCGCCGTCCGCCGCCCTCGCGCGCGTCTTCGCCTCGCGCCCTCACCCCCCTGCTTCTTCTTCTTCTTCTTCTTCTTCTTCTTCTTCTAAGCCTCTTCTTAGGACTGTCACAATATTGACAGTCATGGAAAAAAATTTGGCCTGTCTCAATGCAATTTTTCGATAGCAAAGTTGTAAAAAAAAAAAGAACCAAGATTTTGAATAGCCTAAGTAATTGTTAGAGTGATTTAGAATTTGTCTAGATTAATGGTCATTCCAGAAACCAAATCCTAAGCTTAACATGACCGAAATGCTAATTTCGGAGTGTTTATGGTGAGGTAGTAACCCAGTTAAAATCTTTAAATAATATTTTTGTAGTAACTATAGTACTTAATTGCTGAAAGTAGAAGGTATTTTAGTGCAAAGTAGAAGGTATTTTAGTGCAAAGTAGACCAAAATCATCCCATAAGCATCAAGTTCTCGCCAAAAATTATCTTAAGCGCGGGAAGAAGGAAAGTGAGAGACATCGAGGAAGAAGCATGGCGCCTCTCGTCCCCAGCTCGCAGCCATGGGTGGAGAAATAGTATTATTCCCTCTCTCTAAATCCCTAACGCTAAAACCCTAACACTAAAACCCTAGCTTCTAAACCCTAACCATAACCCTAAAACCCTAGCTTCTAAACCCTAACCCTAGCTCTCTTTCTCGCAGCCGACCGAGGCAGGTGAAGGACGTGGTCCACCAGGAGGAGGTCGTCCGGGTGCTCACCAACACTCTGGAGACCGCCAATGTAACATCAAAATATATTTCTATAACCAGCAGTACTTTAGTATTTTGTGGTATTCTTGATTTGTTGTTACTTAATTAGTTTCTATAATTCCTTTGCAGTGTCCTCACATGCTGTTCTACGGGCCTCCCGGCACCGGAAAGACCACAACCGCCCTCGCCATCGCCCACCAGCTCTTTGGGTAAGGGAACAAAAACCCAAATTTTTTTTTTTCTAGAAAAATGTTGCCCTTATTTGATAACCTAAATCTGAAATAAGATATAAAAAAGAAAGGATGGATGCATTTGTCCTAAATTAGCTTGCAAAACTTGTGACCTTCAATTGTGAATGAAGGTTAATGGAGGGTGGTTAATTGCAAACACTCAAAAAGTTCATGGCGCTTATTTACCAGTAAAAATAGTACGGGTAACCGCCTGCAAAACATGAAAGTTGATGGTATCCCTCTCCGGGGGATGTTGATAAATTCCAAAATTCGGGGATGTTGATAAATTCCAAAATTCATTTTGCGAAAAGAAAAATCACATCCTGAAAAAATGCGACTTCATGTCAGAATAAATTTAGCTCGCATTTTATAGAACACGATCTATCTGACGAAACCATGTTTACAAATAAAATTTTTTTGCTTAAACAAATTTAATGGGGATCTTGGAGTTTTTTTTGAGTAAAATACTTTTTCTTTATTGAAAAATATTACTTAAAAACACCACTTTTGAAAATGTTATTATAGTACTTTTCAAAGTTAGAGCGTTGAAAATGCGATTTTAACTACAAAAACCGCTTTACGAAAAGTGATTTCATGTCAAAAGAAAGCTAACTCGTGTTTTTTAAGACACGTCTTATCTAACAAAAGCACGTTTACCAATTGAAGTTCTAGATAAAACAAAACTATGGGAATTTGACCATGTTTTTAGTAATGTTTAGAAAAATACGTTTATGAAAGAAAGTGAAGTTGCATTTTGAAAAAGGAATTATCTAATGAAGTCACGTTAAAAATTGAAAGTTTTGGGAAACAATTTGAATGCAGGACCTAGGCAGATTTTTGAGTAAAGTAGTTTTTAACGATTTTTTCTTTATAATAGTATTCTTGAAAATAACTACCAGAAAACGGTACGTTCCAAGGTTAGCGTTTTTTAAAACGTGACTTTAATTAAAAAATCACAATTTGAATATGCAGATTGCATGCCAAAAACAGTTAAGTCGAGTTTTGTAAACACACATTATATAATGAAATCACATTTCTTAAACTTGATTTCTTTACTTAAATACTTGAATCGCGTTTCAAAAATGTGAGTGCAGAAACTAACCTAATTTTAGAAATTTTCTTCTTCCAAAAGCTTCATTTTAGAGAATAATTTAAGACCATCAAATTCCTCAAATGTATTGTGCACTTTGTTACTTTGCTCAGTTGTTTGGGAATTCTGATATGGTTTTTGCTTTTTTCTTGCATTTTGGTGTTCTAAATTTCGGCCTAGGCGGCCGCCGGCCGGACCGGAACCCCCCTAGGCGGCGGTCATAGGCGCTGTTCGGCCTTAGGAAGCCCTATTCGGCCTATTCGAAAATTTTAAAAATTCAAAAAATTCAGATTTGAAATTCCAAAATAAAATTAAAATAAAATAAAAAAATTCAAAAAAAATTCAAAAAAATACAAATATCAAAATTTACATGCCGATTGGGCTGCTGCTGTTACTGCTGAAAGCAACTGCTTTTGGTGTTGCTCTCTGGAGAGGCGAGAGATGGAGAGGAGAGATGGAGGCTGCACTCTCTCCCATCTCCCCCCTTTATTTTTAGGGTTGGATCCGAAAAAAAAAAATGAAAAAATTGAATCCATGGGTAGGATTCGAACTCATTACCACCCGCACACAACATGTATTAAACACATCCTGCAAGCCACAAGAGAACTTATCTATGTAACATGTGATTTGCTTTTGTTGATAACCCGTCTTAAGGTCCATGATGTGATATTTCATTTTTTTACTTAACAGTTTGATTGTTGCTATTTCACATGTAACCCTCATGATATGGATCCTTGGCTCCCAAGCATGTTGGGCTGGGATCTATATCATTCATTTCATTAGTCTCACCATTCACCATTGTTTTCCCTTCTTCTGCGGGGATCGTTATAATTTTCCTGTCTTCTAGCAAACCAATCCAGTAAACTATCGTAGCTATATTTTATTGATAGATGCTATCTCGAAGGGTTTTCAGCATTGTAAATTCTCCAAGTCAACACATTAAGCACTCAGCATATTAACTTTGAAAACATAATTGCTTTTTCTAAAGTTATGTTTGTTGGTTGTATAATGCCTTACTGAGTATTTCAACACAATTTGTGACTCATGTGCAATTGAAGATGCTCAATGCCTATAGTATATCCTGTTGATGGTAGAAGAAACTCTTCTATAATATAGAAAACAACTAATATTACCCATTGTATTTCATAAATCTGTACCTGGGAATCATGGATGTATACACATCAACAAAGAGAGATTTGAACCCTTCGACTTGACTGGAACCTTTGATCGCTGTCCCTTTATGTATCCTATGCGGATTGGTAGAGATTGAAGCTTCACCTCCTCCTTAAGCTCCCCACTCAGAAAGTTTAGGTTGCTGAGAGACTAAGCGGAGGATTTTTTGACTTATGAACCATACTTCAGAGGAAGGTAATCTTTCAGACATCTAGAAGAAACTCTATTTTGTGACATCATCCTGACGAAGGCTCCATATCTCATATTAGGAAGACCATGGCTATCTGATAGAGAAGTTACTTATGATGGCTACAATCCGTATGCATTCATGTTGGATGATCAAAACGTTACTTGGAAAGTGGTGAAAGAGACATCCAGTGAAAACCGCCTATCAAGAAGATGCCAGTCATTCTTAACTACTTCAAGAAGAAGCTAAGAATACAAGGAGGATGCTAGCTTTGTCAAGTAATGATGTTTAAGATGTTAGTATTTAATTTCAAGATGACTTGCCTAAGGGAATTCTGCTACGCTGAAACACTCAACTCGCTAGCAAGTGGCAATGAGAGCTTTGAAGTTCTTATGGAGTGGAGAGGAAGGTCTGAATTGTACAAGCTCTACATGCAGAGAATTTGTCATAAGCTGAGTTTGTCAAGTCACTAAGGTGGTGATGGAGGTGAGGAGGGAATCAAGTACCTGCTAGTCTGAACAGGTCTGGACCAATCCTAAGAACAAAAGGATTAGGAGAATAAAGGGTCTTTCCCAATGAATCCTAATTTGAGTAGGTTTATTTAATTGAGTTTGTTTTCCTAATCCTAGTAGGACTAGTTTTAGTTATGTTATTTGGTTCGACTATTTGTTAGTGGATGTTAAGCACTACATATCTTGTATTTTCTTCTTGCTATTGGTGGATAAAGAAAAAAGATCTTTTCTTGCTTGAGAGGTTTAAGTTTGTTGTAAGAAGATGTAATTGATCGGTGATATTTCAATTCTTGATTAGTGAGAAGTCGATCAAACAATTGAACCCGTTATAGTTCCCACAATTTGAGTCACGACAATTGGGAGATACATAATCACCGGTCTCAATTTAACAGCGACAATTTCTCCCCTTGCCCTTTTTGGTTCTTAGAGCTTATTGCAAATAAGTACTTTTAATTCCCATATATTTATGTTGATAAGATGTACATTTTAAGGTTCACATCACCATTGCAAACCTATTTTTTAATCAGTTTACCCCATGATGTTATTAAGGAACATGTGAAAATATATTTATACAACACTTTTTCTCCTTGTACTTTATCTTCCCATTTCCATCTCCGACTCCACCACCATCTCTGTGGCCCTTCCACATTGTTCACCTCCTCATCCACTTCCGCCTCCTTTTTGCCCTTCTCTACCACCTCATACTCCTCCATCTCCTCCCGCTGCTCCACTACCTTATCCACGCCCTCTTATTCTCCAGCACCTCTTACCCCCCTTTTTTCCTCATCAATAACATCTTTTCCATGACGACAATTAGACTAAATTTTGGAAATAAAACTTGTACTTTAGTTTAAAGCAACTTTGGGTTAGATCACATGTTTCGAGGGCTGTCGACAGTTCAGAGGATGTCGGGATGGAGGCGGCCTATGGGTACACGGGATAGGAGTGAAGCTGGGGTGGGGAGTGGAGTGGGTTGGTTGTTGTAATGGGAAAGATGAAGGGAAAATAAGTTTTGGAGGTTGGAATGAAGGTGATTGAGGTGGTGATGTGAAGGTGGAGATGAAGATAAAGAGGTGGCGATGTGAAGAAGGTGGAGATGATGAATGAGAGGGAATAGGAGGAAGCGGATTTTGAAGATAGTAGCTGCGGAGGTGAGAATGGAGGATGATGTCATCATTTAGTGGAGGTGGAGGTGGAGATGGTGAGATGAAGGTAGGAGTGATGGAGGTGAAGATAAGAGAAGGAAGTGGGGTTTGGGGATGGTGGAAGTGTAGGAGATGAGGATAAAATGATGAGGTGGTGGAGGTGGAAGAAGAATAGTTGGATTTTTTGTTTTTATTAGTAATAAAATGTTCTAAATCGCTAACATGCTTTGCACGTGACTGTTAAGTATCACTGTTGACTGATGGAGGGTTGTGAAGTGCATACCTTTGAAATTGTAGCGAAGCGAAAATAAAAAATATACGTGGTATTGATGTGAATATAGGGAAAAGTAAAACTTGAAGGTAATTTTATGCAAATAAACCTTTTTTATAATCAGATAAATGTGTTCTTAACTTTGTTTTGAACCCTTATAACCCATCTTTATCAGTTAGTTAGGATGAAGGGTTCAAATTCAAAACTAAATGTAAGAACCCAAAAGATGACATTTTCTTCCTACAAAGGGGAAAGGGCAAACTGACTAGTTTTAAACCTTGACTGGGCTGTCCCCTTGTGAAACGTTTTTTTTTTTTTGGGGGTGGGTGTAGGGGGTCCTTTTATTTACTCAAATCTTTCTTTTAGCATTCCAGCTCACTTTTATAAATTTAGGCTTTTATTATCTGGCTTATAAATCTTGTTATAAAAATCTTTCTTTTAGCAGAGATCCCAGTAAGGTGTGGCTGCTCTATGTAGTATGCTGGTTACTCATTTAAGAATTAATGCTCAAGTTTTTAGCCTTTTTCCCTTTTTGTTTCAAATTTTTAGCAGTTGTTGATGCTAAAGATCTGTAGGATGCACTAAAGTCACAAATGTGAAATTGTGTTATAATATTGTGCATTGTAATGCTCTTACAAGGTATGATTGTTTGTCATTTTGCAGACCTGAATTGTACAGGTCACGAGTTCTAGAACTAAATGCAAGTGATGATCGAGGGATTAATGTTGTACGAACTAAAATCAAGGATTTTGCTGGTGTTCAAGTTTCTATTTCTGCTGCTCGCCAGGGGTATATTCCTTGTTTACTGAAATGGAATGAACCACATTGCTTTTATTTCATTATTGTTACTTATAGTTACTCCATATGTTTTTCTCGGCTAGATATCCCTGTCCACCATTCAAAATCATAATCTTAGATGAGGCTGATTCAATGACTGAAGATGCCCAGGTAGTATCACCTTCTTTTTTTCTTTCCTTTTTGTGATCATTTACTTTTTTCCCCTTCTCACATACTGTAAGGGCTGCTATCTTATTATATCTAGTGTTTTGCAATAAATATTGAACGAATGTAATCAATGTATATGGAGGCTGTGAAGGTGGAAGTTTGGTTGGTGGAGGAGGGCTGTGGAGGTGTAGGAAATTGGATGGAAGAAGGAAAATATTATCCCCTAACTTGAGATGTCCTGCAATGACACTTGATATTGCATGCATTCTCCCTTAGTGCATGTATGTGCATATGTACTATACACTGTGTAGTATATTGTATCTTACATACATCTGTTGTACAGAATGCATTGAGGCGAACAATGGAGACCCATTCTAAAGTTACGAGGTTTTTTTTCATTTGCAACTATATTAGCAGGTATGACATCATATACTTCTAGTTGATCTATCACTTGTTACCGTTTTTTTTTTATCAATAGTGTTCAAACTAAGCAACTTATTAGATGTTTTTTTTTAATTGTGAAGGATTATAGAGCCACTTGCTTCTAGATGTGCAAAGTTTAGGTTCAAATCTCTTTCCGAGGAAGTCATGAGCAGTCGCATTTTGCACATATGTAAGGAAGAAGACCTCAATCTGGACCAAGAGGTGCTGATCTTTGTTTCAAATGTTTAATTAAAGCACTTAACGTATCACCAGTATTATATCTTCTGACTACAACATCAGTGTCATCTTAAGCTTATTGAATATGCATCTTTCTAGGCCTTTTCTACTTTAAGCTCCATATCTCAAGGAGATCTTCGCCGTGCCATAACATACTTGCAGGTGTGATTCATTCCTAATATATTATATTTAAATGTGCTGCACTATACAATTGCTTTTAATTTGTGAATTTTACATTTTTATGCTGTCTCTGAGAACATCTTTAATTTATTGAGAGCCTTATACGACTGTCATTAGCTTTCTTGCATCTTTTTCAGAGCGCTGCTCGCTTGTTTGGCTCATCCATTTCAGCCAAGGACCTGATTAGTGTTTCTGGGGTAACTACTGACCTTTTGAGCTTAAACCATTTCTTAGGGATAATGACCTCATGATATTCGTATTATAATAAATTCTAGGTTAAGCACCCACTATATGGATTCTTTCATATTTAATGTGTGGATGAGAATCCTCGTTTTTGTTATTGTGGTTATAGTAATTAGCACTGTGGAAGATGTGATGTCTAAATCTCATTATGGGAATTCAGTTATACTATTGACCCTTAAGAAACATCCCCAAATGAATTCGGTTAATAGCTTATACGTTTTACTGAATGCGTCCTGAACTACGAGTTGCAGTTGCTATTTGTTGTCTTACAAGAAATGCTATGCAAGGGCCAGATTATTTGGCCTATTCTACTCGTGGATAACTTTACACACCAGTTGCAATTTCTTATAAAAGTTGAAGATTCTCCAATTGTTAGTGTTATTGGCCACAGACGGAATCCTGAGAAATACATGCTGCTGGCTTTTAGTTTTGGTAGCATAACATCGAGGATTGGCATGAAGAGCTTATTACTTTTTATGTTTTCTGATTTCTTTGGGCCAGTTTTCTATTTTAAGACCCAGCAACTGATTAAGAGCTTGGGACATCCCCATGTGACCCCCCTCTGGTTAGAGGAAAATAGAGGGGAGGCTTCCTACACCATTTTCAAGTTGACTCTGAGACATATGTGGACGAAGGTTCGTCAATGATTAGTATGTTCCGAGCACAAGGTTTAAGTATACACAGACTGAGAGGGTTCTAAGGTCCTGCCCTCGACAAAATGTCCAATGGGATGGAACTCTATGGGCTCTAATCAAGCATCAGTGTGTTTGGTTTCAATCATGCAGGTCTCTAGTGTCTTTATCGCCTTTTCCTTTTCTCTCTCCTCCCAAAATTTATTACATCTAGAAAGGCTTTATCCCAAAATTTTAAGTGTTGGCTGCCTGAGTCCTCATCTCCCATTCATCATTGTTAAGGGTCATCTCGTACGTACCTTATGTCACGTCCCAGAACCAGAATACTGGAGAGCAGGAGCGTGACTCAGCCAACCATACCTTACAGAATACCGAAGTAACCCGCAATGTGCTAAGGTTGTTTAGAGACAAGGGGGTGCATACTACAATCAAGTCATCTAGGGTCCATGAACAACTATGTCTCAATCATCAACCAAGAAACATGAAGAATGATCATGTAAGATAAAACAGTTAGGCGTTCCTGACGCTCTATCAGAATGATCATGAAACCAATTATACAAAATGATGAACTAGTACATTGTCAAGAGTACATAATTGTAAGTCAGACGCGGTCTGAATAATGTACAATCATGTAAAGGAACTAATGTCCAGATAAACCGGCTAACAAGTGCCGTCGGCTAAATGCCAAAAGGTAATACCCAATGATACTCATAGTGGGGAAGAAGAAACACACTCAAGTTCCTCGGCGGACGTCTTCCTGGTGTGCGCCATCGGTTGGGTACAGAACATGATCCTCCGACTCTGCTACTAAACCTGGCCAGACAAAACCAGCGAGGTCAGGCCCCGAGAGCAAGTACCACAAAGGAGCACAAGTGAATGAAGCAAAACCAATAAAGTACATAAAATAAGATCTGCGTCATAACCATAAGCGTATGACCTTTCATCGAAGTAGTAGGACACCTCTACAACCAAATAAGGACAGGAGGTGCCGCACCACGTCGAGATAGGGTACGACTTACTAATCATGTACACGCCACAGGTACAATATAAAACACAATCAAGAACAACCACATGCCACCACACCGACTAAGATATAGGTATATATATGCAGCTTCGGTTCATGACCTATTGTGACAAATTGGTGCAACCCTACAACCAAACAAGGACAAGTTGAACCGTTGCACCACAATAGTTCATGTCCCTAGACTATCAGCTCATACTCATTTAATCGGCCAATCAATTCTACGGCTTGATATGTGATATCTGGGTTATCCCATAAAATACAATATTGGAATTCTCAGATCGTGCTGATGGTGAAGCGGGCTGGCCTAGCCAAGAAAACACAACACGTAGTATAAGTACCGGTTCCTCGTAAGGCCATCGCGTAAGTAATCATGTAATAATATATAATATAGTCAGATGTCATGTCCCAATCCAAGAACTGGGAGAACTAGATTTGATTTAACAAACTAAGAAAGTACAAAGAAGAGTCCTATGAGACAATCTAAGTACAAATTTGTTTTCTGGGGGTGACGATAGAGGGTTAGGAGTGTAGCAACTTTCTTTACTCCGTGGACGATCCGATGCGGAAGTTCTTTTTCTCCCTTGAGTGTTGATTCGTAGATAGCCAACCCGCCTCTTTTGGTTCAGTTTTTCTCTGAAGCAGAAAAAATCGACCTTTTGAACGTTCAAGTTGCTCATATTTATAGCCATCGTGTTGATGTGCTATGGGTGCCGCATATGCCTCTGTTTGGTGACCGCATAAGGCTCCTTCAACAGAATGCGGTTGCAACTGTTGTTGCGTGCCATGGGCAGATTGCCACGTGGTATTGGTTGAGATATGCTGTTGATGGGATCTCGGGGTTGTTATCAACCTGTTGTGGGCGTGACTTGGTCAGCTGGACACGTAGTCAACGCCAACTGTGCGAAGATCTCTGCAGTTGTAACGGGAAGATCTTGTGAGAACTGTGCGAAGATCTCTGCAGTTGTAACGGAAAGATCTTGTGAGATGGAGGCTGCACAACAACTAGGCTGCATGTTGACGAGGCCGCATGGGTCATATAGCCGCATACGTGCTTTCGTTTGGGCCTTGGTCGAATGGACACTCTGGCCGCATGTTGGCGAGGCCGCATGGGTCATGTAGCGCGTGGCTCTGTGTGTTCTGACAGTCATTAATGCCTGACGTGACATTTCTGTCGGATTGTGTCGCCCTCTCTCTCACACTTTTTGAGGCAGTCAGGGCAATAAGTGCTTGGAACTGTGGCGGATCTTTGGGAGCCGTGTCAGAGGGCATGTATGCGACTCGGCTCTCTTTGTCTGTCCAGGCCGCATGGGGGGGTTGACTATGCGGCCTGTCTTCAGCATGAAGATGCGGCCTGCATATAAGCCGCATGACTATAGATTTTTCATGCTTCTACAAGTCCCCTTCAAAGTTTTCAAAGTGTCAAGTTTGGAATACTTTGAATAAGAAGCATAGTTAATCGCTTTTCGACCGCATGACTTAACGTACCGCATACATACGTTGCCGCATAGGCACTTCTGACAGACTGTCAAGTCATATATGCGGAGATTTGGTTTGATCTCGGAGGGATTCTGAGCCGTCTGTTGACACAAAATCCGAAGCAGCCGTTCACATGAGATGAGGCGGCACAACGAACGAGGGGACGCCATCATCTCTCTCTGTCGCGCGGATCAGGACGGATCGGGATACGAAACAGCCTCATTATTGTCCTGAGCCGCCTCTTCTCCCCTTTATAAAGAGGTTTGAGGAGAGAAAAGTGTAACGCCCCGCTCCGCGCCGGCGTTATGTATCAAGGTGAGTGGGCAGAACTTCGTTCTCTGATTCTTGCACGCCTTAATAATAACCTGAGTTTTTGCTTGCAATATTTTCTTAAGAGAATGATAAAACCTGCCTTGCATGTTAATGAACGAACTCACCTAGCTTGTCTTTGAAACAATGCCTGCTTAACGAGAATCCTGAATCGCCTGCTTAGAGTGCATGAATATGTTCACTATCGTCTATGCTTCGAGAGAACCATACTGTGCCTGAACGTGTTCAAGTGATAAGTCGGATTGCCCCGCAACAATGAGTGTATTCTGATGGTTCGTCTCGTCTGCATACTAGAGTTTATTTGATAGTGTTCCATGCATTCGCACGCGGTCGGACAATGGCTATTGGTGGAGAGCTGAACTGCATGTGTCACGGCTGCTACCATGATAGTGCAAAGCAACCATGAGTCACAGCTGCCTCTAGCATCAGATAAAGAGTCATTGGTATGCTGTTCCACCAGCTGCCGATCTTGAGATACTCGGGGACCGCCCTGCATATAGCTAAGTCATTGTGTTGGCTTGGATAGTGACTGCCCCTAAGAATGTGCATCGTGTGTCTAGCTATGCATCAGACCCTCGAGTCGCACGAGACACGCTACGCACACCCTGAAACATGAACGGTTTGCTTGCTTGCATATTCAATATGAAACTCTGTTTCCAAACATGTTTCTAAACAAGTAAATCGACTCTGCTAGAACTGCATGAAACGAACCTAGGTAAAACTAGAAAGATCACTAGTAATGTAATGTTTTATAACATGATTACTTAGTGCCTGTTTGAGTGAATGCTTGTTTCTGTTCAGTTGATTTATCTCACCAGTACTTGTATAAAGTGCTGACCCACCAACAGTTTACTTGTTCGCAGGTACTGGATCGTCCGAGGGAGCGATAGGCGTGCCACAGTCCCGAAGACCCGAAATCCTGGTTTCGATTGTTGTCCCGAGAATGCTATCGTATAAGGGGGCATAATGTATGGAACGAACGTGTGCCTTTGCTAAAGGAAACCCAAGTTGCCTCGATTGTCCCGAACACTCAGTTGGCTAATGCATTGCATTGCAACAAGTCCCTTTCCGCTGCTTACTCGATTGATGCGATGATAGCCAACTATCAACTTAAACGATTGGCCTTGCACGGGCGCAACCCCAGGCCCGTGCGGCATCACGTCCCCCGAAAGCTCGAACGGGCCATTCGCTTGGCTCCCTTCCTTGCACCCGCGGGACGGACGCGGTGATTCGCGTCCGGCGCGCCGAGGCACGGTGATACGTGTCCGGTTCGTTAATTCCCGGCCGCACGGGACGGGGCAGGGCGGAGCGGCGGCCCGGGCGGGCCCGGGGCGTGACAGAATGGTATCAGAGCAGAATCGATTCTCTGGCCCAAACCGTTGCTATGACTCTGAGATATTATCGATATGGTATTGCAAAGAGCGTTCCATACAATAAGTCCATAGATATTTTCAAAGTGCAAAATGTTTCCTGAACTTGAATTGCTTGATTGTTTCGATTGAGTACGGCGAGGGACGACACTATCGCTACTCGGGATATCGAGAAGTTTATCCTTGAAGTTTCGAGGACGAAACTTTTTGTTGGTTGGTAAGTATGTAACGCCCCGCTCCGCGCCGGCGTTATGTATCAAGGTGAGTGGGCAGAACTTCGTTCTCTGATTCTTGCACGCCTTAATAATAACCTGAGTTTTTGCTTGCAATATTTTCTTAAGAGAATGATAGAACCTGCCTTGCATGTTAATGAACGAACTCACCTAGCTTGTCTTTGAAACAATGCCTGCTTAACGAGAATCCTGAATCGCCTGCTTAGAGTGCATGAATATGTTCACTATCGTCTATGCTTCGAGAGAACCATACTGTGCCTGAACGTGTTCAAGTGATAAGTCGGATTGCCCCGCAACAATGAGTGTATTCTGATGGTTCGTCTCGTCTGCATACTAGAGTTTATTTGATAGTGTTCCATGCATTCGCACGCGGTCGGACAATGGCTATTGGTGGAGAGCTGAACTACATGTGTCACGGCTGCTACCATGATAGTGCAAAGCAACCATGAGTCACAGCTGCCTCTAGCATCAGATAAAGAGTCATTGGTATGCTGTTCCACCAGCTGCCGATCTTGAGATACTCGGGGACCGTCCTGCATATAGCTAAGTCATTGTGTTGGCTTGGATAGTGACTGCCCCTAAGAATGTGCATCGTGTGTCTAGCTATGCATCTGACCCTCTAGTCGCACGAGACACGCTACGCACACCCTGAAACATGAACGGTTTGCTTGCTTGCATATTCAATATGAAACTCTGTTTCCAAACATGTTTCTAAACAAGTAAATCGACTCTGCTAGAACTGCATGAAACGAACCTAGGTAAAACTAGAAAGATCACTAGTAATGTAATATTTTATAACATGATTACTTAGTGCCTGTTTGATTGAATGCTTGTTTCTGTTCAGTTGATTTATCTCACCAGTACTTGTATAAAGTGCTGACCCACCAACAGTTTACTTGTTCGCAGGTACTGGATCGTCCGAGGGAGCGATAGGCGTGCCACAGTCCCGAAGACCCGAAATCCTGGTTTCGATTGTTGCCCCGAGAATGCTATCGTATAAGGGGGCATAATGTATGGAACGAACGTGTGCCTTTGCTAAAGGAAACCCAAGTTGCCTCGATTGTCCCGAACACTCAGTTGGCTAATGCATTGCATTGCAACAAGTCCCTTTCCGCTGCTTACTCGATTGATGCGATGATAGCCAACTATCAACTTAAACGATTGGCCTTGCACGGGCGCAACCCTAGGCCCGTGCGGCATCACGTCCCCCGAAAGCTCGAACGGGCCATTCGCTTGGCTCCCTTCCTCGCACCTGCGGGACGGGCGCGGTGATTCGCGTCCGGCGCACCGAGGCACGGTGATACGTGTCCGGTTCGTTAATTCCCGGCCGCACGGGGCGGGGCAGGGCGGAGCGGCGGCCCGGGCGGGCCCGGGGCGTGACAAAAAGTTCCTTTTTACTTTTTTACTTTTTCTTCTTTCTCTTCTTCTTGCCTTTGCTGACCGCCTGCTACCGCTCTGCTCGACATGGCTTCCAAGGGTTCTTCTGCTACTGCTGCCAAGAGTCACTAGGAAGAGGAGTAAGGGCAAGGGAAAATGTGAGGACACATTCCCTAAGGATGTGCAACCACCGATCTTAGGTAAGTTTGTTTTGGAGAAGAAGACCTTGAACACAGAGACACATGTGCACAGTTGGTCGCATGGGTGACTCATCATCATCTAGAATAGGGAAATTTTTTTTAGCCAGAAGGAGGCATGCTCATACTCCTTACGTGGTTTGAAGCCATGCCTTGTTGGGAGTGAGTTGGGGCCGAACTTGAGCGCCTATGCAGCGGATACTTTCCTCCGTCAGATTGCAAAGAAAGGATCTTACCCGACTGGGCAACTGCAGGCTGTCAGCTGGGCACATTACAACACCTCGTGGTGTCGTCTAACATTGTGGAATCTGAATAGATATGAGCAAGAGCTTAGGGCAGCCAACCTGTACTTTGCGGTGATGGGCACCTGCTATGGCCTGGAAATGAACCGACCTCTCTTTGTCGCTCTGATGGAGTTGTATAGTTCCCGCACGGGGACTTTCTATACGCCTGGCGGCGAGATGAGATTAGCTCTGCACGAGATGCATTTTGTCTCTACGCTTCCTTGGGGTGAGGTGCCCTACGAGTACTCCCCGCGAAATGCGCAGTTGGGGGAGTTGGAGGCGGAGAATCCAAAGATCTTGGCGGTGTACCAGGAGTTACTGTCATCACCGCATTTGTCAGCGGATGAAGAAGCAGAAGAAGTCTTCTAAGGGATCATCTCCCCATATCCCGTCGTGGACCCGCTATCTCTTTTCAGAGCAGAAATAGTCAACCAACATCCATGTTCGGACGCCGCGGTCAAAGCAGGAAATTGCTGACTCAATTCAGAAGCTGAAGAAGTTAGCTGCTGAGAACGAAGAGGCTGAGGGATCCTCAGAATCATAGAGAAGTGAAGAGTCCCCTGATGAACTTGTTAGTCCGGACGAGGATTTCAGCTACTTTTATGCGGACACCCACATGCTATCCGCCAAGGCCGTATTGGCGGGATACCTGATGGTTTGGCTGCGTACTTGCGTAGTTTCTGGCGGCTCTTAGCCGATATATAGGGTCAGTAGCAACCTAATCCTCCCTGCCGTGAAGTTGGCTTTTGGCCTCAAGCTGGCCCTACTATCGACTATGGTTTGCAGCATACACCGTGGTCTTCGATCCTTTGCTCAGAAGCTGGAAGCTCATCCTGGCAAAGGGCATTTTAACATGGTTGAACTCCCTTATCACTACATGATGGGCTGGCTTCTCTTGCACTATGACTCCCTGATGCGTCCCAGACCTGATGACGATATGGTGGAGGATGATGCCTGGATTCGCAGGTATCGGAGTATGAAGTGGACTTGTGAATCGGTCCCTGCCTGTAGGAGGGAGCTGGCCTTCATGTCAGGCTGGTCTTTTTTTACGACCGAACCTGAGTTTTCCGACGAGGAAAGTAATTTGATTCACAAGGATGCTGGGGTAGGAACTCGGACCCTGTCGGAGAAGCTTTTCTGTTGGCTCCAGGCAATTCGTCATTCCCACCTAGTGTACCGAAATCGGGACTTGGTCTTCGTGGAGCTGTACCTACCGAGGCTGTTTGTCCGCCAGTTCGGGTATAGTCAATTTTTGCTGGGCCATCCGAGTCTCCCTTGGTCATCGAGGGAGTCTATTGGACGGAGCCCGAGCGTGGAGTTACTATAATGCCATGCACACTCAGGTTACATTCCGGTTACCAATAGCCAGTGCCGATCCCAGAATCTTGTACACGGTTGCGAGGTACTATTGCTCGATCAATGCTCCGCTGTTCGGCTTCGACTTAGAGAGGAGCTATATTGAAGATACTATGCTGATGCCATCCGACGCCAAGGGTCGCCGAACGTCCAAGAAAGGCAAGGGGGTTGCTAGGCCCCTACTTATTGAGTTGAAGATATCCACTGGGGAGGAGGTGACGACATCTCCTTCCGATGATCCTTTGCCTGCTAAGTGTAAGTCGAAAGCAGGGGCTCCACAAGCTCGCTACTCAAAGAAAGCGAGGACTGAAGTGGTCGCAGGGACGGGACCTGCGACGAAGTTAAATTCACACGCAAGCGGAGAGGTAGGACCCCTCGCACTAATGGTTCCTGAAACAAGACTCCATTTAGATGCTATGGCGGTATCCGTAAGCCCTCTTAGTTTGATCATTCCCGGTCCTCTTTATGAATATCTTTCCTCTGGCCTGTTCGACCGTTTGCAGGCGCAGGAGAGAAGGGACCGTCCCCGGCGGACAACCGCTTCGGTGGTTTCCTACGCTGAACCGGAGGGGGAATCTCCCCCGGAGTTTGACGTAGGTGTCTCAAAACCAGCACCTGAGGCTTTGGGGGCTCGGAGCTTAGATGCGCATCCGACGGAGCAGCATTGTACCCCTTTGGAGCACATATCCGTGGACGACATAGAAGCCATGGGGACGGCTATGACATCGCTAGACGAGTCACAACCTAGGCCGCCTCCCTATGGTACGTCATTTTATAACTTGACGGGATATCGGATTTTCTGGCTTCAACTCTCGATTCTTCAAGTAAAGCTGATTACTGCTTGCTCTGGTTTCGCAGACCCTATCTTTCCCATGCAGACTGTGGATGTGGCCGTCAAGGAAGATGTCGAAGAAGAACAAGGTGGTGGGCTTGTTCGAAGGAGGTCTAGATCTTTCCCCCGTTCTTCTGGAGGCGGAGGACACCCTGCGCGGTCTGTCCAGGACCCCTCAGACATTGTGGGTTCTTCTGGTGCGGCGGCTGTTCCTCCAACTGTTGCTGCCGGGGACTCCGTGACTGAAGCTTCTCTGGATAGTGAGGTGGTGAACCGTTGTGATGAGGTTGTTGTGCCACCTCCCGAAGCCGTCGCGACGCGATCTAGGGATGGCGTATTGGAGGGAGCCGATGTGGCAAGGCACCCTGCTACTTCTGTTCCCAGTCTTGGTAATACTTCGGCATCTGCGGCTCAGTTACCGGGCATCCAGGCTCTTCGGACGTCCATGAAAGATGTGCTCGCAGACAGGACCGCTGGTTGCTCTATTGTTGTTTCGCCTTCGAGGTTTTTGAGCACCGTTGTGTCGTCTGCCGCGTATGTGGCCTCATCTTCAATCCCGCTGCCCTCGACTCCGGCTACCTTGGAGGAGATTGACGAGACCGTCAAACTTTTTATCCGGAGCTTCCACATGTTCTTGAAGAAGGGGATCAAGGGTGTCTTGGAGCGCAACAAATCTTGTCTTGGAGCGCAATAAATCTTTCGCCTGGGCAATGCACTTTGCTGAGGGCTAGGTCCATTCTCTGAGGGGTATCCTGGCTTTGAGTAGATGGCCAACTTTCTGGGCCACAAACTACAGGAGGTAGAGAAATGTCCGACAGAGCTGAAGCAGTATCAGCAGGCGGACATGGAAATGCTGATCTCCCATGAATATAACGAGTTCTCAAGGAAGGTGGAGACAGAGAAGGCCTTCTTTGCTTCGTCTATGAAGTGCCTGCAACGTGATCTCTGAATTTTGCCGGAGAGGTGTGATCGGCTGGATGATCTCAGAGAGGAGTGCCTTTTTCGGCAAAAGGACTTGACCGAGCAGATTAGACGTCTCCAGTCTGAGCTTGACGCAACGGAAAATAGGCTGCAGGATGCCCAACAGGAAGAGGAGGCCATCCTTACTGAGGCGAGCCAAACAGTGCATAATACGACTGGCGTTGAGGTTCTGATGCAACAACTAGAGGACAGACACGAGTCCTATGCTTGCTACGAGGATCCGGAGGTTATGGCCCAAGAAGTTGAGCGCCAGACTCGGAGGTGCCTGGACGACCACATTGCTCGTCTCCGTGAGCGGATAACAGAGTTATGCTCCGACTCATAGCACCAGTAGTTTTTTTGCTTTTTTGTACCTTCATTTTGCCCTCGGGCTTGGGGTCTTGATAATCCCCGAAAATATAGTTTTGCTTTTAATCTCTCCATATGGAGAAATAAAAGTTATCTGTTTTGCTATTCATTTGTGTCAGCTTCGGATATCGTACTAGAGGTAATATGAATGTAGTACAATACCGTGGCTTTTTAAGGATATCCCGCCGGGGAATCTCCGGTGGACTTATTACTTCCTGCGCATTAGGGTGCAAGTAATAAGTGCAAAATAGGTTTTGCCAGAGGTGGCAGGTATGGTGGACTTAACACCATTGGTGTACTTAAATTTAAGTACATGTGATAAGTTGAGACGACGATTGATATCAGAGGTACTGTGAACGTGATAACGATAGCCAACCCGAAAGGTTTGCTCAGAGGTACGAAGGACATGGTAAATCCTACTGGGGAATTTTTGGTGGACTTATTACTTTTTGCGCACGAGAGTGCTAGTGATAAGTTTGAACTAGGCCTTGTCAGAGGTGGCAGGTTTGGTGGACTTAACATCATTGACGTACTTAAATTTAAGTACTTGTGATAAGTTGAGACGACAATCGATATCAGAGGTACTATGGACGTGATAATCGATAACCAACCCGAAAGGTTTGCTCAGAGGTGCGAAGGACATGACAGACTCTCGGGGGAGGATGTTGGGACGATAGCTCGGAGGTGACGTAGACGTGAGCTCATCAATGGCCATACCGAGAGGTTATGTACGGTCCTGAGGACATCCCGCTGGGGGATTTTTGGTAGACCTATTACCCTGTTGCGCACTTTGGGGTGCGAGTAATAGATTCGAAACAAACCCTATCAGAGGTAATATGAACGTGATAGGTTTTGTGGATTTTAAGCTGAGCAGTCAAAAACGGTTATATATCAGTTATATAACCGATATATAATGGTATCGGTCCTGGACCGATATTTTTTTGCAGAAATATCGGTAAAATATCGGAGCCGATATTATCAGCCGATATGGCCGATATTGTTCGAAATATCGGTTTACAAAAAAATCGATTTCTCACGGTTTTGATTTTGCTACAGAAAAATCGATATTGAATGATATGCCATTTTGGTTTTGCTACAAAAAAACCAATATTGAATGATATGACATTCACATCAATGGAGAATAGAGATTACATCTTCTGCCATCAAAATCTTCATGCATCGAACTTATTCAGAGATGTAGTTCCTCAAGTGATCTCCTTTATCTTGGATCTCTTGGATTTCTTGACGATATGTATACTTTCTGTATATTTTATAATAGAAAACTATTAAGTGTATTGTTCATATATAAAAATTGTGTTAAAAATGCAAACCGATATTTACCGTTATAAAACCGATATATCGGTGATATATCTATAACTCTACTGGATCGTTATAATGAAAAAATCGTTATTAACTGCATAGATTTTAAGGACATCCCGCTGGAAGATTTTGGTAGATCTATTACCCTTTTGCGCACTTGGGATGCAGGTAATAGATTCGAAACAAACCCTATCAGAGGTAATATGGACGTGATAGGCTTTGTGGACCCATTACTTTTTACGCACGTTAGTGCAAGTAATAGGTTTGAGACAAGCCCTGCCAGAGGTAATATGGACGTGACAGTTTTTGTGGACTTAACACCGCGGGCATACTCCGGATTGGTTACGGGTGATAACTTGGAAGACAATCAATATCAGATGTAATATGGACGTGATGATCGATGGTCAAGGCCAGGAAGTTTGCTCAGAGGTAATATGGACATCGTAGACTCTTGGGTTGTGGACTTATTACCCATGTCGTACCTTAAGTACGGATAATAAGCTGAAACGACTAGCACTATCAGGGGTTATGTGAACGTGATTACAACAAAGTCGAAGCGTGGAACTTTACTCAGAGGTGATATGGACATGAAAAAGTTCTGAAAATATCTTACTCAGAGGTAATGTGGACATGGTAAGATATGATTCTGTGGGGATAGTGGAGAAACGTAGTTCAGAGGTACTATGAGCATGAACTGACTTTTTTTTCTACTGGGGCAAAAGAAAAGTAGTTCAGAGGTAATGCGGACTTGAACTATTCGTTTCCATTGCGGGTATCCTACCAGGGGGTTTTTGGTGGACCTATTACTTTTTGTGCACGAGAGTGTAAGTAATAAGAGGTAATAGGGTCATGGCAGTGTTTGTGGACTTAACACCGCTGGTGTACTTTGGTGAGTACGGGTGATAAGTGGGGATAACCGATATCAGAGGTAATATGGACGTGATGATCGATAGCAAAAATTCGAGGGGTTTTGCTCAGAGGTCACTTGGACATGGCAAACTCAGTCAGGGAGAAATGTTAGGACATCAGTTCAGAGGAATATAGACGTGAACCAATGTCCGAAAAACTCATTGGGGAGTGATTTGTTGAGTGTGGTCTATTCGATCACGAAGACAGACCTGAGGGTTGCTCCGCTGGGGAGATTGGTGGGACGATAGCTCAGAGGCAATATGAACATGGCTAGCGTCCAACGAGATTGGTTTTTGAGTTGTCACCGCGGGAGTGTGCGAGTGGACCTGAGGACTGCTTCGCTGGAAAGATTTTGAGGATCCATCATCCGTTGCGTATCCGGGACTCCCAGATACAGATGATGGGAAAATGTTGCACATAGGCACTTGTTGGGGATGAAGAACCAGGAGTTGACTTGTGCCTGTAGGTTGTCACGCTGGGGATGATGGGAGTACAAGTCTAGTTTAGACAATACTTTCTTTTAGGAATTTGCCGTTGATAGGCATCATGAGCAAGTCACCATTGGATTTTTCTAGTCGATATGCGCCATTGGGAAATACGGTTTCCATAATGAACGGGCCCTTCCATTTAGGTTAGAATTTGTCGGCTGTCTTGTGAGTCATGGTGCGTACAAGCATCTCCATATCCTAGCCCTCTGTGAGTGCTGTTGTAAAAACTGTCTGATTGTAAAGGAATACGTCGTCATTTACCAAAGTTCAGACCTTCAGCTTTTTGGAGGTACCACTATGTCACGCCCCGAGGCGTCCCCCAAGTCGTGACCGCCGTGCGGGCCTGGAGTTGCGCCCGCACAAGGCTTTAATGATTTTCATAGCAAACACATATTCAGAGTACGCAGATAAATTGAAACACAGATTTGAAACATAGAAAAGTTCTCTTTATTGATAATGAACATCTATTACAAACTCCTGAACGAGTCAGCTAATATGCCGAACGGCTTACAAAGGGTTGACTCAAAATGAGATAGCAGTCCTGTACATTACATCCTTTTTATAAACTCAAAACGATAAAGACCTCCAGGCTGGAGGACGGCTTTGCCACGGAGCTGCATTTGTGTATGAAGAGTTGCAGCTTCTGGCTTCAAAAGGCTTCGGGGCGCGGTGAAGATGCGCCAACAGCTGGACTGGATCGGGAAGACGACTTCGGCTCCTCGCTCGGTTCGCCTTAGTGCGGAGAACCTGTTTCAACGAGGGTCAGCATATCGAAACATGCTGGTGAAGGCGAGCTAGCCTGACTATACCAATCAACACGTTGTTTAGTGAAGCATGCATATTTGGTTGGTTTCTATCTTACCTTAGTTCATTTACAAGTAAGCAGCATATTGAATTTACTGAAATGAACGTGCCACCGTTCGGTGGATTTTACCTGACCGTCTGATTTACCTGCACAATACTTACCTTGCCTTCCCTGCCACGAAGACACAAGTTAGTATGCAACAGGTTTAAATATACAAGAGATCACTTGGCGTGATGCCACAATGGACAATAGTCTTAGACGGAGATGGTTTGCAGCCAATGTACAGTGGTGCCACAAGCCATCTCGTCCAGTACAGTAGACTATACAGTAGAGTTCCGTCCGGACCGGATCGGTGCCAGTGCCCCAGCGACCGTCCGCAGGAACCAGTTACCTTGTGCACAAGTTGTCCGTGATCGAACAGTATGTTACTAAGTTAACAGTTCATGTAGTTGAGGCAAACAGTAGTACGGGACAGTCGGTATTGCATGATTCATTTAACATAGCCTCATTGAACAGTTTAGCGCATATAAGGTGTTCCATACTTAGCATGATTTATAGAACAGTTATGAACGAACTAGCATACAGTATGATAACAGTTCACATATTTGATTGACAAGCATAAGAACCAAGTCTATTCTCTTTTATCTTGGTTTCTTTTATTATTACTTGGTATCGTTTGATCGGGGCGAAGGAGTGAAGCTTGGAAGCAGGGCTAGCTAATCGGGTTGGTAGCCACTCACTTAGATTTTGGAAGGGAGAAGGAAAGAGGCGCTTCACGACCATATTCGACATGAGACAGAGTGATTGTTGGCTGTAATGATGAAACTGAGGCAACTCATCATTTGTCACGTTGAATACTGTTGATGACTCAGCCTGCGCCGAATAAGGAGCTCTGTGCACAGGAACACTGCCGTGTATACACGAGGGAGTTGGCTGAGTTGTGCAGGTAGGATCACTGTCGCGTGCGCACGTTTGTTTACCAGGTCGAGGACCATCGCTTGCTGCACTTTTTTGTATATTGCGCAGGGGAACACTGTCTGTCGCCCGCAATGATTTGTTACGACGAGAAGTACTATCGTATGCACATGGAGGGTAATACGTCCTTGCGCTGAAGACTTGCTCGGATGCGTACAATGGAGCGCTGCCTATCATACGCCATTGTTGATGAGTCTTGCGAGACTTAGCTTTTCTGCACGGGGAGACTTGTCGAGCTGCGCTGAGCATCCGAAGTCTACAATTGGTGTTCAAGGAAATGATCCTGCGGCCCGGCCTGCATTGCTTCCCCTTTAACCTGGTCGTTGAAGGTGCTATTTGTTGTGCCAGCCTTTGAGTAGTGACCTCACCTCTTGGGGTGGTAAGTGATACCAAGCCTGCTACTCGGTTGCGAGCTGGCGGGAGGTTGACGACCTCCCTGGTTGCCTGGGCTGGGACCACTCTGTATTGGGCTTCCGTCGGTAGGAAGTTACCAAATTGGAGGGATACTATGTTCGCCATGGCCGTCTTATCCTTGAAGTCGAGGGTGAGCTCATTGGCATTGATCAATTGCTGGATACATCTCTTCAACACAAAGCTCATTGGCCGTCTTATCCTTGAAGTCGAGGGTGAGCTCATTGGCATTGATCAATTGCTGGATACATCTCTTCAACACAAAGCAGTCTCTGGTTGGATGATGAATGTACCGATGAAAGAGGCAATATTTTGGGTTATCGACCTTGTCAGCCTCTCCAGGGCACCTGATGTTGGGTAGCCGAAGTTTGTTTCCCTTCATCAGTATGTTGAATATCTCAATGATGTCGTCATTGAAGGAGAAAGTCCCCTTTGGCTTTGGGGATTCCAATACCCGAGTCGTACGGTCCTCTGGGGAGACCGGTACTTTTGCATCGTTTTCGGACTTGGAGGGGGTTCTACTCCCAATTTTGAATGCTGCTCTCTTGTCGAGGGAGGCTACCCCCAGACGTTCTTGGGAATATATGTCCTTATCGCATGACGGGTTGGCGTGGATCACCAGGAGATTGCTACTCCCGGCTTGCAGAGTTACTACGGGCCCTGAGAGTGGCATGACCATATTTGCCTTGATCTCCAGTATTGTCTGGGTCAAAGCTTGCATTAATGCACTCATCGTGTGCATCATGGAGTCAAGCATCTCGAGGCGCTGCCGGTCACTGGGGCCTTCATGGTCGTCTCTGGCTATGTACATCGTCCGACTACTCACTGTCGGTCACTGGGAGAAATGGAGGGGGCAGTGAATGCCGTGCTCCCTGTTTCATACCCTTGTAGTGAGTAGTCTTCAAGGAGGACGGGAGCCGTTGTGTCTTCCTCGGATTCGGAGGGGATACTACCTCCAGTGTAGAAGATTGTGTCGTCCTGGTGGGAGTGGCTATCCTCCGGGATCTCGGCGTCCGTTCCTTGGGAGTCGTAGTCTCCTCGGAACGCCTGGTTGTCGCGTAGTTCCAGGGGGACACTACCCCCAGCTTTGGCCACCCCCAGAGGTTCTGAGGATAAACTACCCCCAGGAGCTGACAGCTTCTTTCTTGAGCGGGTGCCTTGGAAGACGCCTTCCGCGGGTGCCGTCGTCGGCCTCCCAGATAATCGTCTTCGCGATGCGGTGGTAGAGAGCGCCGGACTGGAGGTATCCGTCTGTTTTCTTCCCTTGGTGGCGGGAAACTTTCCAGTTGAGGAGTATGAGGCGAAGGTCAACTCCTCCTCCTTTGATAATTGCACCTGATCTCCGGGTTGCCGTCGAGTAGGGGCTTTCCGGTGCAGTCGCTAGAAGGCCGACTGCCTGTCTTTGAGTACGGTTGCTTTATTGCAGCAACAATTGATAATGATGCTGGCGCAGCTGTGCCTCGGAGAGGGCACGTCGCACGCCGTAGTAGTTTCCTTTGCTTTGCGCTTGTGAGTAATTATGTTACGCAAATCATGCGAAGGGTGTTCTACCTTTGCATCCTCTTTGTGAGTCCGGGTATCCCGGGCACCTGGATGCGCATGTGCTGTTTTTGCTCCCTGGCCTGGGGTTCGTACACGAACTTGCCCCGAGGTACTGGTGGAAGACTTTTGAGACTGGCCCTGTCCATTGGTCCCTGTGGGCTGGACACACGTGTCAGTCTTTTACAACTGTTTGTCAGAGGCTCGCATAATAACTAGCGATGCCTGTTGGCGGCCGACCGTATGAGCACTTGCTTGAGTTTGACGGACTCGCACTGCCCTGGACTTCTTCAGCTTAGCTACCGCAGACGCGTAGTATGAAGAGTCCAGCTTTGGGTTTTCACCATTCTCAGTGGGTCGCATAGGATCTGCGCCGCAGGAGATACGGTCGAAAACAGAGGTTCTGTTGCTATTGGGGCCGCATGCGACCCGCTGTCTGTAGTTGTGAGTTGCTGCCGCATGTACAGTCTTATGCGGCCTCCTCCTTCGCCGCATAGAAGCTGCCTCAACACTAGGACGTCTGACATCGTAGTGTTTTCTTCTGCCAGAGTCAGGGTGCTGAAAAGTTTTTGCGTCAGCCTTGGATGCCGCGTGGATATGGACGTTATGGGTGTTCGTTCGACAACCGTCATTGGCAACAGAGTGAGAGGCTGGAAGCGTCTGCTCCGCAGCTGGGTGGGGTGCAACGGCCTTGGCCACCCACTTTCTGCGGGTCCTCGAGTGGGAAGCACCCCTTCGGCTGGAAGAGGCTGCCGCATAGACAGTGGCCGCATGATGTGCGGTTCCTGCGGTTGGGAGAGAGACAGGGAGCGCATGCTCCACAGTTGGGTGAGGCGCAGTGACCTTGGCTACCCACGTCCTGCGGGTCTTCTTGGGCTTTGCTTGCCTCGGAGGACTCGTGCTGTCCTCGGAGAGCATGTCCTCGAACACTTGCTGGTCGAAGCGGACCACCAGCATCTTTTGTGTCGAGCCGAGCTTGGCCGCATTGGATTGCGTCACCGACTTCTCAAAAGAGGAGAATGACGTCCCCAGCAGAGTCCCTACCGTGTTTGCCATTCAATATCAAAACGAGAACTGAAAGAACTAGATTTGATTTAACAAACTAAGAAAGTACAAAGAAGAGTCCTAGGAGACAATCTAAGTACAAATTTGTTTTCTGGGGAGTGATGATGGAGGGTTAGGAGTGTAGCAACTCTCTTTACTCCGTGGACGATCCGATGCGAAGCTCTTTTTCTCCCCCTTAAGTGTTGATTCGCAGATAGCCAGCCCGCCTCTTTTGGTTCGGTCTCTCTCTGAAGTAGAAAAATGCGACATTTTGAACGTTCAAGTTGCTCATATTTATAGCCATCGTGCTGATGGGCTATGGGTGCCGCATATGCCTCTGTTTGGTGGCCGCATAAGGCTCCTTCAACAGAATGCGGTTGCAACGGGAAGATCTTGTGAGCTGGAGGCTGCACAATAACTAGGCCGCATGTTGATGAGGCCGCATGGGTCATAGCAGCATACGTGCTCTCGTTCGGGTCTAGGTCGAATGGACACTTTGACCGCATGTTGGCGAGGCCGCATGGGTCATATAGCGCGTGGCTCTGTGCGTTCTGACGAAGTCATTAATGCTTGACGTGACCTTTCTGTCGGATTGTGTCGTCGTCTCTCTCACACTTTTCGAGGCAGTTAAGGCAACAAGTGCTTGGAACTGTGGCGGATCTTTGGGAGCCGTGTCAGAGGGCATGTATGCGACTCGGCTCTTTGTCTGTCCATGCCGCATGGGGGGTTGACTATGTGGCATGTCTTCAGCATGAGGATGCGGCCTGCATATAAGCCGCATGACTATAGATTTTTCATGCTTTTACAATATGCAACTTCGGTCCATGACCTATTGTGACAAATTGGCACAACCCTACAACCAAACAAGGACAAGGGTTGAACCGTTGCACCACAATAGTTCATGTCCCTAGACTACCAGCTCATACTCATTTAATCAGCCAATCAATTCTACGGCTTGATATGTGATATCTGAGTTATCCCAGAAGAAAATGTAATATTGGAATCCTCAGATCGTGCTGATGGTGAAGCGGGGCTGGCCTAGCCAAGAAAACACAGCACGTAGTATAAGCACCGGTCCCTCGTAAGGCCACCGCGTAAGTAATCATGTAATAATATATAATATAGTCAGATACTGCACTCTACTACTGTAGATGATATACAACATCCGTTGGGGACCAACATGACTCCCTAGGACATATGTCCTACCGGTAGCTACCACGCATGATCTCGAGTTTCCATTCCCTCCCAATGCTTCTACCCATTTAAGTTACCTAATTAACCATACGGTTGTATAGAATCTCGTGTTGTGGTCACACGATCATCCTCCTAGAATGACGCATGGTAGTGCGTGCATGCTGGGTACGAATCTGGATTCCTCCAAGCGTAATGCAACAAATCAAGCAAGCAATCTAACCACGCTATGATTACTTATCCACTCCAGAGCCCGTGTTGGAGAAATCATGTAAAAGCACATGTCGCGTAGAATAGTAAAACATGTAACACGTAGCAAGATATGTCGCACCTCAGTGCACATGTAACATAGCACGTAGGACGCATAGCAAGTAGTAAATGTATCAGCACAGATACAAGCAGTCGAGTCAGAATATCAGACCTATCAGCCGCTCAGATAACTATATAAATCAGGTCAAGAATCGCATAGTCATGGTACATCTAGCAAGGTTTGTCGCACTTCGGTGCACAAGCAAAATCATGTGGCACACTCGGTGCGAAAAGAAGTATCAACTCAGATACGTGTAGTCAGGCTTATAAATCAGTCACTTGGATCTTCTTATCACATTGAATCACTTGATTAAATAGAATTTTCTCAAATCAGGTTTACAGACTATCAATCAATTGGATGCCTAAATTCATATGTAGTCCCCGAATTAACAATTACTCCGCCGAACGTATGGGAAAAGTGTGAACCACTCTGGAGCATATCCACAATCCTTAAACCAAATAAGGACCGGGATTGCAGATCGTCTCCCGAGCAGAACTACGCCCTTCACTCTATTCGACGGACAAAATGGTAAGTTAATCTACTAATCTTAGTCCATTTAGCAGGTACTGAATTCAATATGACACATCTCGTGAGGTCAACAAAATATCATGTTATGCACAGTCAATTCTAGCACATAACCATGTCTAGCACATAGAGCTGGTTTACTAAGTCCATTTATTTACACTCAGAGTCACAACCTAAGCAAGCACTAGGATCAAATACAGAACATAACACTTAATGAAAATATTCCAGGTGAACAAAACACATAGGTCACACAAGCAAATCCAAGGAAATATCCAAACTAAGCAAAACAATAAATCATGTCCAGGGACGCATGGAATATGGGGCGCATGGGTGCGGAGCGCATGAAATATGGGGCGCATGGGTCAAGCCAAAGTCTACTCCTAGAGGCAAGTGTTGAGTGACAGACAATAAATACAAAGTCAGGGAAGTGACTGACGTGACTTGATGTGACAAGTAATAAATGCGTGTTAGACGAAAAGACAAAAACATAAAAATGTGTACACGAAAAGACGTGCAAGGAAGAGATGCATGTGTCACTCCTAAGTCGAATGACAAGCTGACCGCATGCACACTTGGCCGCATGGACTCTGGCCGCATGGATGCTGGCTCTTGGAAAATCTCATACGTTCAGTGTTCTATGCATTCGTCTTAGGGACGCATATGCAGGGACAATCATGCGCCCAACAAGATAGGCGCATGCTGGAAGGGCGCATGAAGTTGGGCCGCATGGAACTTCATCGTCTCAGAACAGCTTGAACTCCATGGAAAAGCTCAAAGGAAGTCCGAAACTTGCTTCCTTCATAAAATTTTCATCCTAACTCCAAATCAAGTGAAACAAAAGCCAAAATGCTCGAAATGAAGTGCTCCACCACATAGAACAACTTTTCTCTTTCTAAAATATTATATTTTAATAGATCAAAACCAAGAAAAATTCAAGGAACCCACGAAAACCCTAACTTTAAAACTCAGATATACTCTAAACCATTCACAAAAACCTAAAATTTCAAGAACTAAAATAAATGAGAACATCAAGGAGAACATTTTCCATCAAACATATTTTAATTACTACATATATATAAAAATCCGAAAATCACGGCTTGACCACTTTGAGCAAGATGTACTTGCCTTGGTGGGTTAACAAACCTCTTCCTAGAGCCAAGTCTAGGGCTAGGAATCGGGTTGGTGCTCAGGTGAGGGAAGGAGCAAGGAAGAAAGGAAGGAAGAAAGGAAGTAGGAAATGAAGAATGAGAGGGAGGAGAGAGAAATACTCATATATATATATACCAAGTGGGGGAAATGAGGTTAGTCATAGGATTAAGTCATGACACTCTCCAAACAAATCTCAACCATCCAAAATAGGCTTAGTAGTTCCATAAGTGAACCGGGTCTGATATCCATCCTACATACGGGTCCATGGCAATTGCCAAAGTGTTCACTATTGATCCATGGTAGTTTTCCATAATAAACATAAAACCAAAGAAATGAAATGCAACATATATGACAGGAACCAACATGTAAAATACAGCATGAATACATTACCAGAATTTTTTTAAATATCACAAATTCAAGAATACCAAATCTGGGAACGGATGTGACACCTTAGGATGCCCAAATATACATATTCTATAAATTTCATATATATGTCCAAGTTTTATGCCAGCTATCAGCTAGCCTAACACAACCCTCCTCCTTTTCTGAGCTTGGGGCTGGCATTAAAAACACAAGACATTAAGTGCAACATTGGCATAGTTTGCAAGATCCTCATGTTCTTTTTTGATTTTGTAGTACGTTTTCATGGATCCAGGTGAAAGCTTTAGTTTCTAACTTCTCAAATCTTTCGAGTATTAGCATGCTTAAGGCTTTGCACCATGGAACTTGGATTTTTTTTATTTTTTACTTTGAATCAGTTGGTCTCGTGCAAAAGCTAATTTGTCAGCTAAGAATGATCAACTTATAGTTCTAGGTGGCTAATATTGAATTAGTGAATCAATGACCCCTCTTTTTTACTTTAATTTATCAGGTGATTCCTCAGGATGTTGTTCAGGCACTCTTCGCAGCTTGTAAAACAGGTGAATTTGATCAGGCAAATAAGGAAGTCAACAATGTAATTGCGGAGGGATATCCAGTTTCACAGATGCTTAGTCAGGTCTAACGATTATTTCTACACAAGTTAATTTTCTTCATTGTAACGTATTTAGTTTTTTGTTAGCTGGTGGCACTCTTGTAATTCAAGTTTCCTCTTGCAGTTATTTGAGATTGTTATCAACTCAGATGACATATCAGATGAAAAGAAGGCAAGAATCTGCAAACGGTTGGGTGAAACAGATAAGGTTTTTCACTATCCTGTATCCACAATATACTACTACACATTTGGTCATAGAAACTGGGCGAAGTTGGGTTTGATCTGCATCACTCAAAATAGCGGAGATCTCTCCTCTTGCAGGGAAATTCATAATCATCTATGTTTGGTTGAAAGGCTTAATATAAGATGTTGGTTGGACCTTAACTAACTATTAACAATGATGAAGCACATACTTTTTAACTGAACATTCATGATAGTTGAATCCAATTTTTTCGCAGCCATATTTTCATTTACACAGCATTTGATTGTCAACTACTTCCTAATCTTATTGTTAAAGTTCCTGCCACTGCAACAAAAAGAGGGTTTAGGGTTACACATTTATACTTTATAGTTTCTAAACGCTCCTGCAGGTCAAAAGTGCCCATTTTATGGATGAGAGCTGGGTTCACACAACATTATAATTTCTTATACGATTGAGATTTGAATCCAGGTTGTTCTGTTACCATGTTAAAATTCCTGCCACTGCACTAAAACTCCAAAGTTGTGATAGAGGGTTGTATATTTATATTATTCTCACACTTATAAAAGTTCACACATTGCTTTTGCATTCAGGAGGAGAGCATGCAATTACATTTTTTTTATTCCCTTTCATATTGTGATGGATAAAACCTTAAGGGAACACTCATACCTTTTTTCTTTTATTCTCTCCGTGTCGTTGGGCTTTCCTAATGATGGTTGTTTTTGGGTTTCAGTGTCTGATCGATGGCGCTGATGAGTATCTGCAGTTAATGGATGTCGCAAGTCATACAATGCGTGCCCTTTGTAACATGCCACAGGAGTTGCAATTTTGATTGGTTAACAATCAGTGTTGCAATATATAGTCTCAATAAGCATGGGAAGTTGGGAACCCATTGACAATGCTTGTTGAGAATATTGCAACTTTTGTTGTTTTGCAGTTGTGAAAATGTGTAATTTTGCCACAACTAAACATTCTCAAAGTATTGACACATCATCTTGCAGTATCTGTGATCTTGATTTTCCAACCATGTTTTCTTTGCATAATTAAATATATTGACCATGTTAACTCCTTTTCTGAAGCTGCTATTCTTGAATGAGTCAATTTTTGTTCACCCACCAAAACTAGAGTCTATGTTCATCTTTTCACTTAAGAAGTTGTCATGTGTCAAACCACAATCAAACAACATGTTGGGAACTACTGTCTCCAATATGGTATTCCCATTCATGTCCCCTCTCACATTAAGATGTGTGTCCCATCAATTGTGAGTATTATTTTATTATAAAATCGGTGGAGGAAACATCTTCATGTGAGGGGGGACATGAGAACACCATATTGGGGACAATAGATCCCAACTCCCAAACTACTCCCAAAGTGTATTAAGTTTGGAGGAAAATGACATGTGTAATGCTTGAGGGAAATTGTGAACATATATCCAAATTTGACTTATATTTTGCTGTCCACAAGATGTAGAAGTCTATGTGTTGATAACATTAATGTGGTGGTTTCACACATGATATTGCATCATATGGTGATCATGTAGTTAGCAAAAGTATGATCAGATTTTGATGTCCCTCTAGCATTTAATATTTTTTTACCAGATAGTGTGTTGTTTTGGAAAATAAATGTTGTATTGTGTTTTCCTTCACGTATGTATAGACTACTCGGTATAAGAATGATACTGAAGTCTGTTCTTTTGTGGGTCTTGAGTGATGTCCCTAATGGAATGTTTTGGCTTCTCGGTACCGCTTGGTGATTTGAGTGCTGATGACAAAAGTGTTCCATTTTTTTTGGGCTCTTGACAAAAGGCACTACAAAAATGACTCGAGACAGTCCAAATTTTTATCATTGATAATTATAAGTTTAGTATTTCCAAAAATTATTCACCGAGCTGCCCATTTTTAATTGATCTTTTTTATAACCAGGACTGTCAAAATTTTGACAGTGCTAACAATTGGTAGGACTGTCAAAATAAATGACAGTCCTAAAAATATATGTTGATTTTTTAGGACTGTCAAAATTTTGACAGTCCAGAAGGGAGGACTAGGCGAGGTGACACGAGGGATGGGCTGCGTGGAGGCCGGAAGGGGGGACGAGACGGAGGAGCGGGAGGAGGAGGCGGTGGCGGAAGGCGGGGGAGGAGACGGAGGCGTGCGCGCGATGGAGGACGGGGTTGCTGCTGCGCGCGGGGACGACGACGAGCGGTGGAGGAGCAGGAGGAGGGAGGTGAAGAGGATGAGCAGCCCTAGTAAAATTTGGACTAGTCTGAGTAAATTTTTTTTCATAACTAAATTAACATCAATACTGGACTAGTTCTGAGTCTACTTTGTAGTGCCTTTATCATAAGTCTTTTTTTTGGAGGGAGGTAGAATCTAAGATTAATTGCACCTCTAAACTGTACTATATTTGCTCCGTGACAAGGCTTGCTAAGTTTTAAGACTACTAACAACAATATTAACTTGTGATTGGAACAAAGAATTAGAGAGCTATTATATATAACTTTATGCTAATACATGATCATAGGAACAAGCACAAAAAAATATTGTATATACGACTAGTGATCAAATGGTTTTAGATTTCAGGTGTTCCGAATAGAACAAGATTGCTACTTCAATAGGCCGAAAGCATCATGATAATATAATATGCGTCTCTTGTCTGGTTTACAAGTGATCCAAGGGATATATATATATATTTTTTTGTAGGTGTGAGTCTCGCAAAATAAATTTTGTTGTGTAAATGTTTACCATCACTGAACAATAGGCCTTGGGCTAATACAATTAGTATTTTTTGTTTTGTTTTTTTAGATGAGGGACTATACGTACGAAACTTTTGTGCACACTGCATTGTATGTCATTTGGGTCCACTATTTTACATCTCTTTCGCGATTTGATTCCGATACCAACCGTCTAGCCAGAAAGGATATATCTCTTCTCAGGAGACTTAATACAATTAGTGTTAGAAATTATGATAACAATATACTAACTATTAGCAAAGTTTGGATAGCCACACAATTAAATTAGTTGTTCTAATAACTTCTAGTCCATAAGCCATTGTCTATAAACTAAATATAAACCAAACACTTGCTAGCTGCTGAATTATCATCTAATGAAATGTATAATAGATAAATATAATCAATTATAAAATTTTAGTCTGACATAATATTTATTAAATTTTTTTTATTTATAATTATCTGAATATATATTCAAGTTTCTATAAACAACTATATAATCAGGACCTATCCAAAAATATACACTTGGTTGAGCTAGAATGGGTTCGTGTGGATTAGATGTAGACAAACACCTAAAAAAAAATAATAAATAAAAAAAAAATCTAAGAACAAAAAAAAAAAAAAATTGGGGTGGACTGGAGCCCACCCCATCCTATAATTGGATCCGCCCACATCAAAATAAAAAATATTTATTATTTAAATTATATTTAAACTAGAATTATGATGTTATCTTTAACAAATTCTAATCAAAATATATTCAAATCATATTTAAATTATTTTAATAATTCAAAATTTTATCTAATTTTTTCAATAATATCAGATGTTTTTTTTCCATCTAATTTTTCAATATATATATATATATATATATATATATATATATATATAAAAAAAGATGTAACTATTTTTTAAGAATATGACATGCGAGAGTTTACTTTGTTACTAATGTACATACCAAATCTTTGGATAAGTAATACCAAATCTTTGGGTGAAATCATCAGTATATACAGTTAGATAAAAATGTACTACCTCATATTCTAATACTATGACCTTTCCTTCCTCTCACAAAATAAGACGGACGCAATAATTTTTTGATCACCTCCCCTCAACCCCTAAATAACCCCACCCCTCTCTCTCTCTCTCTCTCTCCTTCCACTTTGGTGGCTGCACAACTCCACTCCTCTCATCACCCATGGAAACTCCCCCAGACTCCAATGCTGCTCCAAGAAACCCTTGGAACCGCAATCCTCCACCCACAGCCGCCGCCAATGCCTCCTCCTCCTCCTCCGCCGCTCCCGTCGTCGCCGTCCTCGCCGAAGAGCCCTGGCCTCCTCTCACTGTACATATATTTTTTTTTTTCATTTTCTTGCATCGACTTCTTCCGAACATTTGTCAGATCGCAATGCAATTGCAGGCACCGCAGATCGCCGCCGAAAAGGCGGCGGCGGCGGCGAATCCGCCGCCGGCAGTCGTCGCTCCCGCTCCGCCTCCTCCGCCGCCTCCGAACAGGCACCCGAACTCTACCAACAACCGCCGCGGCGGTCGGAACAACCATTACAACCAGAACCACCACAGGAGGAATAACCAGGGCTTCTTCCCCCCCAACCACCACCAGAACCGATTCTCCGCCCCGACGTTCCATCCTCCCCCGCAGCACGTCAGGAACCCTAACCCTAACCTGGCCTTCGGTCCGGCGCTGCCGCCGATGCAGCCCCAGCAGGTGTGGTTCTCGCCGCAGCCGCCGGATTGGATGGTTCCCCGGGCTCCTCTTTACGCGAACGGCCACGGCTATATGGGTGAGCGAGGAAGATTTAGGGTTTAGGTCACTCTTTGTGCATTTTAATTTATGATTGATCATAATTAATTATGTGACAGATGGGGTTTTTGCTCCGCCTCATGTGTATCATCCTATGATTGCGGCTCAGCCGCAATTCCCTCCGATGGGCCCTCCGGCGGCAGCACAGGTTCCCCTGGTTCAAGGCGGGCCTGTGGCTGGGTTGCGGAACCAGGATGCACAGCTGATGGAAGATATTCGGCGGCAGATAGAGTATTACTTTAGGTATTTACTAACCCTGATGAGAGTTTTTTCTTTTCTTTTCGTATTGGGTTGTGGATGATGACCCTTTTGCTGTTTTGGCAGCGAGGAGAACTTAGTGAAGGATGCATACTTGAAGCAAAAGATGGACGAGTTTGGCTGGGTTGATCTAGGTTTGATTGCGACGTTCAGGAAGGTGAGAATTTGGTTGCTATACCAATTTAGCTAGTAGCTCTGAAGATCTATAGCTACTGGTTTGGAAGCTCACTTATTACTTTTGTTCGTATTTTCATATGCAGTATCTGCTACTAGAAAGCTGATTATTTTATGCCATTTACATTCTTTTATGCTGTGTACTTGCTATGCGTTTAGGAATATAGTACTAGTGATGATAAGAAAGTTTTAGAGCGTAGGAAATGTATAAATAAGCATTTCAGTCTTTGGCTTAATGGGTCATAGAGATGAAGGCAATTCTTTATAGCAAATTGTATCATTATACCTATTTTTCTAGATTCTTTATAATCTAGGGGAAGTTGAAGGGTGTTCCTTGGCTGCATGAGCTTAATCTGCATAACCAAAATGTAGGTATACCTACTCGCCAACTGGCTGTATAGTTTCTCTGTCATGATCCTCTCATGCTCATACCTACATGGAGGGTTGATCTCAAGTCGATCGGTCATACAAGGTCATACAACTGTGTCAGTTCTTTTATGTAGCATTCTTAAGCTGCACCCCCTCCCATTCTAATGGGAGAAGTGTTGGACGGTGACAATGTGTGCAATCTTCGAAGAAATCTAACCTCTTTTTGCCCAGATGAATGAATCTTTTAACCTGGAAGAAGAGGATTCAAACAACAGACCAAAATTTTGGATAAAGGCTTTGTTGTTGTAATTAATCTTTAAACCTTGGATATGCTGAACTCTAAACTTTCAATATTCAAATGCTTGCTTGTAACTTTACTCCTTTGTATAATGGTGCTCATTCTATACGGAAGAGTGCACCTCTAAGTGTGATAATTCTCTTAAATTATAGCACAGCAGTCATATGTGGGATCTTGTTTTGATCTCTTCGACAATATAGTCCCTCTATATTACCATGGCGATGAACTTGATTTACATGTCACATGCTTTTACTTATGGATCGTCCGTCTGTCTTACTCTAATCACCCCAGGGTAAAGGAAGGAATCTCAAGTGAATTTTAAAAGTAAGGGAAAAATGATATATTTTGGATTACCTAACTTCTCGAAAGACGGAAAGTAAATTTCTTGTAGTTGTGGGACCACTAAGCTATCCATCACTGCATGGCTTCATATGGAACATTTTTAAAGATTTAATGAGCTGTAAGTGGTCTCGTAGATGGCTATGAGGCAATGAATATAACCTAGTCACCTTTGTTTTGTTCAGGAATTCTATTTGTTTAATGCACATTTCCACTCTCTAATCTTCTGTGGAAACTAATATCACAAGTGAACCACACGATGAGGACCTTGTTCGTAAAATCATTGTTCTAGACGCTCTTGGACTTCCCCTTTTCATTTCCTTGCTTTCCATAATGGAGTTATGATTCAGTACTTCAAGTTCAAGGTGTGAGGGAAGCATTTAATTTCAACAGTATTTTGTGCTTATTATTTTTTTCTCTCTTTGGAGGCAGACCTTTTGAGGACCTTGAAATAATTGTCTGGATTCTTTAAACACAGTATTGATCTTGGTATTTCTTGGAATGATTATTAGCTATGTTGCACAAACATGGCAAAATGGTGCCCGTATCCATGTGTGTCCTTACCCGTATCTATTCCCGTATCCATCAAACATAGGTGATTACACTGCATATGTTTGGAAAAGCCTGTATCCCATATCCATGTCGTTTGCTTATCCGTATTCGTGTAACATAGATTATTAGTAACATGGATTGAGTTGCTGTCACATCATCCTTACGTTGCATATATAGTGACATTGACTTCCCACAAGTATTCACCAGTCTTTTGCCTAGTCTTTTATGTCCAAAGAGATGAAATATGAATTCTTCAAATGTAGACTTGTTCTGTCTTTCTTCCTACGGTTGGCATAACCTGGATTCAGCTTTTGTATCAAACACACCGAGTTGATCTTTTGGAGCAAAAGCTTGATAGTGCAGTGTAAACTCTAGCATAGATCAAAGAGATGCTTGTACCCCAGAGGATCTAAAGGATTCAAGATTACCAAGATGTGTCCCGTGCCAATCGTGCTCACGGTATTCCTCTTGACGGTTACGAGCGACAACCACCAAACCCATATCATTGTCATCATCTGACACTACTTATCGTCTTCCACATCATCACCTACCACCACCTTCACGTCATCACCTACCACCACCACCACCTTGTCATCTTTCATTTCATTGTCCACCATCATACCGATATGTGCAAACCACCTCTAGATATACTTGATCTAGTAGATGAATATATTAAAGAAAGTGAAGAATTTAAAGAATCTCACGCAATCGAAGAGAAATATCGAGGTCGAAGAAGAGAATTTGAAGATTATGACCATAAGCTACAAAGAGTTCAAGAAGTGTCTATAAAAGAATAGGAAATACCTTCAGTGGAGGTTACAAGAGAGCTACAACTCTTATTCGAGGAATTTTGGGAGATCTTTCATCTTTGCAGACAACAAGCCAAATCAACTACCACCGATGAATAATGTTCAACACTATACAAATTCGATCATTATGTGTAAATCTCAAGACTTCAGGAATCATTCAATGATCGAGGTTACGGAGAATAAGAGTCGGTTGAAGACCGAACTTGAAGAGTCCATAGAGGTCAAGATTCAAAGGAAGACATCAAAGATAAAGATCTACTCAGAGTAGATGTTCTTTTTGGAAGGAAATGTTTCAAACTTCACTTCTGAATTCGGGGCCGAATTCTTTTGAAGAAGGGGAGCATGATGTAGAGATTTATACAAAAAATATTTATTAAAATTTTAGGATAAGTTAGATTGGATTTTATGAATTAGGAGATTTATTAGGATTGCCTTATTACGAAAGTTTCTAAAATATAATATTAGTTAGGGTTCTTATTGGATTTCTTTATTAGGATTACTTTATTTATTAGAATTATGACTTGTCTTAATTTGGTAATACTAAATGCTATAAATAATGGACTAATTCTCTTGTAATTGCATTGCCAATCTTTATTAAGTTTATATTTAAGATATTTCTTCTTTTAAGTTCTCCTAAAGATTTCTGTGTCCACCTACTATCTGATAGAACCATAGATAACAATCCGCACCCCCCCCTCGCGCGTGCGTGCCATCTTATACGCCAATTTTTTACACTGGAACCACAACCCAAGGAGTTAGAATCTCTGTTTGCAATTATAGCGCTGAAGAATTATCCCCTAGGAAGTTGTATCATTATCTCTTATGTTTTCAGATAGAGGATACTTGACAAACATCACGATAAATATGAGCTCTTTGCAGACGGTTTAGTCATTTGGCTCATCTACTATGAAGATTGTGAGGATGATGTTTAAGTAGGCATGATCGTACCTTTGCTACACATTTAGGGCATGTTTGGCAAATGGAAGAAACTAGGAAAGTAGGAAACTCCTAGAAAGTAGGACTAGTTTTCATCTAGTTGATCTTTGGTACATGAAAACTACAAAGGAGACTTGTTGGACCTACCAAGAAAATGGAAAAGTAAAGAACACAATGGCATAAGAAAACATGCTCTTTATTGATATTCAAACAAATCGCTCAAGCACTCTCTTTCTCTCGATTACAATGGCACCGTTCCATACATTGTCCCTCTATACAAAAGCAACTCAAAGCAATCTCGATACGGCTCAAGGCATCGACTCTAGATTTTCGGGTCCTGGGGATGAGGCACGGCTATCGCTTCCTCGGACGATGCAGCACCTGCGAACAAGCAAACTGTTGGTGGGTCAGCACTTTGGAGAAAGTACTGGTGAGTCTAAAATCAACTGAACAGAAGCAACACTCCCTGAAACCCACACTAAGTAAGCATGTGGCAAAACATTACATTACTAGTGATCTTGCTACTTTTACCTAAGTTCATTTCATGCAGCTCAGGATTAGAGTCAGTTTACTTCTTTTCGAAAAACATAGCTTTGAAACAGTTTAGGGCATGTTTGGCAAATGGAAAGAAACTAGGAAAGTAGGAAACTCCTAGAAAGTAGGACTAGTTTTCATCTAGTTGATCTTTGGTATATGAAAACTACAAAGGAGACTTGTTGGACCTACCAAGAAAATGGAAATTAATCCTCATCCTACTTTCCATCCAAAAGGGTAGAAAGTCATGGAAACTACTACGATACAATTACGACAAGATTGTTTAATATTATTATTTCCTCTTAAAAACTAAACACCTACTTTTTAATCCTCCATGTTAACTATTTTTATTTTTAACTTGTCATTATTGACTAGGGTGAGCATTCGGTTTATTCGGTTTCAACTGAACCGAAATAGCGAAAACTGAATAAACCGAAATTCTAAAAATTCAAAATCGAAACCGAACCAAAATTAGCCAAAACCGAATCGAACTGAATAAACGATTCGGTTTATTCGGTTTGTTCTATTGTTTAATGGGACGGGACCAAAGTTGAGATCGTGGTTAAATTATATTTTAATTTTTATACACACTTTTGTTATATTTCAAAGTAGCGTTCAAAGTTGGACTAGTTGTTAAATTACCAAAGTTAGGCTTCAAAGTACATACATAGAATTATTGTTTTCAAAATATACACATTTTTAATTATAAAATATGCATAGAATTGAGGGTATTTATATAATTGCACAAGTCTTATTCGATTTTCGGTTTTGGAATTTTAGTATTTTCAAAACCGAATAAGAAATTTTAGTATTTTCAAAACCGAAACCAAACCGATATTTTTCAACCGAGCCGAATCTCTTATTTGGTTCGGTTTTCGGTCCAAACCAAATAATGCTCACCCATATCATTGACTACTAGTTTTCTATCAAAGAAACAACTATTTTAATTGGAAACTTAGTTTCTTGTAGTTTCTAGAAACCAATGGAAACTATGTTTCCTAGTTTCAAAAAGTCTTCATTTGCCAAACAGGTTCTTAGTGTGACTTAGAAACTCTCTACTAAGTTGTTTGATGATGCTAGGACTTCTTTATTGTACTAATTTTTTACACAGACTTTATTATTTGAGGAAGTATGGTTTGTTCATATGGATAGTAATCAGGTCATTTGGCATCTTGATTATGATTTATGTGGCCACCTGCCAGCTTAATCCACCACCTGCCTATAACCTGCCTTTACACACTGCTTTGAATACTTCATTCAGGGATGCATTTGCTTATTTTCTGTGAGTTTGATGATCAGTCATGCTATGTTATTGTGGTCTCATGTTATGTTCATTAAGAAAGCGACACCTCGTGGTTACTTAATTGTTGTGTATGTAAGGAGTTTACTGTTACCTAGGATGTTGCTTACAAATGTATCTAATATTATGCTGGTAGCTGTAATGTAAATTTTCCTATGTAGTTGTTGATAGATAGGTCTTTTATTTTCTTTTAATTCTTGATATATTGCTTATATGTAGAATTTCTAGGATCCATCGTTCTGTTTTAGATTCTTTTACATTATTTCTTGATAAGTTGATATGTCTCCAGACTACATTTAAATATATGACTAATGTGTAAATCTGTTGATTTCTTTATCTATATATTTTCATTAACATTTGTATAGACTATGTACTAATGTTGTCCAGAGCAGAAGTGCCAGGATGGGTTGTCTTCATATGCACGTCTCTTGTATCTTGAGATGCATTATCCTTGTACTAGAAGAATACCTTATTGGTAACGAGCCTGCCCTTATTGGTAACGAGCCTGCACAATTCTGGACTGTTGATTTTCTGAATCTTAGACGAGAAACAGGGAGAGAGAGCGTGTCTCTGTATATGTGGTGTGTCTAGCCTTCATGAAGTGGGCCAATACTATTGATGTACGCGTGGAAGATGCTAGCTTGGTAGTCATCCGTACCTTCTGATGGTTAATCATGACCATGACAGGAACAATGTTTGCTGTTCCTGTGGTGGCACTAGTAAGGTTTTATAGATGCAATCCAGTCTTCATCATCAATGGCGATTTTTTTCCACCAAGGTCCCTTTAAATACTGTAGAAATTGTCTCTGGCCATAGGGAGTTGATTCAATAACTACCCACATTTCCCTCCATCATTCCTTACGTCCCATAGGTTTCTTGATCCTGTAGAATCTGACATTTTATCATCGAGCTAGCTGGTTTAAGCCTCCTTTCCTTGGCAACTTCTGCTTTTTCTTCCCCGTTTGATACGAAATTGGATTCTTCATGTATATAATAATTGTTAGTACCTCACGATATCACTGCAGACCGCTGTTTATCATTCATTAAACTGAAAAAAGAACTCTAGTTTCTGACTCTGTTTCCACATGGCCCACATCCCCCTCCATCATTCCTTACGTCCCATATGTTTCTTGATCCTGTAGAATCTGACATATTTTATCATCGAGCTAGCTGGTTTAAGTCTCCTTTCCTTGTCAACTTCTGCTGTTTCTTCTATGTTTGACTCGAAATTGGATTCTTCATGTATATCATAATTGTTACTACCTCTAGATATCACTGCAGAGTGCTGTTTATCATTCATCAAACTGCAAAATAAATCTAGTTTCTGACTCTCTGTTTCCATATTGGTATCAGCTTTGAATTCACACAACATACATATTTCATTACTACTGGTATGTGTATCGAAGGTATATGATCCGATAGTAGGGAAATAGATCTAAGACGTCCTATCCTATAAGTGTCTTTGGTTCCTTTTCTTAATTTAGATGATAGCAGATTCCTTAACTTAGATGATAGCATATTCTGTGACAGGAGTTGCTTTATTTAATAAGGAGAAAGGCCTCTACTAGATCTTGATATTACAGATGTTTCCCTCTTTCATTGTGGGTTCTCAGTTGCATTCATGCATGAATGTTGGATATGAAACTGATGAATATGGATGTTAGATATGTTAAAAACTGTGTTTTCTTTCTTTGCGAGGCACTTCTTCTTCCTCTTCTTTGCTTGTGTAGAATGTTACTTTTAGTGATTGAGTGGAGTTAATAACCTATTGGTGCATAATGTAGCTTCTGATTAGTGCAGATGCAGTATCCAGATGCCTGTCCTGATCCGTCTTCCCTTCAACGAAAATGTTTAAATTTATCTATATGGATAAATGTTACTTCAATCCTTACTGATATGACCCATGGATATTGAATCTGTTACCATGACCCTATAAGAACATATTTTTATATCTGTCATCCTTTATATATTCACCTATTGGTCTTTTAGTAACTTCTTGTTGAGAATAAAATGGTGGGAATAACCCCCCGCAAGATAGAAACTTATATCTAAGAGAAAAGAGAGACTAACTGCCAGCTATTAGTGAGCTTGCTGCAGCTAGAATTCATGGCTTTCATTGATACGAGTTTGAGACAATTGTCCTGAACCCCAGGAGAGGTCCATAGGTGAAGAAGTCTGTTCTAACTTTCTATGGATTGATAGGAAATAGTGATCAAGCACTTGGATGCACAGCAATTTTTGTCAACATACTGCCCCAAAAATTTGGGATACATGGTTGGTTGTTGTTGTATGTAGTCATTTGACCAAACCATCCTATCACTCATCCGAAGGATAATCCAAGTAACTCTGGAAATTTTTTGACCACCTACCTTTTGAGTTTTGCCCTACTAGTTCGAATATTGGATCCCTAAGGCTTAATCAGGGAAAAGTAGGTCTATAGCTGCACTTAGGACCTGTTTGTTCTGTTACATCTACACATTTCGTTGCACACTAGAAAAGCCACTTACTAGTTGCTTGATTAATCTTGCATATATGGAATGGGAGAAGGATAATCTCGATACTGGACTAGCAAAAAGAAGAAATTATTGTGGTGACAAAAGTGGGAGGTACATATTCATTTTTTTTATATAGCTTCTCTTTCACTATGGGAAAGTTATATTGAGTTATTATTTTACCAACAACTGTTGTAGAAGGATGTGTGTTCTTTTCTCTTTCTAGATAACTTCAGTGTCTTCATCAGCTAGCTAGCATTCAATTGTCTATTTTTGTCCTTACCATTATATATATATATATATATATATATATATATATATATATTGCTTGCAGCAAGTGTGATTATTATCTAATGGGGGGATGTTATTTGGTGGGAAAAATTACTATTCAGTATTCACTTTTGTAAAACTTCTCATGATAACCAACAAAGTGAATGTGAGGTCAACAGTCAACTTGGTTGCTTGATGGAGTTTTCAGCTTGTTATGAGTTCTATTTTCTGTTCCTAACTTTGAAGTTCTTTTGATTGGTGCTTTTGTATGATATATTCTCCGACTTATGGATGGTGAACTGACATGTTCCCTTAGACACGACAGATTCTCTATGATAATTCCTCACACACATAATATAACTACTTGTGGAACATGGTGGGCTTCTTTTTTGACTCAAAACTGTCTGAAATATAGTTGGAGATATAAATGATTGGAGTTTGACCTGCTACATACCAAAAGTGAGAAAAAGTTCTTAGTTGCAGATCATTTTCTGATGTTGTTTAACACATTTGTACCTGAATGTAAAAAACAATCTATTTGCTTTTGAGATCGGATTGAGGAATGCTTTCATAGACGTATCACTATAATAAATCTTTTATAGAGTTGTTTGGTCACCTCGTGTCCTATTAATTTTAGGGTCAAATTTTAGGGTCAAATCTCAAATTCAGTTTTGGACTTGTTAGCCGTGTTAGCTGTGTGATAAATGGCTGTTATTGGGTCCTCTGCATAAAGATTATACCTGACATGTTCATGTGATGCAAATCTAGTCTAACTGAGTTTATTCTTACCTTATCTATTCCTATTTTTCACATTTGGAATTTTCACATTTGTTAATGATAAGGACAAACCTGAAAAATAGTTGAAAAAATAGTAGGTATACAGGACAGATAAGATTTATGTGGACTAGGACCTAACCTGGTTCAACTCCAGGATGATCTTCTTAGAACTGGACCCTACAGGCTTTTGGCCTGGATAAAATTTGGGTCAGGTCCTGTTGTTGGGTACAAACAGAAGCCCCTAGTCTTTTGACATTGTTATATCTTGTGAATGTATTTATGCACCGTTTATTTATTTTCTATTTGCAATTTAGGTTCTACAGATTTCGTTTACTCCCATTTCGATATTGTTATATCAACAACCTCTCATGTTATGTAAACAATTAATTTCCCCATTTTGATCTCTATTTTGTCAATATATATTAATAATTTGCATTGAAGGTTGTTGCATTGACCAAAGACGTAGAAATGATCAGAAGTGCAATGGCAATATCCCATGTTGTGCAACTTGAAGTAAGTTTTAATTCAAATTCTTCGTCCAAACATTTGTGTATTGTCATGGATTTCTGTGTCTTTTAAGTTGGTTTACTATGCTATAACCTTTTGCTTTTGCTTTTGCTTTTGCTTTTGCAGGGAGATAAAATGCGGGTGCGGCATAATTGGCAAAGATGGAAAGCTGAACTGTAGGACACTGTAGGACGTGGAAGGGCTGAGGGGGGAGGGAAGGGCTGAGGGGAGAGGGAGGGGGAGGGGGAGGGGGAGGGGTGGGAAGGGGCTAGTATAATTCTAAATTCTCTCGTTTCTAAAGACATTTTTTATGCCCTGGATTTTGTTTACCTGGATTTTGTTTAAACTTTTTAACAAAACTCTGCAGGAAGACAAAGGGCACCTAACCAATTGTTTATAAACATGTATATACTTGTACACCTTTTTTCTTTTCTTTTTATTTGATTGTTTAGTAGATCTATGAATATTTATTGAATTTTTTGATCTATTATTTTTGGTTTTGTAGTTTGTGTTTTACTATATTGAATATTCTCCAAGGGAATATGAAACAGAGAATATCAGTCTTTGGTCGGACGAGAGAATTGCTAAAGGTGTATCTTTCTCCTATTAAATTTTATTTGGCGAGCCAACTCAATATGCATGTACATCTGAGGTGATATATAAATGATTGTGCAACTGGTAAGCTCATGAAACAGTATAGGGTACAATTTTGTTCTATAAGATTTGTCTATAGTGTGTATTAACGGTTATGTTTTGATTCTAGCAGGTTTGAAGTCAGTTATTAGGATATTCTTTAAGACTGTTTATATATTTGTATTTGTAAACATAATTGATTGGGCATTAGGAATTGGGGTAAATACAAATAGGGTAACCTTTTCTATATTTTATATTTATTACACGGACTTTATTTTAAAAATAATTTTATCTATGTTTTATGTTTACCATACGGATCTTCATATGTTTTATGTTTATCATATAGACCTCTGCTATGTTTTATGTAAAATATTATATCACTATCCTTAAAACATAAGGCATAATATATATTTCTGTAATTATTTTCAAAATAAGGAAGTCTATATAATAAAATATATATAGGAGTGGTTAGTATAACTCTTTAACTTAACCTTTAGAAATTTTTACTGTTAGTATTTCTCGTCAGCTTGATCATATGGTTGCACAATTGACGCACATGAAAGTGCTTGTGCTCTCTAGAAGAGCCACTGAGCTGCCGACTTTCACTTCCTCCTCCACTGACGGAGGCTTTACTGAACGGAGGCGACAAGGAAACCAGCCCTTTGGAATTGGGAGGGGTCTTTGGTAGCGCTTCTCACTCCGACCATACTTTGGACTAGGACAACGACCTACATAGGACAGCTGTCCGGTTCATTTGGTTTTTCTTATTGTCATTCCAAATTCTCTTAATGCCATATACTCCTAGTCAGGGGGAGCTTCGATTGGACCCCAAAAAAATTTCGTTCAGGCTCCTTCCTTTTCGTCGACTAGCAACTGTTGTCCACCCATTTTTACACACAGACGACAAGGGGAGAGGGGATGGGGAGGCCGGGGGCACCAACGGAAATGGAGGAGAGAGAGAGAGAGAGAGAGAGAGAGAGAGAGAGGGGGCAGGTGTGTTTAAAAATAAACCCGACCGCGGTTTGCACGATTCGTTAAATATAGTGGATGCATTTGGGTGGGTTGGTCTGTTTGGTTCTATGTTTAGTCCCAATAATGACTTGTACGAGTAGATTTTTTTTTTTTACTTTTTCTTTTCTTCTTCGTGTACTCAAAGCCGAAAATCCCCACCACTATCAACTTCTCCGATCTTTAAAACTCTAACCAGTCTCCTTTCTGCCAACACACTGACCCTACAAGGATGGTGTAACTTTTCCAATACATTTAATTAGTACTTCGGCGAAGCACTTACAGCAATCTAGTGGTGCCAAACTGTTATGGAGAACACACGTTTCTGGCCTAATTGCTCAATGGTGAGAGCAGGATTGTATGTGAACTATGCTGGCAGAGGTGTTTGACCAAGACGGTGGTTAACGCATTTTAATGCTATGAATGACCCAATATCGAATACCGATAATAATATCAGCAGCAGAAGAATGTTCTCCCGGACATGTGAGCTCCACAAATTTTTGTACATTAAAAAGGGGAAATTGATCATGTGAAAGATTAGGATCACTAAATAGAAAACCATCGATATTTCATCTTTGTTAGATTGTCAATTTTGTACAAAAATGTGTATCTAGAGATATCAAATCACTATAGCTATCATTCCTCTAGCACACAATGCAGTCTCGATCAGTATATCGAAGTGAAAGGCTACAAAATTGTCATCACATGGAAATTTAGTTCTCAACTTCGGTAGGTCTACTCTCTGTTTAATGACAAACTGGAAGATGCAGTAAATCCCTATGTAACTGTAAAATTGTCTGCTTTTCCGTATGTGGAGTTGTAGGAATTACTGTATTATCAAAAGCTCTTTGCATCAGCAAACTCATGAAAAACTTAGACATGAAAGCAAAGGCAGGCAGAACTCGAGCCGTGGCTGCGAAGATCATTATCCCGGCATGTCAAGAATGATTAGAGCCATTTAGGCTATCATATGCCAAGGTCCATATCATGCTTGGTACACTTAGAAGTTTCACTCTATTTAAAGGTCCCCTCAGTACAAGTCACTGGCAAACATAACGTTGTTATTCTTTAATGGTAACCAAATTGGTGAAAGAATTAGCTTTGTGCCTAGGAAAATGACTTGTAAAAGGAAAAGAAGAATGCACATTTAGAGTTCATATGATTCCCAATCTTAAAAGTTTCTCAGTGAAGCAGAAATGCAAAGCAAACTGATCAACAGTACCACTTCCACTCTGCAGACTGCAACCGTTCCAAGTCCTTGACCAGGAAGCCTTGAACTGGATGAATGCACCAACAGTCAGGTTGAGATTAAACTAGCTAGCTAAAATGTTACATTTTTTCTCCCCACATTTTTTGCTTATTTAGTCCACTTTCTTTTAAAAAACTTCGCGGTGAGTACTAGTACTTCTTACTTGCACCATTCCTTCTTCTTCACTCTGGGAAGGGAATATCGGCCAGATCCTCTCTGTATGGTACAACCTCGGTCGCTCGTTGCACTCCCTTCTCCACCTCGATCGCATCGGTGATGAATGTTACTGCGGTGTCTTTCCTGAGTGTGAGGTAGAGGACAGATAGGATGTAGATGGCCATAAGAGGGAAGACTATGATGCCGATGAAGACATTGGCAACCTTGGGGAGGCTGTTGTGGATGATCCAGTCCATGAACCCGGTGCTTAGGTAGTATATGTTGATTCCTATTATCAGTGAGCCCAGAACCCAGGAGATTATGATGATCTGCAGCATTCATTAATTAATTAAGCACAACCCTACTCTCCAACAATTCTGACAAGTTGTTCAAAATGAGATGCTAATTTTTTCAAAATTCTGATAGACATCTTTTTGTAAGATACCAGGTGATGTAGAATCTTATAATGAAATTTACCTGATGTATCTATGGACAATAGTTACTCATACGGAACTAAAGAACAATATTATAGGGATAACTGAAAAAACTCAAATTTATCCGAATCATATGCCCATATACACAGAAAACTGTCCACTAGTTAGAGTTTTTACCATAGTTTACAGTATCGGCCGATATCGATACAGTTTGACATGTCCCGCTCTAAATCATAGTATTGTAAGGTTGTAAATGCATGTAAAAGATGAAAACTTATCCATCCATCGCATATGTAAACCAATCGACAAAGATGACTACTATTTTATTCAATTTCAAAACTGCTAAGAAATAACACTGAAAATAATTAAAATTATACCTAAATGTATAAAATATATTTTCTAAAATGTTAATAATTTATTAATAATTATTTTCTTTTCGATACTAAAAATTCGATATCCCGATCCGAAACTGCCGATAATGCCGATCCCGATAGTCCGATGCTCATAGGAATGGTCCGATGCTGATTCCGATACCGGTACTGTGAACCTTGGTATTTACTTACTTTATACTTACGCTACTTGTGTCCTGTTGCAGTTGGTATATGAGAGTCTGGTAGAAATATTTTTTGTCAGAATAAATTGAACTTGTATAGTGATGAGAAGAAAAATTGCAACTACTGTTGCAGACTTTTAATCTCCTATTTTGCCCGACTGTAACATCAGCTAAGAAAAAAAAAATGGGAATGAATCAGTCAATACCATGAGATCAAATAACTTGACTCTCGATGCAGACAAGTGCAAGTTCATGTCTAAGTTCATCTAGTATGGTTTATTATAGGTTACAAAACGAGTTAAGAAACTTTTTTATATCCAAATTGTTAGGACATTAATTTCAACTTGGTACCTTTAACTATTCAAGTTTTTCAAGTTAGTAAATCTTCTATCCAAATCCTCCAACCAAACACGTAAAATGGTCAAAAATTTAAATTTTGACCACTTTTGTGCTCCAAATCAACGAACCAAACACTTCCAATATTATCCATTACAACAGATGATGAACTTATCATAATGTCAACTACAATTACAATCATCAACAATGAGTCGAGACAACTATATATATATATTAGTTAGCCAAGGTTATGAAAACTTACATAGATTGAGTTCTTGTGTGGCCCCATCTTAGTTCTGCTGCTGCTAAATTTGAGCAGTGGAATGAGAGCGAATGGCAGCTCAAAAGAGAGTATCATCTGTATGGTTTAGGTATACTTGGTTAGAACTACAAATTCATTCTTGTATATAAAAAGCATGGCATGGCATCAATTCAGAAGACCACCAGGAATTTTGATATTTTAATTCCTCGAGTCATGAGTTGGATGGACAAACTAGTTTTAATATTTGTACACAATATATATTTTTTTTTATGTCAAGTTATTTGACTGTATATTCATAATGAAAACGATGGACTGAGATAAAATTTAAATAGTATTGGTACCGATGCAATGATAATTAGTCGCCCAGCGCCAGAAGAGCCACCGATGATCGACACGATGAGGCTTGGAGCGATCGCGATGCACCGAGTCAGGAGGTTTCTTAGCCACTTCCTCATCTTGATCTCCAAAAATCCCTGCTCCTCGATCCATTTAAATCACATCAAATATGTATAATATATAGGCTTAATTTCGATCATGAACTTTAATATCGTACCAATCAATACTCTCAACTGTGAATATTTTTAAATTGGTACACTCTACCAGTCATAATTATTTTTTTTCGTTTCAATAAATTTAATAATAATGTTTTCAGAAAATTTGCAGTACATAAAATATTTTTAAGGGGTTTTATTATTCTATTTATGAAAACCTTCGATTGTTTATGAAAATATCAAATTATTTTATTTTATTTATTCTTGTAAAAAAAAACTTTCAGAACAACTTGTTATCAAGCATGGGTTGGATTGGTTTAAAAGCCGCTACTTAAAACCATTCAAACCGAACCTCTCATAACCGTTCATAACCAGTACTCTAAAAACACCTCATAATCGTTAATGGCGAACACAGTGTAATCAAGTTATAAACTGAGAATAAATTTTCTTTCCTCAATTTGATGGTTTCTCACGTACGAATTATAACTTGTATTTCTATGATAATTTACCAAGTAGTACCTGCATAATGTATTGTCCAGCATATGTGCCAGTAATGGTAGAACTTTGTCCAGAAGCTAGCAAAGCTATAGCATATACTGTGGAGCTTGATTTTCCCAAAACATTCTACAAGGGCATGCACAAGATTCAGGGAAATTAGACTTTTGGTGCTGCAAATTCTCTTGATGTATATAAAACTTTGATAACCAAGAATGAGATTTTTATGTATAATGCAACATAAGGTTAGTCTTATTTACCACGGTTCGCAGTAACGGTATTGGATCCTTCCTATGAATATTGAATTCGACATTATCAGATAAGATTATCGAATTTTTTGGTATGAGAAATCAAATAATTATTAATAAATTTAGACAAAAATATTTTAGACGTTTAGACATAATTTTAAGTATTTTTTTGCTGTTCCATAATAGTTTTGAAAGTAAATAAAATAATAGTCATCCTTAATAATAGTTTTAATTACGATAGATAAATTTTCTTCATTTACATAATTTTATAATATTATTATGCTTTTATATACTAGTTTATGAGTCCTTTTCGTTTAACTTTTTTTGTCGAATTGATTGGAAAAGAGATGCCAATGTCAGTAACGGTCGATATCGTATCGGGACAAGCTAAATCGTACGGTAATTAGTTGTATGAGGAACTAATCAATATGTGACGTGATTGGCGTGTGCGATGAACCACGGAAATTGGTAGGACAAATGTCTCTTGCCCACACAAGTTTCATTAACAATATATAATTAACGGAACCTTGACGTAGAATCGTTAGCCTACTCGATTGGATTGTCCGCACGAATATTACATATTTGACTCCCATGCGATAAAGTACAGAAATATGTAGGTTTTAAATATATCTTTAGTTTTAGTGGACACATATATAGTTTGAAATTTTGAATGACCAGGACAGGAAGGATAATATTCCATTGTACAAAATTAACACGACAAATCTACGACTTCAAAGAATTTTGTATCTTGTTTTCCAAGTATATTTTATTTGAGATGTATGTTTCGTTTTAATGGCAGATGGAGGAAAATTTAGACATCCGTTATCAGAAAAGAAAAGAAAAGAACAGGCGATGCAAGGTTTTTTTTTTTTTTTTTTTGTGAAATTGAACTCATCCAACCAAAATGTACTATATCTCCACTAATTTTAAATATATATATATATATATATATATATATATTTTGCTCATTCTTAACCTACTCGAATTCTTGGCAGAGTCATCCAACCTATTGATTCATGGAATTGATTCAGCAGAGATTGTTGAATCTCGTTTTGAGTGCCGCCACAACAGACATTTTGGCTAATTTCGACATTTACATGATCAGTTTTTCTCTTTATTGAGTTTTTGCTTATTTGTTTAGCAATTTTAATCGATATCAACTTTGTATAGCAAGCTAAACTCGCTGTCAAGAGATTAGTCTCGGTATAAATTTCCAAAAATATAAAACAACAACAACCAATAGTAATAGTAGTAGTTATAATAGGCATGCAAAAGTAGGTAGGTGTGCAGGTACCTTGAGCAAGAACGATGCAGAATTGAGAGTAATATCGCTGCACTGTTGTTGGCTTTCCAGTGGGAGGTTGGAGGCGTTACAGACGGCGCCGGAGACCGAGACAACGGCGATGTTGATGAGCAGTGCGACGAACAACGCAAACCCACTCTCCACGAGGAAGTACCTACAAGCACTCTGCATCATCGTACCAACATATATATATATATATAGTTAGTTAATTACACCTTGAGTCAGTGATATATATAGTATATGATGATACTTGTTACTAATATATCATACTTTTGTAAAGTAAGATTCAAAAGTACTTTCAGAACAGTCATATCTTCAATTTTTTAAATATATAAACAATTAATCAAATTTATATATACATATATTATGATTTTGTTATAATTACACATAAGAAGAACAATATCATGATTTTTTTTTTAATACTGAAATTGTAAGCTATTCAAATCCATGATCCGAAGCCTAACTTATTCATTACAAACCAGACAATGTCACACATTTATGGTTTAAGTTTCCTCAAAATACAGTTTTATTGTACTCATTAATTGGTTTCTAAAAATTAACACCCGCCTTTAAATCCTCACTTCAATATATATATATATATATATATATATATATATATATATATATATATATTATAGGTCACCTCGTAGAGAATTTATTCAGTAAGTCGAGTTCATCGTACATCTCAATTCTCCTCCACCACCCGATGGAATAGGAATGAGTGCATGCAGTGACAACCTGGAATAGTCTTCTCCATTTTCAGGACATCGAGTGGAGGAGAATCAACTGTCCGGCTAACTGAATAATTTTTCCACATTGTGCATCATCTTTCACTAATGCAGTAGCTACAATTTATAAAAAAAGCAATTATAATTAGAGCCTCTTTTCTTATTAAATATTTGATGCGAATAACTGCAAATCGCTATAACTAAGCATAATTTGCTTTCTGAGTATGAATGAAGTATGGCTACTAATTGGAATATATAGACAAAGTCCTGTTTTGCATTTTGACACGATTATGTATAATATTAATATTATTACTTTGATTGCTCTTAGATGAATTAAAACGTATATAATATTTTTTTCTCTTGGTAGCCCTTACGTTGATCCCTCTGGTGGATTGTTGTTGTTTCCTTGAAAGCACCAATGCTGAGTGCAGGAAAAGGTTATGCCTGTCATGAGAATAAGAAGATAATTAATATTGGTTAGCTCAAGCCACTACTTACAGTACTTTCAATTGTTCCCACTGCAAATATATCATTACATGTTTACTAATTAGAATTATTACTGTAAATTTACGTATTTCATACTACTTGAAAAAGACAAACAATAGTCACTTTTAATTATTAATTTTCTCTCTCCTCTTTCTTTTCTTTCTTTCTTCACTTCTTCATTTCTCTCCATTTTTCGCGGGAGCTAGGATCTTGGTCTTGAGGCCTAAGAATGTGGTTTCTAAACACCTCTTAGTGGTGGAGTTGAAGGTTAATGCTAGGAGCTTGACTTGAGGTAAGTACACCTTGTCAAAATTTTGAACGACTTTACTTTACTGCAGTTTTCGATTTCCTTGGTAGTTTATGCTTAGAATTTCATGATAGTGGTTTTGTTAAATATGTTTCTCTAGTAATTTTTTGTCATAGACTAGTTTCAGAACTGTTTCGAGCTTGTTTTGACTTTTCTGGTAGAAATCCTAATATTTACTGGTTAGGTAACTCGGTGTAAAAAATTAACGATAACCAGAGTGGTTGCCATGGGACTTAGTATATATGCTATATGAGGCTTACCATTAGACTTGACATCTTACCGGACCAGTTTCTGTTAAGTTTCGAAACGCGATTTCGATTCCGGAATACCCGTCGTGATTGGACTTTCCCTATAATTGCCTATGGGAACCGACATACCGACGGTATACTGGTGTATACCGATTTGGACCGACTTGAAATCCTAGAAATATGCTGTGATACAAATCGACATGCTGACGGTATACTGGTGTATATCGATGGAATACCAATTTGTTGGAATAATTTTTTTTTTGTGTTTTTGCTATCTCTGGACTGGCATACCGACGGTATAATGGTATATACCGATGGTATACCGGTGTTGTACTCTTTTTCATGTGCTTTGTTTTTCATCGATTTTTTTTATTTTCTTGCGTAGCACCTTGGTGCATATACTTTTAGTATGTTTACTTGTGACTAGTAGTGCCTAGACTTGACCTTGGTATACCATGTTTCATGACCCGTCTCTTGTATAGCTAGGGGATGACTTACACCCTAGATGCACTTAACCAGGTGACTTCGTATGTTAGGGGATCGATTTACATCCTATATATTCATGATAGTGACTCGTAACAGTTCACTCGTGGTCATTTGTATATCATGACATGCGTGATAGTGACTCATAGCAGTTCACTCGTGGTCATTGTATATGACATACATGATAGTGACTCGTAGTAGTGCACTCGTGTTCATTGTCCCTTACCTGCGTGACAGTGACTCATAGTAGTGCACTCGTGATATTTTAGCAGTATATTATCTATTGTGGCTTGTTATAGTGCACGCTAGTCGTGTCTATAACCGTTTGGTTGTACTCATTTCTTACCTTGTGCGTGTGTTTGTTAAAACATCATCTGGTCTTGCATATTCCTGCGGGGAGCATTATGTCTAGGATGGATTCTCTGGAATGCCACACCCGGAATCCTAAAGATAATATTAAGAATTAACTAGCGTGAATAATTAGATCATTGGGAGGAAAGAATCTCTAGGTTGCATGCAGTCCAGTTGTCTAGCTACCTTGCTTCATGGATTTTTTGCTCGTCGTCGTGCGGGACACATTTTCAGCTCACCGTCGTGTTGGGCATTATGTCTAGACGATTACTAGGCTCACCGGCCGTCGTGTGGTACCAATTTCTAGGATGCAGGCTTTTGAGGCCGGACAGTCCACTATATTTATTAGCTTAGTTATGGCTGGGCTTAACTTGGATAGTCTGCAGGGCATGTGACCAATATAGAGGTTCTCAATATTTGCATTTCTTAGTAATTATGTTTTGTGATAACCCTAGTTAGCTATAATAATATCAAGCCGTAGACATTGCTTGGCCGTACTTTATTGATTGTTACTATTGCTTGTCTAGTGTCTTTTCTTTTCTCGCATGGTTACATTCCGGTAAGTAACTAGAGAGTATGTTCGACTCGAAAAAAGAATCATAATCCTTGTCCTTACTTGGTTTAAGGGTTATGGTTCCTATTTCGAGGAGTTCTCGTATCTTCTTGTTGCTTGCCGACTTATCATTTTCTTTTCATGATTAATATCACCTACATGTTTACTCTCTTCACTGGTTATTGTCTCTTACATGTTGTTGCTTTTACAGTTCCGTGATCTCGTGCATGCCACCTTTACTTGACGTGACGTACGTGTACATGTTCACGTGCTCAGTTTTACTTTACATCAGCAGTTTATTTCCATATTTCACAGTGCCTTTACATCAGCAGTTTATTTTCATGTTTCACGGTGCTTTTATATATTCTGTTGGTTATATGTTGCGTAGTATGTTGTAGTTGTATTGCATGCTAGTTTTAGTTAATAGTTTTTGGCCTCCTTTATGGTACTGCTATTTGGGGGTATGATCCCACTGGTTTTGTTTGGCCAGATCCGGTAGCAGAGCCAGAGGATCTTCCGTACCTTCCCGTGGATGGTGACCACCAGGAGAACCAGACTGATTGAGTGAATTTCTATTTTGTTCTCCCACTTATTGTACATATTCTTTTGTGTCGTTTAGCCCGAGCACTTGTTTAGCTCATATTTTGTACTTAATACATCGCCTACATGGCATGACATGACTAGCATATTCTCGACCATGGTTAGAGTTGATCATGTATGACTATTGCTCTTGCTAGTTCTTCTTTTTGTATTACTAGCTTCATGATGATCTATGTATATTTGGTTTGAGACGCTTTACCATCTTGCTTCTGATGATCATATATCTTGTATATTGTGGGTTCCTGCTTGTGATTGAGACACTATGATTGCTTGACCTAGGTTGACTGATGGCTTTTAGTATTAACCCCCATGTCTATTTACAGTCATGATCCCGTATCTCGGGGTACTGGAGTACTCTGGTATACGTAACTGGCTTTGTCTGTCCCCGTTTTCCAGTATTCTGGTTCTGGGACGTGACAGAGAGGTATGCATAATTTAATCTTTATTTTTTGTAATGTATTAAATTAATACCTATCAAAATCAAGAATATCAAGTTAAATAATTTAATATTAAACTATAATTTAGTCTTACAATAATATAAATATTTAATTCTCCTTTTTAGAAGTTTTGATGCAGCTGCTTAGTACTAATAACAATAACGGTGGTGTATATATTTTTTTAATATATGATATTATATGTTGTGATGTGACTATGTATAGTCACGGCATCACCAATGCGCCCACTAGAGCGATTGCGTCTCCAGTAGCCCCATCACCTTTGAGCTTGGGCAGCAGCAGTCCTTTCATCACTTCCGCGACGGGGGGCTTCACGTAGCGCAGCTCTCCAAAGTAGCAGCCAGCCATCACGAAAACTAGCATAGATACGACCAGTTCTAGCTTCCGGACCTGCATGCATGCATTAATTATATATCAGCTCGATCACAATTATAATGTTAATAGAATAAGCTTCGAATCGCCGCCTTCTTTTTCCTTTTTTTTTTTTAAATTTTTTTTAAAGAAAGTACAATCAGGGATAAAAAAAATATTTGGCCCAGACCAAATTCTTTTTTATCTACTTGAATTTATGGGAGTCCTAGACGAACTTTCAAAATAGTATCCATATGTAGTAAAAAATATATATATATAAGTAAGTTAAAAAAAAAATTGTACCAAAGATTGAACCTATGAAGTCTATTGTGCAAGCCTAACATAATAGTCACTACACTACAATTGTATTGTATTAAGAAAGATCCATGATTTGTAGTAGCTCTATTCTAGATACAAGATTATTAATATATATATGTTTAAAATATTTTTTTGGTACACCTTGTCCGTGGGCTCTGGACAGTCGTCCTGGCTGTCCTGGACCAGACCGACCTTTATGTGTCTTTTTATATTTATTTTGATGGTGAATATACTTTACTTTTATTTTAATTTTTTTTAATAGACCCAAAACTGAGAATGTGCTAAATTTCTACTATTATAACATGACTTCAAAATGTCTCAAAATATGTATATCATCAATTAGTAATATATATAAAAAAATTAACTATCGTATATGTTTTTTTGTCGCATACATGAGAAAATAATTAAAAACACCTTAAAATAGAACAAATCGTTCATAAAATATATTCAAAATTTAAATTATATTTAAACTAACTATATGGTATTATCTAATTAAACATATATTCAAAATTTAAAAAACTTATTTATAATAAATTATAAATATATATATATTTAAATTATAATAAAAATATTCTAATATAATTTAAATTTATTTATGAATTTTCAATATATGACAAGTCTACATAAGATTAGATTTCCATATAAAGGGACCTAAATGTTCTTCTTAAGACATCTCAATTGTACTCAATGAAAGTTGTTCAATAAATTTAACACAAAAGAGCAAAAATTATTGAATATATAAGTTCAACACAAAAGCTTGAGAGTAGGTTTTTTCTTTTCCATCTTCTTTATGGTAGAGAGTTCTTGATAGCAGGGAGAGAAGTGCTGAGAGAGCTATTGTAATTTCTTTTCTTTTTCATAGTGGAACTGAATCATCCTAGTCCGTGGATGTAGACATCTTGGCCGAACAATAACGTAAATTTTTGTCTTTACGGTTATAAATTTTTCTGAGATGTTCTCTAATTTTTTGGATTTATTTTCGTTGTGTCCCAACATTCAGTATTTGAGTTCTTATACAGTCTCATGGACCTCGTGTCAAGTCCGGCCCTGCTTGGTTTTTAATTTTTGTAACCTATCTCCTGTTTTTAATTACGTCATTACTGTCAGCATGAGACTTGTGTTAAACTTGAACAGCAGGCTGCAAAGCTTACCGACAAAATATGTAACTACAAAACTTGTTGGCCGGTCCCAGTTCTTACGTAAATGTTCTCTCTTAAATTAATTTTTCAGATATGATTAAATTCTAGTTGCCGGCTTAATTTAGTTCCCCATTTAATAAATAAATAAATAAATAAATAAAAATTAATTCAGAAGAATATTAATTTTACCCCGTATTTTTGCAATCCAAGAAGTAGGAGAGTGCTGAATCCGGTTATGAGTACTCCAGTCCATACCGGGATACCAAATAATATGTTGAGAGCGAAGGCCGTTCCTATCACTGAGATTGCAGTGTACGTACAAGCTTAATTTAAGATGATGGGGACAGAATATATATTATATATATATATAAATCAGATATGAGTTATAATGTTCATTTTTCTACACGAGTCATGTACATGTGGACCAAAGAAATAGAAAGCACTAGTGCACATGGGTGCACATGAAATATTGAACTCTATTCCTATTGGTCCACATGTGCATGATTCATGTAGAAAAATGAGCGCTATGACTCATATTCCGTTTATCCATATATACAGAAGGTAGTTTATACCAACCTTCGGGAATGTCAGCAGCGATGACTGCAAGCTCAGCAAGCAACCACAGGCAGTACTTCACAAACATCGGGTACTCAATCTTGCAGAGTTCAGCAAGATGTTTTCCTGAATAATAATAACCATGCATGTAACAATTAAAATGTTAGATTCGATCGAACGTAAAAATGTTCCAACTCTGCCACTGTATGCATTCATTTTTATACCATCAGGTGAAAGAGAATCAAGATATTGCACAATGAGTCTGACCCACTGAATAATTTCTCGACGTACCTGTGGTGACACCAAGGTTTGCAGCCAAAGACTGAATGATCAGCGCGAAAATCAAGCCCACCAATATGACCCACAAGAGCTGCAGTTTGCCAAAATGTGGAAATTAGAAGGAATTATTAGGGACAGATGCATACAAGTAAATCTATTTGATTCTGAGTATGAGTCTGTCGATACCTCGTACTTGTGATTAGCTCCTGCTTGCAAGTCTGTTTCCACTGTTGGAAAATATTAATTGTTACATCACAATTTAAGACTTTTTAAGGATGAAAAAAAAAACAAAAAAAAAAACCCAAGAGAGAATAAAAGAAAGTGAGAAGAAGAAGAAGAGAAGGATTACAGTTGCCAGGATCAAGATAAGCTAATGACACGAGAAATCCCGGTCCGACATAGTATAGAAACTTTCTCCATCCTGATTTCTGACAACAAAATTTCATAAAATATAAGACACAATATATATATATATATAATTTTTTTTTTCCGAAAGAGTAAAATATTATTGAAAAACAAAACAAGATAATACAACACTATCATTCCAAGAGAACAAAAAATAAATTCATCTTAGAACTAGAATATTTATATCAGTTTATATTTGTCTTGGTACAATAATAATACTGTTAATTAGTTCTTCAAAGATATGTTAGTTTCGTTATATATATATATATATATATATATATATATATATATATATATATATATATATATATAAATAAAGAATGAAGAGAAGAGAGTGGAAGAAAATTAGAACCTGGTCACCGAGAATATCATCCGAGCTATCCCTATTGTCATTATTCTCACTCGAGTTCTTACTCATCTTCCGACTTAGAGCTCCACCTGCACCTCTTAATGAGTCTACCAAGTATTTCTATGGAAGTACAGTACTGAAAGCCTACATCGATCTTCCTTGTTCGTTTCAGTTATTTATAGAGGTCCAAAGTCGTACGAAACAGAGCCCACTGATAGTTGTTTGTTTGTTTTCCTTAGACATAAGCCTTATGATTAATTTATTTGTATATTGTGACATTTGTAGCTGCTCCATTAAAACTACCAAGTTAAGTTGTTTAAGAGTGATTGACAGCCGGTCAAGCATGAATATAGAGATTACATTATAATTATACATATAGATAACCTATATGTATAAAGTTCAGATTTGAAAATTCCTAATATCCACCCAAAATCCTTCCTTCTCTCTTCTTCGTTCGACACAAATATCTCCATTTGGAACCATAAGGCACTAAGCTCCTTAATCACACCCTACTTTCTCAACTGACCGACGGGCCACGACTAACACTCTACTTGCTTGCACAACATATGGCTCAGGTGTTTACAAAAGTCAAAAGAGGAAAAGTGTATAGTTTATCTTCAATTTGATATTCAATCTTCCGTTTTCATGTCCATCTTCTTCTTCTTTTTTTAATCTTTGTAATGGTTCTTCGATATCTTCAAATCTTCGAATTTTAAAGAAATTGATCTAACTCTACAAGACTTTGTCCCTTCATTCTTCAGCTCCTCTAGGGTCATATGTAGTAAAGATTGAAAGTTCGGTTCATTCATATCGACACTTTTATCTTTTAAGTATTGAGCCTTTTTTTTTTTACGAATTCAATGTTGAATGCAAACACAAACTTTAAAAATATCTGGTAGTATTGTGTTTCTTTTCTTACTTAGCATTATTGAACATGTACTAAATTTTTTTTTGATGCTACCGTTGACGTTGAGGCCATTAGAAGATCACGAGCCAAAAAAGTAAGTATAGGGTAAAAACTTTCAGTGCTTTCCACCACTCTAAAATTGAATCTAAAATCGTCATCATCTTCATCATAGGAGTTTAAATACAATGAGGATTCTTGAGTTGGACGAAAAGATTATATTTCTTTCTTTCTTTGTATACTCTTAGGATGAGATAACTTAAAATTAAACCACACCTATTACTAGGTACCTTGAACGGTTAAATCTGATCCGTACGATATAACTTTTTCTCAATATTAACTAATTAGAGTATCTAAATATTATTCAAATTACTATTTTTTAAGTACTTACCTCAATGTTCATATGGTAATAAAAATCATCTACAATATAAATACAACATCTAATTTTATCTTAGGATCAAAAATAGTACTCAAACAATATTAAAGAGCTATATCACACTAATATTTTAGAATTCTTACTTCCACTTTTAGAGACGATACAAACAAAACCAAGAGACCGACGTTGACCTGGATTCTGGTCAGACCCGGGCCGGATTTCAGGCCGTCCGGTCCATTACACATCTTGACCTGGCAGATCCGGCCTAAATTTTTTTTTTTCGTCATTTTGTTTGGATTTTTTTTTTTTTTTCCGCTTGGAAAAGTTTTCAAGTCGGCATCTACAGGTTCCGCACAACCTGGCCAGCAGAATTAGAAAGAGAATATGTTGTTATGGATGCTGCTAAAAAAAACAATAAAAAATAAATAAAAAAATGCGTCATGTATATACCTATTGCGAGAAGTCAGATCATATTGCAACTACATGATATGTTTATCAGCGATCTGTTTCGATTTGTTCTCGTGGTTATTTAGTAGATAATTGTTTTATGTTTCATCTACATTTAAGAATTCAATTTTTCAAGCAGATAAAGACAAATGATTCTTTCTCGACTTACTCTCTGGTACCTCAGGCTGACGTTGTTGATAGTACACAAATATCGACATATATTCAGTATCGTCTTACTCAGTTAGAACTCCAGCGTCGATTTCAGCATCAATCTGTTTTTGCTTTCAGTTTCTAGATCCGTCCATATATATTGTAGCCATGTCATGACTTCCTAGTTCTATAATTCGTGCTAGTGCCTATAATTTTAACGTTTCTAATTATATATATTTCTGAAAAGTAATTTGGAATTGGATGAGCAATGCTAGATATATAGGGTGAGAAAGTTATGTTTTGAAGGTGACATAAAATGTGCTGCCAATTCCATGCATGTTGCTATCAAACATTAATTCATGAGTATATATATATATTCTCAATTATGAGTTTCTGATATAAGTATTTGAGCCATTAACTGCCGCACATCAGAACATGTGATGTTTGATCTCACAAGGAAGGTTATACTGATGCTTGATCTGTTTATGATGTTTGAACCAATTGGGTTGGCAGATTAGAGTAATGTTGCCATCCTTAAATTACTTGTTAGGTAACACTGTACATTCCAACTACCTTATTTTTGACCGTGTATAAAAACACTAAAAAAAAAACATTCGTGGCTGGTCCAATTTTTTTTATAATTTTTTTACTCAAAAATTTACTCAGGACTAGTCCAAATATTTATTATGACTGTCAACATTTTGACAGTTCTTCCAATAGGTTGGACTGTCAAAATCTTGACAGTCCATTGAACTGCATACTTTATTTAGAATTATTCAAAATTTAACAGTCCAGCATATTGGAAAGACTGTCAAAATTTTGACGGTCCTAATAAATATTTGGGCTAGTCCTGAGTAAATTTTTGAGTGAAAAACTTATAAAAAAAATTGGACCAGTCTGAGTTTTTTTTGTAGTGCCTTTATCAGGGGCCCTTATTTTTGGCATACCTTACCTTAGGTAAAAGCTGGGACGGACCTACATAGAGACGAGTGGAGACAGTTGCTCCAGCTAAATTTTTTGATTCTGAATAAAATTGTGTTTGTGTGTTTTTTTTTTATCAATTTTATGTTTTGTCCTCTCCGAAATTTATAATTTTTTAATTTCTGTATACATATTTACATCATATTTTTCTTTTTTCTTCATCGTTTTTATTTTTATCCCTCTTAAATTTTTACTAAACTTAAGACGAGACTAGATAGATATGAAAAAAAGAAAGAAAAAAGAATAGTTAACATTACGATACATCAAATCTTAATTTAATAACATAACAAAACATCAAATTTTTTAATAGAATTTTGATGTAGTTAATTTATTTAACAAAATATTGGATTTTTTTTTCTTTACATTTGAGATGGACTTTCCTCCTTTTAAATTTCTGCGTCCGTTCCTGAATAACAGGTAAGGTTGCATGTTTGACTCAAAAATCTGGTATATATGTAGGAGTTTGACAGACGTACATCTTGACCATCTCTAGACCTTGCGTAATTGGAAGCATTGAAGCACTGAAACGTCCCTATTTTACCTCAGCTAACCGAATAATCTTAGAAATTTCTGCTTTAAAAAATATATATATATATATATATATATATATATATGAAGAAGAAGATATGACTGGAACTTTTTCCTGATAAGGAATTTCGGGTTGGACCCTCGCTCTGACGCCTTTAATGTGAACCACCAAGCTTCCTCTCTCTCTCTTTTTATATATATATATATATATATATATATATATATATATATATATATACTGGTACTAAAAACAGTTCGTTTACCTATTTTCAGTGTCTTTTGTGCTCCTCTATTATTGCATTACTTAAAATAGCGGCAAAGTTCATGCCTTCTTTTAAGTCCTTCATTTACCTTTCTTTTAAGTGAACTATATAGCCAGGTTAAAGTACAAAATATCACTCACAAGGTTCACATTTTTTTAAGGAAAAAAAAGAGACATAAGTTTAAAAATCCTTCTAATTTTTAGTTTGGTATTATTTGTATCTAAATTGAACGACGACGTTAACAGACGTTAACGGACAGTCAATTTATCGTCAATAATATTTATTTTGATTATTTATGCAGGGAAAAAAAAAAAACTAATAATGTACAAAAGTGAAATAACGTGGGAACGGAGTGAAACATAATTTTTTTTGTTTTTTTTGTTTTTTGGAAAATAATGGTAAATATAGTACATTGCCGCGAAATAAGAATGTATGCACAGGGATACGAGTTCACCGTAAGCTCATGCTTAAACCACTTGCAGCAGTTTAAGTGACCTTTTTCGTTGGGGATCACTATTGGACTGCATATATAAGCTATGTTTGATTGTTTTCTAAGGCTGAGTTTATAAGAACGACACTTTTACTGAATCGATCATCCAGCACACGCAACACTTCCAAAATCATCCAACCATGTCGTCTTTGTGATAGAGGACTGCACACGTGCAAACGATTTATTATGGTCATAGAGTCACCACAGGGAGATTGAAAAAGAGAATAAGGACGCTTTCATCAAATGAAAAAAAAAATCAAGAAAAAAAAAATACGTCGTAACGAGAAACTAAGACACAAGTGTTGGAGTGGATGAAATTTTCAACCTATATGGAGAACACTTCGGAGTGCGACGAGTGTCGTCTGTATGTCAGAGAAGTTCGGGGAAGCGACGAGGGTCATTCACGAAGTCGGAGAAGCTCGGGAGCAACGAACAGGACAAAGAGGGGATGCTGGAAACAGGCATACCGAGTTCAGGCAGAAATCGGTTCCCTAGGACGAGTTCGGGCTGAACTCGGTCAGGGTACTCCAGAAGCTCCAGAAAGCTGTTGTCTTCGTTTACTCGCAAACACCGACGCGGGTCGAATTCGGTCTGAGTTCGGTCGACGGGTTGAACGAAAAATTTGAGGTATTTTATACACCGTTGGATCGTTTCCTACGGTCCAGGTTGGTTGCGGTATTGGGGAGTATAAGTTAGATTTTTTTTCTAACCCTAACATATGCAACAAGGAGAGAAAAAGGAGGCAAGAGTACTTGTGCAACTTTGGGAAGGAGAAAGAATGATTGGACTGTTAATAGCTGCTGCTCTCTTCCTTTGTTGACTGTTCAGTGGCTGATGAATCTCTTGCACCCCAAAACTGTGTGTAGAATTGCACAGTCACTTACCCGTGTGCACTGCACAGTGACTGTGCAGTGCCTGACTGCACAGTGGCTGACCCACACTGCTGAATGCCCTGCTTGCTGTGAATGCAGCTATCCCGAGTCTCTTCCCTGCTTGTTTGCTCAATGCTCTAATACTTCCTGTCGATACAGTGGATTGGATTCACCGATATGCACAGGACTGTGCATGAAACTGCACAATTATCATCAGTAGGTATCCGACTGCCCACTGTTGCTGCACTATCCCTTCAGTGCAGTCCATCTTGCCTTGCTGGTGGCTCACCCTCTCTTGCCACTGCCCAGCTGCTCACTCCAACTCGCTGCACCTTCCCGAGTTCCCTCACACCCACATACAAACACAATCATACAAGTATGCATATATATAAATGCATATAGATATATACTTATATAGATAACTAACTATCTATATACATAGATGCATATACTACTCCTCATCGATATCAATCTATATGCATAACACTAATATATATATATATATATATATATATATATAGATATACACATACGTATAAATCACTAGCTATATATGTATATACTTAGCCACACATATGAATCAACATATAGGTATACATATATATTTATATACAAATAGATATATATTGTATACACTAACACACACACACACACACACACACACACACACACACACACACATATATATATATATATATATATATATATATATATATATATATATATATTTGGGTTATGTATATATGTGTGTCTAAGTGTGTATTATTTATATATATATATATATATATATATATATATATATATATATATATATATATATATATAAAAGTGTATATGCCTCTCTCTCTCTCTCTCTCTCTCTCTCTCTCTCTCTATATATATATATATATATATATATATATATATATATAAATATATAATACACACTTAGACACACATATATATATAACCCAAATACACTATTATATACTCTATATAATACATAGATAGTATATACATATAGAATTACATATGTACGTATAGGAAATGAGCCAAAACATAAACACATGGAGCGCATCGCACCCGTATCACACTTTCTCTATGATACGCTTGTGATACGGCCCCAACACAAAACCACGCGCATCCCGTAGGACACGTACAAGTCCAATACATAATTTATGAATAATACGTATAGTAATTAGAGTGTCTACGTGTTCGTGTCATAATGTGATATGCACAAGGTCCCGTGTCGGAGGAAAACTCCCAAAATCAACCCGTTTCGTCAAATTGACGAGATATGGCCTACACGTATCCAATTGTGGACACGACACTAGTCACAAACACACAATCAAGTGTCAATTAGATCTATTAGATCTATTGACAAGCACTACATGTGCCAATCTCGAAATTTTCCCAAAATTGGCACCAATTTGGTCATAACTTCTACCGTAGGTCTCCAATTGACCCGAAACCAAATCCTATGGGTAGCCTATGCATGTGGGTTGGTTCCTCATGGTAAAATCTCAGATATATAGTCTAATAGAAGGGAAAAAACTGAATTGTACCTATTGTGAGATGAATTCCCAATGAAAAGGTCCAAAATGACAAGTAGCTCCTCTCCTTGTAGATCTTGGCCTCCTCCTCCTCCTTACTCCTTGCTTGTAGATCATTGATGTAGAGACCTCAATGATGAATTTAGAAGGTGATTGGTGAAGAATTGGTGGAGAATTGATGAGGGAATGGAGGAAATTTGGAAGAGAAAAATATAGATCTAGAAATTTGGGGAAGAAATAAAATGAGAGCACTCTCTCTCCTCCTAATTATGGCTGGTCATAAACCCCTCTCCAAGCAATGTATAATGTCCCAAATACCCCTTGGGGCCTCTCATGAAAAAATAATTAGGGAGGAAAGGTTCTAGTATAATGGTTTCACTAATTAATTAAGTCTCTTAATTCATTGACCTAATTCATGGCTCAACTTAGACTAGCCCAAATGTTTGTTTCATGCCTTATAATTAAATGGTTAGGTCCACTATACAAGTCCAAAATAAATCTACACTAGCAACAAATAATAATACAATAAATAAATAAATTATGATATGCATAAATATTAATTATAAATAATTCTAAATAATTAATACCCATTGGAAATTACCAAACTATCCTTGGATGAAAATGTGAGGGTGACAGTGTATATTTCTAGACTCGTGGGAGACCGTACGAGGGTCTACGATTGCTTCTGCTCCAGAAGGCGTGGTCAGTCTAGGTTTGCCAAGAGCGGGGTACTGAATGAAGAGATGGGAAGACGTTCTCATGATACTTCATCCACATCCCACTCAGAGGCGCTAGTTTCAGAGAGCCGTGAAAAGGATAAAAGCAGGAGTCAAGACGGTGGCAGAGACAAAAGGAGAAAAAGGTCCAAGGTGTCCGTACGATGACTCGGAGTGTTACCATTGTGGCAAGAAGGACCACATCAAAGCGGAACTATTTCGCTTGGAAGAGAGAGAAAAAGGACGACAAAGGGGAAGCAAAGTGAGAACACTACAACGACGGCCTCGGCACATGGAGGCGATGCGATCATTGTAGGTGATGAGGTTGTCATGAACCTCGCCTGCGATGACAACTCTTGGCTAGTTGACTCAGGTGCTTCAACGCACGTATTTCACAATAGGGCACTATTTGCTACTTACACAACAAGCGACTGTGGAGTGTTGAAGATAGACAATAGAGATATGTCGAAGGCGGTTGCCATTGGAGATGTGCATTTAAGGACAAAGACGGGTGCAGTTCTTGTTCTTAAAGATGTCAGTCATGTCCCTGATATCCGTTTCAACATGGTGTCGGTTGGAAGGCTGGATGACGAGAGATTCTTCAATCTATTCGGGAACAATCAGTGGAAGCTTTACAGAGATTCGATGGTAATTTCTAAAGAAATCAAGAAGTCCGGTCTCTACTATATGGAGGGGAGCACACAAGGAGCACAACTGGTGAATGCATTATTTGATGCGACCATCGAGCTGTTGCACAGGCGGCTTAGCCATATCAGTGAGAAGATGATGAACTACTTGGTGAACAGGAAGATGATTCCGGGGCTAAGTCTACAAAGTTGGAGAGGTACACGCACTGTTTAGTTGGGAAGAAAAATAGGGTATCTTTCAAACTCACCCAAGTTCGAGGAAGCCGGCGTTGCTCGAGTTGATTCACTCAGATGTCTGCGGTCCTATCAAGGTAAAATCTATTGGTGGTACTTTTTATTTTGTAACTTTTATTGATGACTGTTCCAAGAAGGTTTGGGTCTATGCCTTAAAGACCAAGGTCATGTGTTGTCCACTTTCAAAGAGTTTCAGGCCTATGTTGAAAGAAAAAGGGTAAGAAACTACTATGTGTTCGGTCCGTCAACGGCGGCGAGTACATTGGTCAATTTGATGCTTATTACAGAGAGCAAGGGATACGATACCAGAAGTCTTCGTCCAAGACACCTCAGCTCAATGGTGTAGTAGAGCGCATGAACAGGACGATGATGGAGAGGGTACGGTGTTTGCTGTCAGAAGTAAAATTGTCAGACAGCTATTGGGGTGAGGCTCTTTACACAGTTATTTATATTATTATTTATCTTCTAGTGCACCTTTGCAGGGTGATGTGCCTAACAAAGTATAGTACGACAAAGAGACATAATACAATCAACTGCGAGTATTTGGATGTAAAGCCTTTTTGAATGTATCGAAGGACGAGAGATCCAAACTTGAGCCGAAGACGAGGCGGTGCGTCTTTATCGGCTACGGTCAGGATGAGTTTGGCAATAGACTCTACGACCCAGTGGGAAGAAATCTCTATAGAAGCAGGAACATGGTATTCGTCGAGGATCAGACCATGACCAACACTCAGGATTCCGAGATGCTTTCTGAGGCTAAGAAATTGCTTGAGTTATAGTCATTTTGTTTCGAGCAGTTTTCAGAGAATATCGCAGATGATCTAGTTATGGGAAAGCCAGTACATGAAGTTGCTCCCAACCTTGATCATCAGCATGTTGATGGTGGTCAGGGTGACCCTCAGGAAGATGAGCATACCGATGAGACAGTTTCTGAAGGGGAGGAGGCTGTTGATATACATCCAGAACCATTGGTTCTATTGAGGAGGAGCGACAGAGAGCGTCGACTGTCACGCCCCAGTCCCCAAAATGCCGAGGGACTGGAAACGTGGCATTGGCCAGCAGCACGCATCGATGGACAACCCAATTTAATGGATCCATCAGGACATGCTTAAGCTGTAGTCTAACAGGAAATAAAATAATTATTACAAGTCCCAGGTTATTCTAATCTCATCCACAACAGATAATCACAGATTAAATGCCAGAATAAATACAAATAATATAAACTAACAAATCTCAATAAAAGTGTCTCGGTGTACTATGTAACCAGCTAAGTGATATGCAAGTTGAGAGCATCACTAGAACTCAGGCTGAAGCCGCTACAAGCTCTGTGTCGGGGAGCCGGTAGCAGTAATAACACGTAAAGGGCCAAGCTCGGGTTTAGAGTCTTGTGCCTCACATTAATAGGTGTTTTATGTATATATATATATGATCAGCATGTAGCCTGTGTGTCTCTCCCCACCCAATGTAATCACACGTCTCATATCCATGTGGCCCCATGTCCATGTCACGCAAGATCATATCTAATGCAGCAAGTCATAATAAGCTCTAAACATATATGTAAAGAATATAAAACCTGTATCCTATACAGAATCACCATGAATGTCTTAGGAAGACTTTGTCTCATGAATAGTGTCAAGTGTCCTGGGTTATGATGTACTTGATAAGACAAGTACGAGAATACATAGGGTCTCGATATCCATGTCTATGTGACGTTACACAACTTCGCGTACGGGGTTGGCACCCGACTATAATCGGACGCTAAGCACGTCACACGACCCTAGGATTGAGCATGTACAATAGTTATAATGTATATATTCAAAGGAATAATTAACAACAACTGCAAGTTTGGCAAGGTACACTTGCCTGGTGTTCCGGCTCCAATTGTAGCTCTGGCAGCAGCGAGATTTGCAGGCAGTACTCCGGTTACTGAAATAAATATTACCATTAGATCCAGAAAATATCAATCAGCTAGAAACGCCTGTCCTTGAGTCCAATTTGGAGACAAGGGCAAAAATGACAATTTCGGGCCAAAGCGGGGTCCACATGTGGCCCGCTTCGCACCGAAAACGTGTCAGGATCAAAGATCTCCAAATTTGTCCAACTTAGTGTTAACAAGTCAGGAACAATGATACGAACCCAACGAAACTTCCAGAATTGGATTCCGATGAGCCGGTCACAAAATCGCCCGTCAAGTGGAGCCCGTGGGGCCCACGACACGCGATTTCGCCAACGTTCTCAAAATCGAACCAAACTTGGGTCACAGGACCAACGTATCGCTACGAGTCTGATGGCGCAAGTTTCGTTTTGATCCGACTTGTGTACACAAAGTTATGACGCATTCCAGAACTGACGGATACGGGACGGTGTCCGCGGATACGCGTTGATTCCGGTGTGCACGCACATCCAAATCAACTTCTGCAAAATTCCACACGTCCGTATCAACGGCGCGCACGTATCGATGAAGACCGTACGCGACCAAGTCGTCCCGTTTGGTGGGGCGTACCCAATTCCGGGGTGAATCAGGGCGTTGTTTTTCCTGTTTTTGGATCGCGATTCGCGATCGCCACAGGACGCGATGTCCCGAGCGGTTTGCACGGGCACCGAGAGGGTTACGCAGGGTTCGCGATGCAACTGACGGAATCAAAAATGGGCAAACGAGCAGGGAGATACGCGTACCTGAACAGGGTTCAAAAAACCGAACTATTCTGTGTCCGACACGTGTCCGACACGCGTCCGAGGGCTGTGTCCGAATCCTAGGGTTTAGGGCTTGCTGGCCGGAGCTGCGACGGGGGAGGCCGGACGGAGGAGCTAGGGCGGTGCTGGCGGCGGGGAGGCTCGGGGTCGGGCCTGGTTCTGCGGGAAAGAAGGAGGAGGGGGAGATCGGAGTCAGCGGCGGCGCAGCGGGGTCCGGGCGGCGCTGGAGGAGGGGGAGATCGGAGTCGGCGGCGGCGCAGCGAGGTGGTGCGGTGGCGCAGGCACGGCGGGGCAGGGTTGTCGGAGAGGTAGGGGAGAGGGGGTATTTGTAGGGAGCCGGCGGGGGAGAGGGGGCCGAGCGAGGCGGAGGTCGTGGGGTGCGGGGCCGCGCGGAGCGGCGGGGGCGCGTGGCCGGCGTGGCGAGGGGAGTGGCGGAAGAAGCGGGCGGAGCGGGCGCGGCGGGGGACCGAGCGGGTCGTGGGGAAGAGGGGCTCGCGGGTCGGGCGGCGGGTTCGGGTCTGGCCGACCCGACCCGACCCGATAGCCCATGGGCTCGGTTGGGCTGGGCTGGGCCTTGGGCTTGGGTTGGGCTTTAGGTTTAGGATAATAAAAATAAAATAATAATAATAACAGTTTTGAGGTGTTTAAAAATAGGTCCGGGGCCCAATAAATTCCAGAAAAATAACCCTAAGTCTAGTTTTTCATTTTACACCCAAAAATATTATTTTTATAATATTTTAATATATTTTAAAATCATTTAATTTTATTTAATGCCAAATTACCTCGTTTTTAATTAGTAAAAATTCCCGAAAAAATCCCAGAAATTCTGAAAAGTCCAGTTTTAAAATCTTGAAAAATCAGGAGATTTACAATCTACCCCCCTTAAGAGGATTGCATCCTCGCAATCAAAGAATAACCAGTCAACAGAGATGACACGGTTGCAAGCGTTGTTCGAAACACATCACAAGATACTTAGGGAAGATGTCGTTTCCCTAAGAATGAAAGTTATGCACTTTTCAGAGTAAAGAAAATCTAGTTAAAGCAAAAGAACTACAATTTTTAGAAAACTAGATTATTATTAACAAGTTTCAAATTACTAGGTTGGGGCTGAGGTCACGAACCAAATAGGCGCGAGCTAAAATAAGACTAGAAACGGTATCTACGAATCACTTACGCGCATCAGCTACTCCACGAGTCTCCGCGTTCTCCACGGTCATCGCGAAAGCTTGTTCGCGTCCTTGCAGTCGATTCTTCTGTTGCTGAGACTGCTGGAAGAGTAGTGCCTGGGGTATCAAGGGTGGCCTCGGCTGATACCCTCCTGGAGCTGGTGGTAGGACTTCTTGAACTCCCGTTTGCGGTACTCCCAATGCTGGATGGGCTGGCCTCGGTTCTGGTAACGCTTGTTGTTTACCCTTTGGTGCTCTTTCTCGGCACTCAGGGCATTCCCTCAATGGATGCTGACTGGATCCACAAGCTAAACATACTTTCCTTTTTCGTCTGCACTCGTCCTCAATATGGCCTCGCTTGCGACAATATTGACAGATAGGTAGTGCCTGTGGAGATGCTCCAGATGGCTGGTGCATGTGAGGTCTCTTTGTAGCTTCTTCTTGTGGTGCCCCGGCTGGTGCTGATGTGGATGGCCGCTTCAGACTGGTCTCTCTCCTGATGACGCACTCCATGCGTCGTGCTGCAGCAAGGACGTCCGGGTAAGATGTAGGTGCAACGGATCCAATTAGTTTCTGTAGCTCAATGTTTAGTCCGTCGAAGAACTTCTCGGCCTTCTCTTCTTCCGTCGGGATCAATGTTGGGGCGAAGCGACTTAGACGAATGAACTCAGCGTTGTACTCTTCCACCGTCTTAGCATCCTGAGTGAGGTGATTAAACTTGTCCCGAAGTTCTGATCGAGCGATAGCTGGAATATACATCTCCTGGAAGAGTCTAGAGAACTCTTCCCAAGTGACTCGGTCTGGTCCGAGCCGTGTCTCCTCAGATAGCCACCAGTGATGTGCATTGTCCGTCAACTGCATTCTGACGGCAGTCATCCAACGTTCTCTCGGAAGCTCGGCTGCTTCTAATTGATGTTGAGTGTTGGTGAGCCACTCATGAACTTCTGTGGGCTCCTCTTTGCCTGAGAAGATACGAGACTTCAGCTGGCGGAAATCAGTGATAGAGCCCGTCATTGGCCGTCATGCTGGTAGATTCGCCTGCTCTAGTATGGTTACTAGACTGTGACTCAAAGCCTCTTGTTGAGCTTGCATTATTGCATAGATCATTTGAAACATCTGATGTCCGTCCATGGCCTGTCCTGGTGGAATTACGGACATTGGTGGAGGAATTTGCGTCGATGTTGGAATGTCATTTTGCTGGATTCCCGAGGCATGTTGTTGAGCTGATCGTCCTCCATCCACTAGTGTTACTTCATCTTCGTTGGTTACCACGGCATCTCGTGGTGATTTTATGGGAGTTTCGTCGCTCGCTCGTGAATCCATAACCCTGCAACCAAAATAAACAATAAGAGGCGCACAGGAATCAAGGCAGGATGCAAGTCAAAAAATTAATTCAAATTCGATATGGATATTAAGAACGTTTCAAGCAAGTGGATGAGATCCTAAAATTTATCCTATTCTTATTGCAGACCTGTTCGGTCCCTAAGTTGAAATCGAACAATTTAGTCGTAGGCCTGCATGGGCCACCAGAAAAACCATGTCACGCCCCAGTCCCCAAAATGCTGAGGGACTGGACACGTAGCATTGGCCAGCAGCACGCACCGATGGACAACCCAATTTAATGGATCCATCAGGGCATGCTTAAGCTGTAGTCTAACAGGAAATAGAACAATTATTACAAGTCCCAGGTTATTCTAATCTCATCCACAACAGATAATCACAGATTAAATGCCAGAATAAATGCAAATAATATAAACTAACAAATCTCAATAAAAGTGTCTCGGTGAACAATCCGAGAACAAGTCTGATACATCAAACAAATAGACAGGAAATAAAGGAACTGGAAATAGAAACAGAAATAACTGACTATGCAAAACCAATACTCAGGAGGAGTCCTCTAGCACGATCTCGTCCTCAGGTTCTGGTACAGCTCCTGGAAGTGCTCCTGTACGGTATATCTCTGGATGGATCTCCTCTGCTAATCCTGGGGACATAATCCGGATCCAGGTCCTCAGGGGACATAACAAGGTACAAGAAAGCTCAAGCCATAATCATGCAGTGCAGAAAATAAATGAAACAATAGGGTAAACTATGTAACCAGCTAAGTGATATGCAAGTTGAGAGCATCACTAGAACTCAGGCTGAAGCCGCTACAAGCTCTGTGTCGGGGAGCCGGTAGCAGTAATAACACGTAAAGGGCCAAGCTCGGGTTTAGAGTCTTGTGCCTCACATTAATAGGGGTTTCATGTATATATATATGATCAGCCTATAGCCTGTGTGTCTCTTCCCACCCAATGTAATCACACGTCTCATGTCCATGTGGCCCCATGTCCATGTCACGCAAGATCATATCTAATGCAGCAAGTCATAATAAGCTCTAAACATATATGTAAAAAATATAAAACCTGTATCCTATACAGAATCACCATGAATGTCTCAGGAAGACTCTGTCTCATGAATAGTGTCAAGTGTCCTGGGTTATGATGTACTTGATAAGACAAGTACGAGAATACATAGGGCCTCGATATCCATGTCTATGTGACGTTACACAACTCCGCGTACGGGGTTGGCATCCGACTATAATCGGACGCTAAGCACGTCACACGGCCCTAGGGTTGAGCATGTACAATAGTTATAATGTATATATTCAAAGGAATAATTAACAACAATTGCAAGTTTGGCAAGGTACACTTGCCTGGTGTTCCGGCTCCAATTGTAGCTCTGGCAGCAGCGAGATTTGCAAGCAGTACTCCGGTTGCTGAAATAAACATTACCATCAGATCCAGAAAATATCAATCAGCTAAAAACGCCTGTCCTTGAGTCCAATTTGGAGACAAGGGCAAAAATGACAATTTCGGGCCAAAGCGGGGTCCACATGTGGCCCGCTTCGCACCGAAAATGTATCAGGGTCAAAGGTCTCCAAATTCGTCCAACTTAGTGTTAACAAGTCAGGAACGATGATACGAACCCAACAGAACTTCCAGAATTGGATTCCGATGAGCCGGTCATAAAATCGCCCGTCAAGTGGAGCCTGTGGGGCCCACGACACGCGATTTTGTCAACGTTCTCAAAATTGAACTAAACTTGGGTCACAGGACCAACGTATCGCTACGAGTCTGATGGCGCAAGTTTTGTTTTGATCCGACGTGTGTACACAAAGTTATGACGCATTCCAGAACTGACGGATACGGGACGGTGTCTGCGGATACGCGTTGATTCCGGTGTGCACGCACATCCAAATCAACTTCTGCGAAATTCTGCACGTCCGTATCAACGGCGCGCACGTATCGGTGAAGACCGTACGCGACCAAGTCGTCCCGTTTGGCGGGACGTACCAAGTTCCGGGGTGAATCAGGGCGTTGTTTTTCCTATTTTTGGATCGCGGTTCGCGATCGCCACAGGACGCGATGCCCCGAGCGGTTTGCACGGGCACCGAGAGGGTTACGCAGGGTTTGCGATGCAACTGACGGAATCAAAAACGGGCAAACGAGCAGGAAGATACGCGTACCTGAACAGGGTTCGAAAAACCGAACTATTTCGTGTCCGACACGTGTCCGACACGCGTCCGAGGGCTGTGTCCGAATCCTAGGGTTTAGGGCTTGCTGGCCGGAGCTGCGGCGGGGGAGGCCGGCCGGAGGAGCTAGGGCGGTGCTGGCGGCGGGGAGGCTCTGGGTCGGGCCTGGTTCTGCGGGGAAGAAGGAGGAGGGGGAGATCGGAGTCAGAGGCGACGCAGCGGGGTCCGGGCGGCGCTGGAGGAGGGGGAGATCGGAGTCGGCGGCGGCGCAGCGAGGTGGTGCGGTGGCGCAGGCACGGCGGGGCGGGGTTGTCGGAGAGGGAGGGGAGAGGGGGTATTTGTAGGGAGCCGGCGGGGGAGAGGGGGTCGAGCGAGGCGGAGGTCGTGGGGTGCGGGGCCGCGCGGAGCGGCGGGGGCGCGTGGCCGGCGTGGCGTGGGGAGTGGCGGAAGAAGCGGGCGGAGCGGGCGCGGCGGGGGACCGAGCGGGTCGTGGGGGAGAGGGGCTCGCGGGTCGGGCGGCGGGTTCGGGTCTGGCCGACCCGACCCGACCCGATAGCCCATGGGCTCGGTTGGGCTGGGCTGGGCTGGGCTGGGCTGGGCTGGGCTGGGCTGGGCTGGACCTTGGGCTTGGGTTGGCCTTTAGGTTTAGGATAATAAAAATAAAATAATAATAAAAATAGTTTTGAGGTGTTTAAAAATAGGTCCGGGGCCCAATAAATTCCAGAAAAATTACCCTAAGTCTAGTTTTTTATTTTCACCCAAAAATATTATTTTTATAATATTTTAATATATTTTAAAATCATTTAATTTTATTTAATGCCAAAATACCTCGTTTTTAATTAGTAAAAATTCTCGAAAAAATCCCAGAAAATTCTTAAAAATTCTGTTTTAAAATCTTGAAAAATCAGGGGGTTTACATCGACCATTTACGAGATACTCACCAGGTGAGTATGTGCTACTGACTGACGGGGGAGAGCCCAAAAGTTTTGCAGAGGCTATGGAAGACTGTAATGGCCCACTTCGCTCAGTTCTGTAAGATGACTCAAACGACATATCAGCACTAGGACTTAGAATTTCAGCGATTCACACGGAGTCTCGTTTGGCCGAGGCAAGCCTTCGTTCAGGTGGGTGGCTACAATGAACCTGTCTTTGCTTGGCCAGCACACCTAAGAATTTGGATATACATGCTTGATCGCTAGGCGATAATTCCTTATATGATAATAAAGAATACAACACACCTAACTAAGGAAATAATCTTATCTTGTATTGCTTGTGTTAGAGCATGAAAATAAAACTTGGTTAAATGTTAGTTCCTCGTACTATCCCTTAGACCGTGCTAGCGTAATCGCTTATGTTTTCAAGTATGACTATGCCGCGTGTTTCCTTAAAGTTATATTCGTACTGTTCAATGCTTAGCTGCTTTACATATTCGTTATGCTCGTCACTTAATGCATGCCACGACCCAATAACATTATCATGTCTTGCATTCATCTAGTTAGCCGGAAGACTATTAAATAGTCATTATGTGCAAGTATGAACCAGAAAGTATTTGGGACCGTTAGGTTGCCAAGGCATTTCTCGAACTAAGGGGTTGCATCATGTCAAGTAAAGCAAGAATCATAGCTCGTGGAGCAATACTCGTTCAAAACAAGAATCAAGAATTGTCATGTCGTTAATATAGAAGACCCAAGACTTGCATGTCGCGGACAACTTTGTGCACAAGGAAGATTCTCGAATCTCGTTCCGCGGACGGTCTCCGGGGCACCGGGGCTGATCCGATCCGGATGGAACCTCACGCGGTCTTAATCATGTGCGAGCAGGATGACATAGCGCCTCATGTACTTTTCGTTGCGTAATTCTCGCTCTAAGACTGATAGTCTCACGTACAGGACGGGATAGCGTGTAGCACCTCATGTACTTTTTGTTGCACACCATCCTCGTTCCTGACTATAACTCGTCATTTATGGCTATGCCAACGACCCATGTTCATATAGATTAAGTCATCCTCGCTTAGCGACAATCCGCGTGCTAGTCATTGTATCGCACCTAGTAATCTGGAACCCTGAACGGATATGAGTATTAGACATTTGAACGTATTTGAGCACTTGAACTATCTTCTGCAACACGTCTAATAATCCATGTAAGCCGCGCACCTAAGTCAGAACCATGCCCGTGTAACTCGCCAAGGCAGTCACGGTTGCAGAAGTGTGTTGCCTTGTCGACGATAGAGACATAGTACATTACGGCGACGGAGACTTGCAAGTTGTTGTTGTGGATGAAGAATCTGTTGCAGAAAATGGGGCTAAAGCAAGAGCAATATCATTTGCTTTGTAATAGCCAGAGTGCAATTCACCTTGTAAATAACCAGACATTTCATAGCCGGTCCAAGAACATTGATACTCGGTATCATTGGATACAAAATATGGTTGGTAAGAAGGAAGTGGTGCTTGAGAAGGTTCATACAGATGACAACGGAGCAGACATGTTCACAAAGATTCTTCCAAGAAAAAAGTTCGAGTACTGCAGTCGGATCGTGGGGTTGACGATCCCCTCCACATAGTTTGAAGGAAGAGATTTATTGGAGTTGGTGGGGTTCCCAACCTATGTGTAGAACACCCTGGAGTGCGACGAGCGTCGTCAGTGTGTCAGAGAAGCTCGGGGAGGCAACAAGGGAGAAGTCGGAGAAGCTCGGGAGCAGCGAACAGAAGAATGAGGGGCTGCTGGAAACAGGCCTACCGGGTTCCCCAGGTCGAGTTCGGGCCGAACTCGGTCAGGGTGCTCCAGAAGCTCCATAAAGCTGTTGTCTTCGTTTACTCGCAAACACCGACTCGGGCTGAATTTGGTTCGAGTTCGGTCGGCGGGTTGAACGAAAATTTTGAGGTATTTTATACACTGTTGGATCGTATCCTACGATCCAGGTTGGTTGCGGGATTGGGGAGTATAAGTTAGGTTTTTCCTAACCCTAACATATGCAACAAGGAGAGAAAATGTGGCAAGAGTGCTTATGCAACTTTGGGAAGGACAAAGAATGATTGGAGGCCATTTTGGAGGAGGAGATCAATTTTGGATAATTTTTCATTGTCTTCTATTTTCGCGGTGTAATCTATTTTCTATTCTGAAACGTTTTGGTGATCCATGTTGGATCGGGAGGAGCATGTAGAGGATGTATTCTCTTTATTCCATTAGTGGAGGTTTTTTAGGGTTTGACTCCGATCGTCCCGTGGCAACAACATCCCCCAAGCGCGCGCCTCCGCCTCTTCCCCTGTCTTCTGCCGCCACCTCCTCCTCGTCCTCCGGTGATTGTAGTTAGGATTGGGGTTTGGTGGTTTGAAAATTTGAAGAGAGAGTAGAAATTTAGAATGAAAAATTTTGGAAATATTTGGAAGAGTTGAACTGCTCTGAATAATTTTGGAATGTTCTAAATAAAAATTACAAAAATCTGGACTGTACTAAGTGACTTTGAAATTTGAATGTCCTGAGAGCAAATGGTCAAGATTTCCAAATGAATGACCTAAACTTCTCTTATTTCATCGAGTTTATAAGTCTATTAGTCCGAATAATATATAGCAATGTTGGGACTATTGGAGTGACTTTGGAATTTGATTGTCCTGAGAGCAAATGGTCAAGATTTCCAAATGAATGACCTAAACTTCTCTTATTGCATGGTTGAGTAAAGCCTTTATATACAACTATTGATAGTTATGTTGCAAAGGCTGGGGAGTCATGAGTGTATTATATACAACTATTGATAGTTATGTTGCAAAGGCTGGGGAGTCATGAGTGTATCCTTGCAATAAGAGAAGTTTAGGTCATTCATTTGGAAATCTTGACCATTTGCTCTCAGGACATTCACATGTCGTAGGAGAGACGAGCAAGAGAAGCTATATATCAGAAAGTTTATTATTCAGAGTGTCTTCATCATAAGGGGAAAACAAGCTCAATTAGAAGTATTTGATGCATTCACAATCACTGCATCAGTACAGAATTACTGTTCCGCCAACAGTTTCCAACCATAATTTAGATTACACACGTTCCTTCAGACCTAGAGAATCAAACTTACAGAAGAATTTGGTGCATTCATAATCACTGCATCAGTACAGAACTATTTATACAGTTGACAAATAAAATGCACACATTGTTATTCGTCAAGAATAATCGAACAATTTGTAAATTACTACTACAGAAGGAATTTTGCCAAGTCTCTAACCATAATTTAAGTTGCTCACATTTCTTCAGACCTTGAATCAAGATTGCTGAGAAGGGTTAGCTCGAATATCATGCATTACTGCTGTGGGTTAGCATCATAAAACATGGGGATTGGTGTGGGGGTGGACGTCATATCTTCCTTAAACCCAACTCCCTCTCAAGGACACTTTCTTTGAATATATGAAACTCCATGCTCTTCATACCTGTCACGTGGGTGATATGCTTTCATGTAAGCAAAATGTACCAGTTTATGAACAAAAATTTGTGCAAACTCACTCAGCTCTGGAGAACCACATCTGCTGAAAAGACCCAAGCGATGCCAGAATACTCCCTCCAATCCAAACACTGAATGACCAATATAAAGATATTATATAATAGCAACCACTTATAATATGGGAAAAGAGATTATCTCTGAGTTCATGCACTCATCTAGAATGAAATGAATCTTGCAAGTGCCAATCTTAAAGGGACCGACAAAATATGTTGTCGCCCTTGACTTGGCATATAAAAAGTAGACACTATTTTCATTAAAATATAACTTTCAGAACAATATAGTATAGCACTTGGTGAACGTTGTTTAGTTTACGCTATTGTCAAAGTACAAATTTGCAACAAAAATAGAATAACCCATAAAATTTTGACCAAGCACAAGGCTGAAGTATGTCACAGTTAGACGTGGATAGACACAGGAGAAGACCAGTATGAGTCGATCATTGGATAATATAAAGTTCAACTTGTTAGTCTTTGAAGAAGAACAAATATTGAGGTTTTAATCAAAAATAATTCAAAGCACATGATAATGTTTCTCACACAAACTTGCTGCAGAATGAAAGAGTTGATTGGGGAGTACAAAACAGTGATTCATCAAATGAGCATAAATAATTTCCTTGAATAGGATAAAAATGTCCACTCATTATTCTGAAATATGAACTTCCTTAATTAATATGAAATAGAGCAAGAAAAATTTGCTTGTTTAACAGCCTGTAATGTGCTTGCAATGCTTAATACAAAAGCATTCAAACTAAAGTATTTTCCTCTTAACCAACAAAGAATTATGTTATGACCAAGTTCAAAACAATTTAGTGAAAACCTTTTATAGTATTTATAAATAATAATAATAAAATTATCCTATATCTTTAGTGAAACTATTTTTTTTATAATTATACATTCAGAACAGCTACAAGCAAGAAAAGGAAGATTTATATAAAGAAATTCAAACACATTCCTCTATATTACATTTTTGTACCTGAACTATTTTGTCATTGACATATATACTCTTAAAAGTATTTGTTGTCTAGATTTTTATAGTCTATGTGAACTTGGAGAGTGCTTCTTGGTTGCATGAGCATGATCTTGGAATGCTGGCCGCCTAGGTGGTCTACCTACCTGGCAACTGGCCGCCTAGGTTCATGGCATGATCTTGGCATGCTCATAGTTACCTTGACTAGGAATTTGGTACGTACATAGAGGGTTGACATCAGGTTGACGGTCGGCCATAAAAAGTGTAATCTTTCATGCAACTTTGTTATGCTCCATAGCTGACCACATTTTGACAGGAGAAGGCTTGGATGATGATGACAACATATATATTTCTCAATCTTATTTGTGTTCTTATAAGGAAAAATGGAGGAATAACCATATTCGGACTGAACAACAATCCTGTATTGCTACAAGTTCATATCGCCTGGTATCATCGTTTGTATGATCCAATATCCGTTAGACCCCCTTCTAACCATTGGGACTGATATCTGCTTTATAGAACCTTGATGTTAACTAGAAGGATTAATTTGGCACCGTAGGCACCTTATGTAAAATAGAATAATTCTATAGTAAGAGTGGGTTACTGGTCTGAAGATGTCGATAAAATTAAAACTGATGCTGCAAATTTCCATGAATATTATTTCTCTGATTTTGAATCTAAGAGTAACACCTTAATTCATGTTTTCTATAATTGCTTACAAATAAAGAAAGTATCTAATACTAACCACCTTACATATACTGCCACTTCCCAATCATTCCCCTCGAGATGTCAAAATAATTTAATAGTCTCAAGGTTTTATGGAAACCAGTTCCAATTTAGTATATCACTCACACTCGGAAACGTAAAACACTTTTCCTATTCAACTAGTACTTGTATATGGAGTTTAACCATTAAATCTCAATCTATGATATTAATTGACATTTGCAACATCAATCAACTTCCAATTTAGTATATCACTCACACTCGGAAACGTAAAACACTTTTTTAGTATTTTCTTTCTGTAAACCTATCCTAAATATTCTGGAGAAGCAATAAACTTGATGGAGATTTACAAATACCTACTAATTTGATATTATCAAGTCACTTGCTACATATTATTATAGTAGTCTATGGTTACATTCTTTTGCTATATATGTTCTGCATCCCCACCTACATAGTGTGTTGTTGCAAAGCTTAAGCTAACATAAAAGCTTAATTGTCCAACTAACGAATTCAAGATAACACTATATAAGAGTTGTTTCAAGGAAGGTTCGCACTATCGGTCGATACATATCGGTATCGGCCGGATCGGATCGGTTTTGGACTGGACCGATCCAATACCGAATGAAATTATCGGGATCGGTCGATACAATTTCAAATCTTATTGTATCGGTCTGAATCGGCCGATAAGGACCAATACGAACCGATACAAAAAAAAATTAACATCGAATTGCAGCAATTAAAAAAAAATCAAAAGAAAAAATGAATCTTACAAGCTCCAATAAAGCACGAGATTTGAATTACATAAATTCAATCACCAAATCCAAATAAAAAGGCATCAATAATTAAAACAAGAGACTAAAATCTTTATAACTTAGAAGAAAACTACCTCAACCCGTAATTATAAAAATTGTTCTCCTCCGCCGCCGCCGCTTTCTCCGCTCCCGCAGTCCCTTTCTCATGGAGGAAAATCCAACCCGTGAATGGAAACGGAATGGAGGTGGAGGGAGAGAGGAAAATGGAGGCGGAGAGAGAAAAACGGAGGAGACTCTCTCTCCTCTGTTGAAGGCCGTGAACAGAAAAAAGAGGTGGAGAGGAGAGATGAAAATAAAGGCGATCTCCTCTCTATTTATTAGGCTAGAGTTTGTTAAAGGGTTGGTCTGCTAAAGGGTAGGAACAGTTACCCGATCCGTCCTACATCCTCAGATGTAAAAAAAAAAAAATAACAAAAAAAATTTGTGTGAATCAAACTCAGAACTGAACATATTTAACTTACTTCTTGCCAGCCACTATACAAGTATAATTTTATTGTGATCTCTTACTAATAGATAGTATTTATGCAGTTCAACAAAATTACTATTTATTTACTTATGAAAATAAATTAACCAACAAATTATATATACGATCAAATAGGCAACAACAACCACCCACACATTATGGCTCACTTCCTGCTAACCATATTGCCAATGTACTAGTGTAATACACACACACACACACAATTGTTCATATAAATTTTATGCCATTGTATTAATTTATATATATATACACAATTGCTAACCTTTATATCAACGGTTTATAATCTATTGTATTTTTAAAGCGCAACAGTTGCTATTGCAATTGTATTAATTTTGATGTCAAGCTAATAAAATATCGAGTCAAAAATCTATGGTTAAAGTCAAAACAATATGTGGTTAGAAGCATAATTATAAATTCAGTACTCGGGATAATTTGAAGTATTACTCCACAAAGTGATACCATTTGATTTTGGCTGGAGTGCAGATGTAAATAAACTCTCATCCCTTAGTCACCATCAGTTCGTGTCCCCTTCATCTAAAATAAAAAAAAACCACAGAAAAGCAACCATGTCCTTTCCCCTTTCAAGGAGGTGATGTTTACTTGAAAGCGCAAGGACGGCTTCCGCACATCGAGATCACCCCCTTCCTGCAGAACCTGCAAGGTTTGCCACCAACGTCCTGTTCTCAATCCCCATCCACACCAAGCAGTTATTCGAGGACGCCGTCAACCTCTTCAAGAACATGGATTATGACTACATTACTCTGGGCACATCATCATTAACCTCTTAACGTCAACATAAGTGCATCGCAAATGTGAGGAAGTAACCGTATAATTTTTCAAATTCCCGAGTTTTTACGAAAAAATCATGAATTGACGTTTTATTCGTGAATTGCCTAATAAATTGCGAATATTATAGTCTTTGTAGTTTTGAGAAATATTAGCGAATTTTTCTAATAAGTTGTGCATATTGTGACTATGATGAGAAGAACTGAGGATTGAATACGTTTTAAGCAGTTGCCAACTCAGATGGTCAATAGTATACCACTGTATAAGTTATAATGAAGAAATTTAATATTGAATAAAACAACAATATATTACTCAAATCCTAAGAGGAACAAATTAAGATGACCTGAATCGTCTTTCTGTTGCATTCCCACTTGCCAATACCTTAACCCTTGCAGCTTGAGGAGCCTCCTGCCAAGAATTCAGTTCAGTGAAAATCAGAATCAGTCCAATTAAAATTTGAAATTTAACAATACATGAAAGAGTCCTTATCAATCGATTGGGGTTGGTGTGGGTTATAGGGGAGGTCCAGGGTTCGAGCCATAGCCTCAACGCAAAAAAAAAAAAGAAAAAAAAAAAAAAGAAGACTCCTTATCCATCTGTAATGAACTAAAGCATCAAAGAGTTAGTATACAAGTAATAAAAAAACAGATCTACTTCTATGGTTTACAATTTATAGGCTTATTTTACAGAAAATTGTCCTTGTACACATTTAAGGAACACTTGTTAAAGAACGCCTTGGACTTTTACTCGATTTATCCAACATGGACGGGCAACAGTGAAGAATTCCCGACCATTCATAAGTATGATATAGATTAAAAATTAAACTCGAATAGGTTTTAGGGTTGGATATAGATCAAGTCCACCCAATTGAACCTGATCAGATTTAGACCAAATATATATATTCGATGATATTTCTGATAGGACAATTTGAATTGGATGAGCCACAAAAGTCAACCAGGACCATCGTAATAAATTATCAATGAGTTAGATAGGATAAATAACAAACTCAAATACATTTCAGGATTGAATATAGATATATTTTCATTCTCGGAATCAGAATCTAACTAGATCCAATTTAAACCATTATATATAATAGTTAGGATTTCGGATGGGATTGAAGCCATTCAGAACACAAACCCAACGGACTGCCAAATGCTCGTTTGTGCAGTAGATAAAAATGTAATATATCAAATATACCAGGATGCTTTTAACTCTTGCGGTGAGTACTCCGCTATAAAATGTTATCTTGCCTTTTAGTACAATACTATTACCAGGGTTCAAAGACTCAGTTTTGATATCAATTTTGTAGTTCATCCCTTCTTTAAGTATCGATTGCAGCAGTATCGACCATTCCGATCAAAGAATCAGTTTTTTTGGCTTTGGCAGTTCAGGATACCATTTTAAAAGTTATTAGAAGAATCTAAAAAATTGAAAGTTTAGGCTATGTTAACAAATACGGGCATGGTTGAGGACAAGGACATGATACGAGAATGGGATACGGACATTTTCAGATAGGTACAGTGTAGTAGCCTATGTTGCAGAAAAACGGACACCGGTACAGGTACGGATACGATATGGATACGGACACCATTTTACTGTACCTGTGAAACACATACTTCAGGTAATCCAAGTGATTTGCACCTATTCTATATCTAAGTAATACAATTTTATATAATTTCATACTAAGAGTTATATGATTTTATGTAACTTTACATTCAATTGATATATACATTTTAAGATTGAAGTCATATAATTTCATTTCTAAGTTATTGCTTAAAAGTTTTACCTGTTATGAGTCGTGATCAAGTCAAGAAAATCTTGAAAGTGACTTCATAAAGTGACAAAGGCACGAGACTACCATGATAAGCAGTGGGTACGTTATGTACTTGCATGTTTAAAAATTATATACCCCACCTAGTAGCCTAACAGGAATCGATAACCCGGTCCAAATACAAAATGTTGGAAGTCTTTTTAATAATAAATGGAATTGTTTACATGTCGTTAGCTGCTAATACATAGACATGTGTTTGTATTGGTGCGCGCACACACATGCAACATTATAGTAACACGAGTGTGCAGAAAAGCTGTATTTCTATATACTAAAGAAAATTCAGTTGAAATTGCCGTCCATTGATTCAAAATACCAGTATGGTTTAATTTCAAGGGCTTACCACTCTTGACTAAGATATAAAGCTTGAAAGGCCACTAGTTAAAATGTCTGTTAGAGAAATTTTACCTCTATTAGATCTTTCTCCAGTCGCTCTTTCAATTGTTGCATTGACGCGGTGCCGCCAGCAAGCTGTTTGAGAATAAAATTAATAATGAATCAGGTTATAATATGGCACAACATAATAATCAATCATAGCCCTGTGAAGGCAACAGAAAAAAAAGATTTAGTTTGGATACAAAGGGATAAGCCAACTAAAAAAAAAAAAAGCAATCTTCATATAGAATTATACTCTGGCACAGCTTTTCAGTCACGTCCACATAGGTATTGTGCTTTGAGTTTAGTTACTTCTAGATTTGTTTAGGTTTATCCACAGCAACTAATCTTTATAGGCTAATTATACTTCTCAACGACGAGAGAGAGAGAGAGAGGGAACAGAAAAAGTGGAATACCACTGCTACAGTAAGAGTGGAAATACCACTGCAGTGTAGTGTAGTATTCACAACGTTGAGTATGTGGCAATGCTGGTGGCCAAAGGCGGAGGATGAGCTGAAGCAAACAACATATCAAAAGTGGAAGGTGAATGAGGAACTCCCTCCTTGTTGAGCAGATTAGATCCTTCGATCACCTCGTTTCCCTATCTAGATTTGGGATTTTTAATGCTAGGGGAAGACACTGAGGTTTCCACCAGCAGGACACGTTGTGGAGGGTGGCAGGAGCAGACAAGAACATCACTGGAAAATACATCTCATAACAGGCCCTCATATCAGGGTGGTGGTCCCTTGCTAGTTAGTAATAATAGTTACACAAAGATTCATAGCACGATTCAAAATCTCTATTGAGTGTCAGTATCGGACCATCTCTATGAGTCTATCAGTATCGACAGTTTCTCACTCAGTATTACAAAATAAAATTTTAAAGGTGTAAATGATCATGATTCGACGAAAACCAACAGATCCCCATGGTTGTCGTCATCAGTCTCCATCACCTTGCAGATAACCAACACCACCATCATCAATTGAGGCCGCTCAGGCATCGCTCCTTACCCTTCCCGGAAACCGACGAAGTATCCTTTCCTAATTCATTAAACTTAAAAGTACTTTCAACTAAAGCACCTGACTTGACCCATTAACCGCAGTCCATGCCTTCTTCTTAACTACAACACCTTCTGATATTATTAGGGTTCCCATTCATCTCGAATGGCACAAGATATCACATGGTGCTGATTGCTGCCTCTACTGCTGACACGTCTCTGATAATAAGTATCTTTGGGAGGATTCTTGTACCAAGAGCTTCTCGATAATATGACTGCTAATACATCTCTTCTTTTCCAGTGTCCCTCACTAGGCCCTCTTGTGTTTTAGTATTATCGGATTTAGGGTCGGGCTGGCTAACACCCCAATACATGGACCAAAACTACCTTGGCCTAAAAATGTGCCTGGTCTGACCCATTTCTCAAATGGGCCAGGGTCGGGTTGGACTATTTTCAGGCTGGCTTGCAGATCATCGAGCTGGCCCCGACCCGTTATCATCTCTACAAACAATGTTTTGTTTGCCATATTCGTCAGAATGCCAAAAGGAAAATGCTTCCTTTTAAATAGGAACCAAACTAGCCCTTTCTCTCATCTCCATGTTTTAGGTGCACTTCTTTGGTTCTTCTATCATCTCATGCACTTACAAAACTATCTAAAATCCTGCTTCATGACTTTTTGGCAATTGCTTACATAATGTAGTGTATTTGGGTTATGATTTTTACTAATGGCCCTCTAGGGATTGCCCATCAAGTTTTTTTTTAAGCATTGGTTTTATTATTTTCCCTCTTTCTTTCGCCCTCCACCATCCACTCATAATCTCATTTTTTATTTATATGTCCTACTTGGAGCCGTTCGATCGATCTCCTAAAGTTCCTCTTGATTTACTTCACCACCCCTTGTGGCTCACAGGTATATATCAGAGGCATCATCATGTCGTAGAGTGCACACCTACATTTCTGCAGAATACTTCACCGAGCGAAACTATCCTTTAAAAGCCCTTTTTGGCAACTATACTCATAGATCAAGAGCCCAAGAGATACCGCAATGTTGTAACTATCTTGGTTGAGGAGCTCAATGTCCTGTTGTGCATACACATGGGATCTTTTTACACTGGAAAAGTTTTTTTTTTCCATCCTTGCCAACAAGGTAGCGCAAAGCGCACTTAAGGCGTGCGTCCGAGCAAAGCAAAACGCAAATATATATATATATATATATATATATATATATATATATATATATATATATATATATATACATTAAAAAAATTAGTAATATAAGAAATGAAACCAAATAACATATTAAAACCAGCAAAAACATGTTAAAATATAACCAAATGAACTAGCAGAGCAGCAGTAGCAGTCAACAAAACTAACAGGAATTTGTGTTCTCTCTAACACGCTTTTAGTAAATTCTAATTTTTTTAGTTCAACTATAGCCAACTTTGACAACCATGGAAAGGGCTACCTCCCTCCCATTTGTATGAGATAGGGCTTATCTCCATGCCTCAAAGTCTTTAGTAAAAAAAGAAAAGAAAGAAAAGCATAAGTCGTGCATTTTCTTGGTTGTGCCTTGTTGAAAGGCGTACCTTGTACGCACTTGGAGAAAGACGCCACGTCTAGTAAGGTGCGAGGCGCAGCTGCTACTCTTGTTGCGAAGCGCACCTCGGGCGCGTCTTTGACTACCATGCTTGCCAATGGATCTATTGAGCACTATAATTCACGATTGGTGGCCTATGAATTTACTAAATATAAAATCGATTAATAGAGAAAAAAAATCTCATGTAGCCGAGATGACAACCATTTATACTCTTGTTATTGTGGCTGCAGTGCTGCACTACATGGTTGGACATCGCATAGTTATGAAGAGTGTATTTCTTTTACGACGACCTAGAGTGTGAGGTTTGTTTATCTCCTCCATCTGGAGTTCCTCGTACCCCTTATTATGTTTGTGGCCTTTGTCTTTCTCTCGACTAATTGAGACATTTAGTCATATTGTTCTTACTGTTGGTTTTCACCTTGGTGAACATAAATGATGTGTGCATTCATAGACCCTCTAGAGGATGCACTACTTTGTTGTTATATATAGGTGACAAGATAATCTATATGGACGTTGAGACACACATCGACTCAAGCAATATCTTCATTCTTTTTTTCAGAGGACTAAACTTGGCCTTCTTTGTTATATTTTCAATCTTGAGGTTGTGATAGTCGTTGAAGTATCTTCTATTATAGTACACACATGGCATCATCTTCCTTCTGGCCTGATTGATAATCTGATGGCGTGTAAGCAGCTCCCAGATACCATTCACTTTCAATAACTTGTTGGGAGCTGAGTTTATCTTATTGTTACATACACTGGCATTGCCAATGTCATGCATGTGGTCAGTCAAGTTGATGCAGCTCCTTGCATACTAGTCACTTTATTTTTCTTCAGATCATTCAATATATTTGGGGAACTTGCTTATGATCATACTATTGTTTCTATCATCCTCATCATGCTCTTATTAGAATGTTGACTGGGCAGGCAATCCTAGTGACTATAAATCACTCACCGGAACTTTTTTGTAGGTGCCTTATATCCTAGGGGACCAAGAAACAATATTTTATTTGACGTTCTTCAACTGTTGAGATTGTATGGCTTCGTCGTCTCCTCTCCAATATGGGTGTCCCTATTTCTCTCCAAACCCACTATATTGTGACAATCAGAGTACACTCCAGATTTCTAGGAATACGGTATTTCATGAGCCATACACTATCGCCTTCTTATTTTCCAACAGCATATGAGATGATTTCTTCACTAAGTAACAACTACTCCCTCTGCTTGAAAGGAAACTCTCCATGTATGATCCACCTTGAGTTTGAAGGATAATTTATATGTACTAGTCGTGTTCACGTGCACGTACCAAAAAGAAAAGAAAAGAACTCTGATATTATTGAAAAACTATATATGAATTTAAATTATATTAAAATAGTTTAAATATAATTTTAATATATATTAATTATAATTTGTTATAGATATGTTTTTAGAACTCTAGATATATGTTTAGATAATACCATGTAGTTCATTTAAATACGATTTGAATATTGAATATATTTTAATTTGGATTTGTCATAGATATGTTTATAGGATTTTACAAATATGTTCAGGTAGTTAGAAGGATTTTAGGTTTTTTCTTCCTCTTTTTTACGTTAGGGATATACATACAGTGGTACTTAGAAGTTTTTTTTTTTAATATTTATTACGTGAGGATATACATACATACGGCTTAGACGGCTCATTTTGAGCCGTTTTCAAGCCTCTTTTTTATAGTAAAGATGTGCCTTTTTGGTATTTCCTTCTATTGGGTCATATAAGCACTTCAGTATCCCAAATGACATTAATTCTATGAGAGGACTTTGTATCAATTTCCAATGTTTATCCACACCAATATGTTCATAGTAGCATGAAGGTAAGACATGGCATTGCCCTACATAAACTCAAAAAACTAGAAGGCACCAGAAAATACCAGAATACTGCTATATAGTTCTCTACGGATGTCCACATCACATTTGTTTATGCTCTCAATAACCTAGGAAAAAAGAAGAAAAGACAAAAAAAAAATGCATTAGAAAGTCAAGGAACACATCAAATTTTAAGCACAAGAGAATTCACCATTTGAGGAAGGCCACGGACAGCAGCAGCATCTGCAAAATTCTCCATGCCAGGAATTGTCTGTGGTTCAAAGTTGGAAAAAATGTAATTACTGTATCATATACGTATATCAAACAATATATAAAACTCTCAATCAGCCAATTCTCGTCACATATCAGGTGGAGGTTGATTACCACTCTTGTATAATGTATTGAAGGGCAGAAAAACTTAAAACACTTGCACTATTTTATGTAGGAATTTGAGGAATCCATCTTGTAGTATATTAAGTTCCTTCATCCTCTATTCCGTTTTCAATGCTCTACAATAACTGTAAATTCTCAAGGAACAGGCAGAAGTCACACTGACGAACACCAAAAATGAGTGGTCACATGAGTATTCGTCCGAAAGCTTAATAACATTCATCGGAAGTTAATAAACAACATTAAACCTAGATAAAAAAAAAAACCTTCGTTCCTATGAAGAACCAAAGGTAGCTGCTAGAAGGCATGCAGAAAATTTCTGAACTGTGACAGGCTTCACAGATAATACAATATTCCAATCCCTCACGCCGCATCTCATGACATGACATAATACTAATACCATCATTTTTAATACATGGAAGAAAAAAATGACAGGCAGACATCTAGACCCGAGTCGAGAGATGAAAAAAGTAGTGCTGGTACTAATGCCTCCTTTTGATGTGGTGCCCTAGCCAGATAGAGCAACTTTAATATAAAAAAAGACCAGTGGTAATCACATAAAAAGTTTGATAGCAGTATCAAACATTTACCTGTACTAAAGACGGATTAAACAGAACATCAGGAACCTTAAATCTATCAGCACCAATTTCGAGAGTCCTGCGTTAATTGGAAATGAAGAATAAATATCATACCATTTTAATGATGTCTGGAAATGTGAGATATATATAAGAAAATACAAGACTGAAAGAATAGATCAGTTTTGAAATTAAAAACTATAAAAGTTATATTAATTGTAGCTTACATAAATAATACTAAAAATATATAAATGAACTTACTGCCCATCAGGAAGCTCATATGAAGTAGTAGGGATGTTTGCATAGGCACTTTCTGTAAAGAAGTAACAAAGTAAAACATCTTATTCATCAAGATATTGTGCATTATATACATTATAACAATATACTGATAAAAATTATGCTCTAAATTCCAGATGATTACAGAAAAAAGGAAAAAATCGGGACCTACACTATGCCCATAGAGCTTTGGGGGGCTTATAGCATGAAATATCATAAGCCATCCGTGATGCCTACCATCCAGGACCTATCCAACCAGCATATTGCCAACTCCTACTCAAAAGAACAGTACTTCCTTCTTGCTCTTTTTCTTATTATCGAGTCTTGCAAACAGAGTTTTATGTTCAAGACAAATTCGTACATAAAATAATAACACGAAAAGAAAATGCAACATGTGAAAACACAAGATGTATCTCAAAGTTGCTCAAGTGGAGTAAAGAATGGATGGGAAGTCGGGCTTATATCACCAAAGTTTACAGTTTAGACCGCCATATGAAATTTATTTTAGTACTTTGCCAGTTGTTTGTTTCCTTTCACTGTCTTATAACAATGCAAAAATATGTATAACGCCTTACTACGGGAAATCCATCATTTATTGTCTTTGTCTATTTTAGCAAACTCGCAAAAAATCTACAATAATTCCTTCCCAAATTATTGGGATCTTCTAAAAGCTCATCCAGATAACATACAAGTGGAATTTTACATGGCGAATCTAAAAAACTACAAAATTCGTCCTCAGCCATTCACGCAAGAAAGCAGTCTGTAACCTATACTAAAAAATAATGTGTATGCGAACTCTTTATAACCAAATATATCTCCCTTTCCTTCTGTACTCACAATAAAACCTAACCTGGTCTTGATGTACACCATTCCTATAGAGGGCCAGATATAAATCAAAGGCGGTGGCCTCTTACGTACACGTGGAGTTATCATCATCAGTGTTCTAAGAAAAGGATTAATCGGTGGTTAATCCAATTATCCACTAAATTCAACTAATCGGTGACCAATTTATTAAATTCCAAATGGCCGCAGATTTGATACCAATCGACCAAGTAATCCGAGATCAATCTGTAACCAGCCTTGGACCGACCACGTAATGGAAACACGCTTAATATATATTTCTCTCATGAAAGAAGGACGATGAAGGGTAAACCACTGACGATTTCTAGACAATATTTATGTTTCTAAAATTCAGATTATTTCATCTATTAATATAAAATTAATAAAGAAAGTTTTCATTCCCTCTTTTCAGGGTTTAGGATGTGTGCTACGGGAATCACTTTTTCTTTCTTTCTGTAAATCCCCTCGGCCAAATTTAGGTCTACTTAGCTTAGAGAGAGACTAGGGTTAGTTTGGAGCCACTTAGAATTAGAACATGGTGTTTTAAATTAATGTACAAAATTTCGTATCACTTGGGGCACCTCATCGTTGTTTCAATATTTGGAGCGCTACTCTAGCTTTTGCTTTCAAACAAATTTCACACACTTGTCCTAGACGTGCCAGCCTTCCATTCTGACATTTGTGTAACTCATAAATACCCTCTCTTGTGCTTCATTTTACTCACACAATATTCGTTACAAATATCTATTTTTAAATCCAAATAAATCCAACTTTACATCTTTATCCGTTCCAATCGAAATTGGAGACACAATCTCGACCCGTTTTGTGCAACCCAAATTTATGAAAATAATCTATTCCGAGTCTACTACGTCCATGACACTTGTGTCCCACCCAATTTTAATCCTATGCGCTTCCAATTAATTAAAGAACATCATTGACACTAATTTTAATTAAATTGGTGCAATGACTCAACCTAACCCAAAACTAGACCCAACACCAATCCAAACCCAAACCCTCACTCACACTCTCATGGTTCATACAAAATACCACACACCAATTTAATCCACTACAACACACCAAACATGGTGATTTTCCTCATCCAATCCCAATTCTCCTTGTGCAATTTCCAAATTTTTGGGGACTTTTGTGCAAATAAGCAACTAGGTGTCCATCTCCCATTGGAGCAAAACAATGAAGAAAGCCCTCCTTCATGCTTTGACCGGTCATCCCACTATTTTTCTCCCATTTTTTTGTGTGTACAACACAACACTTTACACCTACATCCAATCCCAACCCTCCATTCAAATTTTACCTCAATCTCACCACTCATTCCCTCATGAAAATCCTTCCCCCATCCCTAGAAATAGGGATGTAGCCGGCCCTAATCCCCATGCTCCTACTCTCTCTCTCTCCTACATTAACTCTCTCTCTCTCCCCTAAAAATTTCATCCACACCACTACCTCCCCTCAACCGAACACAACCATTCACAACCCTCCCTAGCTGCCGGACCATCCCCACGACCTCCTCCTACTACTACCCGACCTCCACAACCACCATCAGCCTCCACCGCTATCATCCCCGACCTTCTCCTCCTCCAACAGTGAACGCCACCCTCCACCACCATCACCTCACCGCCGGACAACCCACGACCTCCTACTACTACTATCCGACCTCCACAACCACCATCAGCCTCCACCGCCATCATCCCCGACCTTCTCCTACTCCAACAGTGAACGCCACCCTCCACCACCATCACCTCACTGCCGGACAACCCACGACCACCTCCTCCTCCATCAACCTACACCACCTCCTTCTTCCTCTTCTCCATCAACCCGACCTCCTCCTCCCCATCACAGCAGCCACCACCACCCGAACTTCTCTCCTCCTCCAACCCATCGACCTCCACACCATCATCAGCCTACCACCGCCACCACCATCATCATCACGATCACGGCCACCACCATCACCTCACCACCACCACCACCTTCACCATCATCCATCACCACCAACACCATCACCCGAGCTCTTCTCCTCCTCTAACCCATCAACCTCCACCACCATCACCTCACCACCACTACCACCTCCCTCACGACCATCACCCACCACCATCTCAACCCCTGCCGCTGCTACAGGCCGTTGTCGCTGCTGCTGCAAGCCGCTGCTACTGCCGTGCTGCCTTGCACCGCCGGAGCAAACTCCACCCCAACCCGCCGGAGACAGTCCACCCACGAGCCGCAGGCCGAGCACCCCCCTTCCTTTTCAGAACTAACCCTAGGTATATTCACCTCCTCCTCATTCTTCATCTTCTTGTTGTTGTTGCATGAACCCATGAAAATATAGTAAACCCTATTATCTAGAATATATATATTGGTTGGAATGGTATTTAGTAATTAAATATTGCATGAGCTACGTCCATGACTAGGTTGTTTAGCATGACACTTGTAATTGTATAGTACCTAGGTTCTTATACTAGTTTATCATATGTACACCTTAACCTAATAGTTAGGACACGTGATTAGTGTTACACGATATTTGGAGTTATAAACACGTATTGGTAGCATAGTAGCTAGCTGACTTGTTGTGCACAATATTTGAGGACATATGACGTACTTGTGCATGATGGTTAACACTATCAAACTTGTCTTGGAGAACAATTTAGCACCTAAATAAACCTTAGTTGAACTTGGTTGTAATATTTGAGAAATGTACATTAGAGGGATATGACACTTGTGCATTTTTAGACACTTGCACACTCGACCCTTCTAGTTGACCGATTATAACCTCTACTTGCGTTAGCTTCTAAGTGCAGTGTAGTTGTACTTTTGTGCGTACTAGTATAATGACTGGTGGTTATTATGTTATATTATATTATATATATAGGATCGTTGGATCGTTCGGGCGAGGCTTCGGGAACAGGACTTTGGCATTCGCAGCTTGAGGATTCAGGCAAGTATACCTTGCCTTATTTACTGTTTAATTCAAGTTATTAAATGTTGCATGAGATGTTGCAAATATTATATATAACTATGCGCGTCCGAGAATGACTTGGGTACAGTCGACGATTGCGTCGATGTGTAGTGTATTGACTTAGTCACTAGCAGACTCACCTACTGTTGTGGAGATATTTTGATATCTTCCAAGACCCTGACACTTCTTACACTCATCACGATGACAAACTCATATTGGGATGCGAGTTGGCGTACCCGACTAGCAATCGGTGCGTGCGACATGCATCACGGTTTAGTGCGTAGTTAGGTTAGTCTAGTTATTTGAGACCTGACAAGTAGTTACGAAGTATGCACGTCGTGTATTCGACTTGTATATTTTCATTGGGCGGAAAGGATAACTGGTAGGCGTATGGGATACACACATTGGAATCCGTAGCGTCCAGAGGAGCCACGGATCCAATGACCCCATTTATTCAGATATTGCGTTCTTCGGAGCATTACGGACGTATATATATATATATATATGCAGATACCACGCTCTTTGGAGTGTTGGACGTTATGCCTACACCTACCCATACGTACCAAGGTTGTCCTCATATTGCATTCACTTAGATGGTTAGTACACCCCCTTTACTTATTCAGTATTTATATCATGTATTTTTGAATCTTGTTACGTCCCTCTGAGGACCTGGTTCCCTTCCAGATTTGGACGAGTACTATCCGACCGTGTACGGGCCCGGACAGGAGGCGAGGTACGCGACTGAGGAGGAGCTTGAGGTGTTACCTTCAGAGTTTTCCTGATCACTGGTAGGCCTTCCGCCTAGGGCTGGAGCATCTTTATCTAGTTAGTCGATGTTCTAGCCTAGTATTCTTATTTGTCCTTCCGTACTCTTGTTTCAGTACTGTAGTGGGTTTGTTCCCATCAGACTTATTTGGGTTGTATTATGACATTCAAACTCCGCACTTATTTTCAGTATTTATTTCAGCACTTCTTATTTATATTCTGTGGATGAGATTAGATATTTACTTGCTGCATGTTAGCATATTAGACTTGATAGTATTTTAGGACAGCGTAGTACGCTTCGTCGGGTCTATTAAATTGAGAAATCCTTCGGAGTCGTATTAGCTGGTCATTGCTACGTGGCCTGGTCCCGTGTATGAGTATTTGGGGACTGGTGCGTGACACTTTCCCTCCAACCATTAAAGCATTTCAATTTGCCAGGTTGTCTCTTGCGTGACCATAGTTTAATTGTAGTTCGAAAAGTTGACATGTTTAGTAAACTCCACATCTAAGTTCATTTACAACTCTACAAAGTCTATGTTTATTCACAACTCTACAAAGTCTATGTTTATTCACAACTCTACGAAGCGTTTCGCAGCGTGCTACGCCCTTCCTCGTGTCCGAGTGCCTAGGTATCCAATGTAAGCCTTTCTTCATTTGAACATCACCACTAATATTGAAAATATACCATACCAAGTTGAGATGCTCCTAAATGGAAGGATCCTATCAACGTTCATGAATGAGAAATCATAGATCGGACTATTGAGTTGGAAACAGTGTGCGATCATTGTATTAGATAAGTTCTAGGGTTGAAAAATAAGTGGGCTGAAGCTGCTGACAACTGCCACAGGGTAAAACACCTCTCTCAGGCCTCCTTAGCTGATTCTACCATAAAAGCCAACTATAGACAATAACTCCCCCCGAACAGAACTGACAATTTCCATCATATTGTGATCTCCAAAGAGCAATTCTTCTCAAAAAGCTCTCGAAGACCTCCTAACATGAACATGAATGAAGACAAAGGATTGCAAGATATGTAAAGACAATTGTATACAATCACTAAAGTCATACACATAGTTGTCAAAAGCGTGGCTAGGCCCGTGCCTAGGCGAAAAGTTCAGCACCAAGGGAGCTTGTGCCTTGCTTCAACTAGACGTGTGGTTTGCCTTTGTCGCAAACATGTGTGGGCTTATAGGGGGGTCCAATAAAATCGACTCTCCCATTTGCGCTTCTAGTACTGAAGCTTTCTTATTTTATAAGAACAAGTTTGACCTAGAACATAGCAACACAAAATAGTTTTCAGGTCAGTGACCACTATTTTTAATTATACATGTGCCTTGCCTTGCTCCTTGCTTTGATCAAGCGCACACCTCGCTTTTGCACTTTGTGCCTAGGCCACAAAGGACCTTGTCGCCTAAGTACGCTTGTCGCCTTTGATAACTATGGTCACACCTAGGTTGTCAAATCATGATGCATATCATGTATCGATCACTTGTACGCAATTATTAAAGTCCAAAGGGTTTGCTCAGAAGAAGAGGTTCAACACAAAACTGTGATGGTTTTAAAGGGTATGGGTAGTCGGGTCGAGTTTTAGAGTCATAATGTCAAGTTGTAATAACATTAATTTCTGAACCACATAGAAGTCTAGTTCAATATGTTTAAATTCAGTCTAATCCAATAAAAAATTTGTATCGAATGATACACAATATTAGGGTGACAAGTATTATATCATTCGGTACATAAAGTGTATCGTAAGATAAATTGTCACTCTCATATCATCAAATGATTCGTATAGTGGATAGGTTGTATTGTGACATATCTTCAAGATATGTGTCTTATATCGTAAGATAATGGCAACAGAGAGTTATACAAACATATCTCACTATAATGTGCCCTTGAGATAATTTATTTAGCTTATTTCAGAAGGCTGCATAACGTAGAGCCTTCTCATATAAAAGGACTTGAATTACTGAATTAGTGTTGTTGTCCATATGGCTCATATGTCATATTTCTGAGATGAAGAGTCAGATGCCTACCAATTAAAATCCTCAGTTCATCAAAAACTCATGCAAATGGAATCAATAAAAAAACAAGATCTGATTTAGTAGAAAACATCCAAGCAAGAAGGGCCGAAATGAGAAAAGCACATTGCACCAAATACTATTTGCAGAAAGTCGGAGCTTAACAGGACCTCTATAAGAGACTAGAGTCCTTCAACACTTGCAACTTGTGTAGTATAATGGATCATAGGAATAAAAAATGGCAAGCTGTAATGGTTAATTGCTGACACCAAGAAGAAAATACTTATGTTTCAAACTAGGGGAAGAAATGATCAGACGTCCAAAGGGCGGATTTTATATATATATAGATAGATAGATAGATAGATAGATAGATAGAGATAGAGAGAGAGAGAGGGGGTGGTGCGGGAGGAACGTGAAGTTGTTAATATAATGCAGTTTAAGACTATAATCCCCATACCACAATCAAAACTACATGTAGAAGACGGTGCTTCGACTTGTTTGGGCACCACATACAAGATGGGAACTTAAACCGCATATTGTATGTTAACTTTACACAAGGAGTAGTTTTAGCTCTGTCTGTCATCATTTATTTTCTTTGATGTAAGTTGTAACTCCATTATCCTTGAAAAACGGGTACTTGATAAATCTTTTACTTTTGTAGCTTTCACCAGAATGATAATTAATAATCTTATCACCATAAAATATTAAAAAATGACTCGTCATTACGAAAATGAATTAGCTAATAATATATACAACCCTAGAAGCTCCATAGAGAGTTATTTGCCACAGTAGTTCCCATGTCAGGAATGAGCTACCTAGATGATAGGAGGTTACAAATTCAAGCCCAGGTACTTATCAGTTCTTGGGCTGTACTACCTATATTATTAGGTTCAGTCATCATAGCCATTTGGAGTCCACGAAGCAAGTGATAATCAAGTCCGTAGGCTGGTTGCTAAGGTTATGGCAACATTAGTCTAAAACCAATTTGTTTTTGGCTTCTTCAAGACAGACTATTTTTATGTTTTAAGTAAATGGCCTAGAATTATGAAAAGGGAATCAGTTAGCTATTGATACAGCATAGTAGAATTTGTTTTACTTTTGTTCAGACAGCATAGAAGGTGATTCAAAATATATAACTGGATGCATGATTAACATGCAATAAGTTAAATAATTGCTGATAATTATCACACATGTTCTACATTTTGAAAATTACCATCAAATGCAGTATCCGGTGCTCGGCATACGCATTCCTTGATGTCACTAGCTATTACCCTCTGCCATCATAAAAATTTAGCAAACAAAAAATAAACAAGACAAATCAATCTTGGTAGTTGCGAGGAGGCAGTAAGGGATGACCACATACCTGAGAATATAACTTGTAGCTCTCAGTGGTATGTTTGAAATCTAGATCTACCGTCTGAAATCCAAAGGTCAGAAAGGAGAAGTTAGAAAAGGTCAGAAAGGAGAAGTTAGAAAACCCTAAGGCTAATGTTTCCATAAGTGCTTCCATTGATATGTATCAAACATATGTATCAAACATTCACTAGTAACATGCAACAAGCTCTTAAGGTACATACAATGGGAAAAAATAATGCTAAGATAACATGAAATTTATGCATATAGCATGTTGGTACTCGGGAATATTGTATCTGAAGTTCAAGTATATAACCACATAAATTTGGTTAATATGGAGGGAAAGCAGAAAGAATCAAGAAAATTTACTAACACAATGATGCCAACCCTTGATTGGCATCTATATAAATTATTTACTTCGGCGAAAGCAATGATTTAAAGGAGACCAAGGGTCTAAGCAGAAAAGGACCCAAGGCAGTAGTTAGACACTAAAGTGGAGGTTGTCAATAAAAGACTAATAGTATTCCATTCTGAACATACCAAACCATCTCAAAAATAAAAAGTCCAAATCTTTTTTTATACACATGATGCTTCATATTCCCAGCTTCTTGTTGGTGTTAATGCCTTTGGACTACAAGAATAGTCCCACATTGGCTACACCACCAGGTGGGTATCTAAATATAATGCTTTGCTTGTGTTGAGGTGTGCACATGGGGTATGGTGGAGCACATGTGGGTGCCATGTGGGGGATGTTTTCCTAGAAGGAAAAAGGATTAACTCCTCAAAGAAAGCATTTATGCTTTTTGTCATTCTCATGGAAAAATTCCCTAAGGAGCTAAATCTCAAAGGGGTTTAGCGACTCGGGCTCAAGGGCGCAAAATGGCGCTTTGTTGGCGCACTTCGTATGTGCGCATGCACTGTTGCACTGCTGCGCGCATAGGCCGTTGCGCTGCAAGCTTATGCACACAGGAGCAGTTTGGTTGGGCCGATGCGCTCATATGCGTAGAGAGCGCGGTTGGTGCATGATCACACTGATTACGAGATTTAAACTGTTATGGAAAGATTGGACTGTTATTTCAGATACGTTTTTTGTGGAATTTGAATTTAATTCATTCATATCTTTTCGTAATTAGTTGGCGGACAGGATTAAGGTTAGAATTTATGTCCTCCTCAATAAATACACTCTTCGTGTCTCACTGAGAACATACTTCGAAAAATGAGAGACAGAGAGTTGTTGCTGCTGCCGCCAATGGAGTCCACGGAGTTCTTGCGAGAGTCAGAAAGGAAGTGACATCGAGCGTTCCAGAAGTTCTTCGTGAACTTGATGGTTCCTGAAAGCAGTTCGTGTCACTACCATATTTTCTAGGAAAGGATATTTTAGTCATTTGGTAATTAATTAAATATTGTGCATGTTAAATTTTGTTTATTGTATTATTTATTTATTATTAGCATGTTAGATTTATTTTTGGACTTGTGTTAGTGGACCAACTAGTTTAGTTTAGACTCATGGACCAATATTTAATTCTAGTTAGAATTGAGCCCAATAATTAGAAGCCCAATTATTAGGAGGATGATTAATTATGTTAAACCCATTAGACTTGAAGCTTCCCTCCTTAATTAATTTCTTCATGAGAGGCCCCAAGGGGTATTTTAGACTTTATATAGTAGCTTGAGGGAGGTGGCAAGTGAGGCCTATATAAAGGGGATGAAAACTTTCTCTCTCTTCATTTTTCATTCCAAATCTAAATCTAGAAAATTCCCTCAACCAAATCCTTACCAAATTTCCACCCTTCCTAATTCACCATTGGAGACTAGTAGAGCAAGGATCTACAAGGAGGAAGCATGGATCTACAAAGAGGAGCAAGGATCTATAAGTTGGAGGCCAATTTCACCAATTTTAGAGGTTTCATTGGGAATCCATCTCCCAATAGGTACAATTCAGTTTTTCTTCTTAATTTAGGTTCTAAATCTGAGATTTAACCATGGAAAATTAACCCATATGAATAGGCTACACATAGGATTTGATTTTGTGTTCATAGGAGGCCTATTGAGAAAGTTATGGTGCTTTTTATGTCAATTTTGGGGAAATTCCAAGATTGACATTTGTTGTGTGTGTCAATTGGTCCTATAGATCAATTTCACATGTGTTTGTGTGTTTGGGGCTAGTGTCGTGTCCACAATTGGGTACGTGTAGGTCGTATCCCATCAATTTGGTGATACGTGTTGATTTGGGGGTTTTTCCTCCGACACGGGACTTTAAGCATGTCACATTTTGACACGGACACGTAGATTTATATTTGACTCTTTGTATTGTTCATAAATAATATATATGACTTGTTCGTGTCCTTCGGGGTACGTTTGGATGTGTGGTGGACTCGTGTCGCATGCGTATCCTAGATCTAGTGGGATACGGGGTGATACGGTCCATGTATGTGCAATTTAATTGTAGATCTAATTCTTTTGTGTTCTTATTTCATGGAGAAGTGTAATTATATATATGTATATATAAATATAATATTGTGTATATATATTTATGTAATGTTGTGTCTTAGATCTATGTACCTATGCATATACTATATGTGTATATTTATTATGTAGCTATTTTTCTACATGTAGATATATATTTATAAGTGGTAGTATATGTATATATAATATAGTAGATATGTTTATATGTGGTTATATATATAGTTATATTATATATTGTTATGTATTTATATAGTGTATGATTTTATATACGTATATGTATAGTTATATATACATATTAATATGTATGTGTGTGTATGTTACTATGTGGTATTTTATACAATTTACTATGTATAAGTGTATGTATAGTTATATATATAGTTTTTTATATATATTGTATAAATATATATTATGGGTTATATATATGTATTTAAATATATATATTGTATAAATATATATATTGTGGATTATATGTATTTAAATATATATTGTATAAATATATATTGTGGGTTATATATATGTATTTAAATATATATTATATAAATATATATATGGTGGGTTATATATATGTATTTAAATATATATATGGTAATTAATATATATATAAATATGTTCCTAATTGCTATTTGTATTATACTATATATGTATATATTTAGTTGTAGCACATAATATTATTGAGTAAGTTAGTATATTTTAGTTATCAATGGTTATGAGTATCTTTTATATATTATATATTTTTAGGTATGTATGTACGTATTTATGTATTAATAGTTAGTGTGTAGTTGGTAGTTAGTATTTATTCTATTAGTACATACTAGAGTTATATTGGATTGATATATGTAATTATTGTTGGGTAGTTAGTACATATATGAAGTTTTGGCAATTACCTTGAAATACCAAGGTAAGTATCAAGATATACCAAGGTATGAGTAGTAGGTATTGGCATAGTAATATGATAGTTGTAAACTAATTATGGGTTGGTATTAAGGTGACTAAAATAAGGTATATAGTATGGTATAAATACTAAATACATGGTAGTTTATAGTTATTGTTGGATAGTTAATATATATATACTATAGTGACATTACCTTGAGATACCAAGATAAATGCCAACGTATTAAGGATATCCAAGGTATTGGGTTTGGGTATCAAAATAGAGATTTACTATTGCGATACCAAGTTGGTTCAAAACCATGATAATCATTTAGCATTTGTAATTATGATTTATATATTTAATATTGCTTTATTATAGATATGTGATATTTACCTATTGTTTGTGTATCCTGAGATACAGTATCTTAGTATCCTAAGTTGTAGCTTGTATGGCCTAGATTCATAGTGTGTAAGCCCAATATCTTTGAGTTAGACTTATGCAACCTAGAAATAGGTAGTTGACCATAGTTTGACTATAGTTTGACCGGTTTGACTTAGAGTTGACCATAGTTTGACTATAGTTTGACCAGTTTGACTTAGAGTTGACCTAGTTTAACTTTTGACTTAGAATTGACTTGTTGACCTAGAAGTTGACTAGTTTAACTTATTTTCTTTCCAGAACCTTATATTAATGCAATATTCCATATATAGGTCTGTGTGACACCAGTTCGGACAGTTTGACATTCATTGCTCTGGACCACAGGCGAGTACATTTCTCTTATTGTTTTCAATTCATAATATTGTATATATGCATGTTCTAGAATTGTATACATTGATCCCGACACAGTGATTTCACGGACTGGTACTATATGGATCCCGTCATGAGATGTTATCCCCTACCGTGTTCAGCGGGTACTCGTGTACATTGTATCTCATCGTGTATACTGGGTATTGATGTTACTTCGTGTTCACACACTGCTCGTGTTCAGTGTGCTTATTCGTGTACACCCACCGCTCGTGTTCGGTGGTTATGATATTCGTGTACACCCACTGCTCGTGACAGTGGTTATATTTTCGTGTTCGTAGCGTGTCGTGATTGGATCCATCGGTATTAGTTGGGGGTGGGAGAGTAGGAGTTGATTATGTGATCAAAGCCATTGTTACAAATCGTGTACATTCTGATTACATACTTCACTTGTAATCTGTCTTACCTGATCATGTTCACCCAACCCGATCACATAATGAACTCGTATTCTAAGGCACATTAGATAGTTTAGATTGCAGTTTACTTCATCATATTGTGATATTCATATTGTTGATCTATATATTCTCGTACATTATCTGTATATATCTTGTTCATCATTCATATGTTTAGTGATCTTGTATTTCATTTCTATATCTGTTTATATGCTCAATTATGTTATTGGAACTGCTTTCAGAGGTATGTACTTCGCTCCATTCCTGACTGAAAAATATTTTTCAGAGGATCCGAGAGATTGGTGTCCGACATACTATGGACTTCGACTTATAGATGGTGTAGACTTGGATCCACTAGTTCTAGAGTGATTGCTGGGAGGTTTATCCGGATCACTAGTTTTTCATAGTTAGTCTATTTACCATTTTGGTACCGAATTTGTTTACAGCTTATAGTTTGTGATTGAATATTGTTTTATTGTTGATTATTATATTTTGTTGTATAGTTAGACTTTCTTCATATCTTCTCGTGCTTTAGATTGTGATTGAGTTTTTGTGTGAGATTGTTGGCAGGCTTTATATTATTGTGAGATTTTAGATAGTATAGTAGACCAAGACAGCGTTCTACCGCCGATGCTGCGACGTAGGCTGGACGTTGTTTTCGACTTGCATCCCTATACCGGGTGCGGGTCGTGACAATTCGTGTGGGACGAATCTTGTTTTGAGCAACGGTGATCTTCATCACCCCAACAAGCAGAGATCAATCCTCTCTTTCCTCTTCTCTCTCTTTGTAATATGTTATGTCCGTGTACAGCTGTGTTTGCAAGGAAGAACAATAGTGTTCGGATTATTGTAATATTGGCAGCAAGTTGTAATCCGAATTATTTTATAGTTCGTTGGAATGGAAAATTTAGAGGGCAAACGTGTTTGCTGGAACTTCTAAGTCTCGACTACAACTTCAGGATCAAACAGAGGGTAGACTGTAAAGTTTGCTTGAAACTTTGTTCCTGGTCCGTTCTACCATCTTTTGATTAAGTCTCGGGGCTAACAATTTCAAAGCAAGATCCGAGTAAGATAGAGAACCGTGCAAACCTTCTCGACACAAGTTTTAACAAACTTGAAAAGTTTGACGGGGAGCATTACAACGTCTGGAAGAGAAAGGTCAGCCTTAATCTTCAACTCGTAAGCGTAGACTACGTGTTGACAGATCCTGAGCCTGTTGTTCCGGAGGGTGATGATGCTACTGTTCGAACGATTGCTAATGCAACTACTGCGCGGAACAAGTGGAGGAGAAACAACAGCCTCTGCAAGCTGCTGATTCTGAACTCCATAGAAGATACTCTGGCGGAGTCATACAACAAGGCGGACCATGCAAAGGTCGTCTGGGAGTCACTGGAAAAGCATTACAAGGCAGATGAGAACTGCAACAAGATCCATGTGACTGAAAAGGTCTGGAAGATGCGATTTTAGGACGACAAGACGATGTTGCCTCAAGTCAAGGAATTCCTCAAGCTTCGTCAAAAATTTGAGGATGATCGCATGCCCATGGTCGACGCTTTGGTCGTAGGAGGTATTGTTGCCAAGCTCACACCTGGATGGATCAACTTTATCTTGAACATGCACCGTTAGAAGATGGAGGTCGGCCTTGATCAACTACTGCACAACATCCACGTTGAAAATGAGCTGAGGGCTCAAAACAAAGTAGACACGTTGTCCAAGTAGTTGGCAAAGGCCAACTTGGTGCATGCTGGTGACTCCAAGGGGAAGCAGAAGGCTTCTCACAACAAGAAGGACTTCAACCATCTGAAGGTGAAGTCGGCTTCGTTCAAGCCCAAGCCTAAACCCAAGTCAGATGTGACTTGCTTTAACTATGGCAAGAAGGGGCACTACCGGAAAGATTGCAGATCCAAGTCCAAACAGACAGAGTAAGGTGAGTATAATAAAGTTGCTATGATTACGCAGGTTGTGACGGCTGGTGTCGATACTGACTGGTGGGTGGACACTGGCGCATCATGCCAAGTTTGCTCAAAGGAGTTGTTTACCACCAATAAGCCTACATCTAAGAAGGTCATGGTGAACCAGGCACAAGTTGGAGTACTTGGGACCGGAACGGTGGTACTGAATCTGACTTCGGGAAAGTCGCTGACGCTTCAAGATGTGAAGCATGTACCGGCGATAGCCAAGAACCTGGTCTCGGAAAGTCTGCTCTGCAACGCAGGCTTGAGAATGGACATCAATCATGGACAGATGGTGATGTCTTAAAAAGGAACATACTTCGAAAAAGCTTTTTGTACCGAAGGGATGCTCAAACTTCAGCTTGTAACTCGTGCAAACAATGTTAATATAGTCTCTTCTTCTGTTAATTCTCTTGAGTTATGGCATAATAGACTAGAGCATGTTCATTGTAAAAGAAAACACAAAATATCTAGTCTAGGACTTATCTCCAAATGTGGGGGTAATGAGGTGGAGAAGTGTGAGGTCTGTGTGCAGACAAAGATCACAAAAAAATCGTTCAAACAGGTAAACAGAAGCAGAAATCTTCTGGAGTTGGTGCACTCAGATATCTGTGACTTCAAACGGTTCTCCACAAATGCCAAGATGAAGTATTTCATTACATTCATCGACGATTACTCGAAGTACGTGTTCGTCTATCTGCTCAAGTCAAAGGACGAATCATTCGAGAAGCTCAAGTAGTTCAGGGCTGAGGCTGAACGTCAAACAGGACAACTCAAGAGACTTAGAAGTGATCGAGGCGGAAGAGTATAGGTCTATTGAATTCGCATTGTTCTGCAAAGAACATGGAATTGTCAATAAGACAACTACTCTGTATTCTCCTTAATAGAATTGAGTAGCTGAAAGGAAGAACAGGACGTTGCCAGAGATGATGAACTCGATGTTGTTGATTGCGGGTCTTCCAAATTGCTTCTGGGGAGAAGTTACGCTAACGACTACGTTCATTCTGAACAGAGTGTCGTACGCAACTTCCAATGTCACTCATGAACTCTGGTTCAAAGTTAGACAGAACTTGAATGACATTCGAGTGTAGAGGTGTTTGGCGTATGTGAAGCTTCCGGACTTAGAGATTCGGAAGCTGGGTACGAGGACTACAAAGACCATCTTCCTGGGTTATACTGAGAAGAGTGATGCTCGAAGGTTTCTTGATATTGAATCAAATCATATCATCGAATCTCGAGACGTAGAATTCTTTGAAGATAAGTTTGCAAGACACAAGACCATAGTCATCGCGTTCATTCCGGAAAATAGTGTGTGCATAGAAGGCTATTGCTTCCAATGAAGATATAGTCCAAGAAGAAGTCATTCAAGAGACAACGTTTGATCCAGAACTCACAGAACCGATGTCTTCTACGCGAGTGAGGAGACAGAAGGACTTCGGAGGTGATTTTGTCACCTATCATGTAGAAGCAGATCCGCTTAGCTATGATAAGGCGATGAAGACCAGAGACGTCTTCTGGAGGGAGGCTATCAATGATGAGTATGACTCGATAACCTCCAATAACACTTGGGTGTTAGTCGATCTGCCTGAAAGAATTAAACCAATCGGTTGCAAGTGGATCTTCAAGAAGAAGATGAAGAGCGATGGAACTGTTTGACAAGTTCAAGGCAAGGCTGGTAGCCAAGGAATTTTCTCAGAAGCAGGGGATCGACTACTTCGACACATATGCTCCAGTAGCGCGAATGAAAACCATCAGGATGTTGATTGCACTAAGTGCAATTCATAAGCTAGTTATTCATCAGATGGATGTTAAAACAGCATTCCTGAATGAAGAATTGACCGAAGAGATTTATATGCAACAGTCAGAAGGATTTGTCGTCAAAGGGCTTGAAGACAAAGTCTGCAAGTTGGTAAAATTATTATACGGTTGATAAAGTCATAAGAAGTTTGATAAAGTCATAAGATCAAACGGCTACATAGTCAGTAAGACAAACAAGTGTGTTTACACAAAGTTCGCTGACGGAAGAGGAGCTATCATTTGTCTGCACGTGGACGACATGCTAATCATGGTACGGATCTAGCATGTGTCACTGAGACAAAGAAGTTCCTCTCATCCAAGTTCAGTATGAAGGACTTGGGAAAGCTGATGTTATCCAGGGGATAAATATCATTCGGACGGACACTTGAGTGGTGTTGTCATAGTCTAATTATGTGAGAAGATGCTCACATGCTACGGATATCAGGATCTTCCAGGGATCGATACACTGTACAGGTGTGACAAGAAGCTGAAGCCAAATCCAAGAGAAAGTGTCAGGCAGTTGGAGTATTCAAGCGTCATTGGAAGTTTGATATATGCAACAACTGCCACAAGGCCTGACATAGCTTTCGTCGTGGAGATGTTGAGTCGGTTCACGAGCAATCCAGGTGTGGAGTACTGGAAAGCTGTGAAGAGAGTGATGAAATATCTCAAGAGGACTCAAAGGTATGCACTGCACTACAACAGTTATCCGACAGTAGTGGAAGGCTTCAGTGATGCAAGCTGGTGCTCAGAAGTAGAGAGCGAAAGATCCACAGGAGGATACGTTTTCTCCATGGATAGAGTTGTTATATCGTGGAAGTCGAAGAAGCAGACAATGCTCTCTCATTTCTCGATGGAATCTGAGTTCTATGCAATGGCGGGTGTAACGGATGAATCAGAATGGGTTCGGGAGATCATGTATGATCTTCCATTGGTTGGTGTACAAATATCGGCGGTACCGATATACTACGACAACCAGACAACTGCAGCGGTGGCATCAAATGATCTCTTCAATGGTAAGAAGAGGACTGTGCGACCAGTGTTCTAAATGGTGCTCGTCTCGGCCCTCTAGGCGGCGCCTAGACGGTCGCTCTCCGTACCGTTTTTGCCGTTTGTGCCTTGGCGATAGAGTAGACGGCCTGTAGAGGTTTGGCAGCATAGGCGGAGGTGAGTACGTTGCACGTGGTGTAATCTAATTCAAATTTTGTAGTATAATGAATTAGGCGACGGTGTAGGCAAACGCCTAGACGGGGCAATACCTGACTAGATGTTTTGACAAAATAGTTTTGCAAGCATTATGGACCTATGAGTCACTTTTACATGACTTAAACTTCATAAATCTTTGTTCTACAACTTAGCTATGCATAAAACAGTGGTAAAATAGTAAAAAAACAAAATGGCATATAGGCGTCATAGGCGGACCATTTCCGCCGTGCATCCGCCTACCGCCGTTTAGAACATTATGTGCGACTCAGGCACATGGCAATGAATGATCTGATCAGGACTGGAGTCATTGTCGTGATAGATATTCGAAGCCAGGAGAATCTGGCGGATCCGTTCACCAAAAATCTCAAGCGTCAGCTAATCGAGGACACAACAATAAAAATGGGCTTAAAGACATTTTGATATTGTGTCTTTATAATTCTACCATAAAAGTTTTATGTTATTAGTTCAAAGAGAAATCTACTAGGCATCTAGCTTTTGGTTCAAAGAATGATCATTGACTAGAAGAATATCAGGAACAGTAGGTACTTCTTTGAGACGTTGAGGGATTACGGACCCAGAATCAGTGTTGTCTACTATTTGTTCTTTGTGTAGAACAAGTCATGTGGAAGGATGGCTTAGACGTCTTAATGAGTTCTCGGACATTTTGAATATCTGGCGTGCTTTACAGGAAACACGGGTAACGCAGCACTACAAAGGAGCGCTAGGACTCCATGCTACAGTGGGGTGACACCACGATGAGGTACTTCGATAGGGTAATGCCTCAGCTTCGCGAGCCATGTCACAGCGGCATAGCACCGCACATAGGCAGGTAGCCTAATGTTGTAGAATGAAGAGCGGTAGGCAGCACTACAAAGAGGCCGGTGACCTCATGTTACAGTGGTGTAACACCACCAAGAGATAAAAGATGTAAAGCCTCGACTACGAGAGCCATGTCACAGCGACGTAACACCGCAAGGAAGTACAATGCTTCATGTTGGGTAGTATGGCACAACAAAGAGGCTGGAACCTCATGCTACAGTGGAATGACACCACGATGAGATGTAGCCTCGGCTTTGGACCATGTCATAGCAGCGTAGCACCGCAAGGAAGCGCAATGCTTCATACCATGACTCTTTAAAAGAACTCACCTAGAGTGTATGGAAAGAGATACAGGCCGTCTCTTGAGGGTAAACTTGTAGACACGAGATTATTTTTCAAGGAGGAAAAATGATCACTCTTCAAAGAAAGTATTTATGCTTTTTGTCATTCTCATGGAAAAATTCCCTAAGGAACTAAGTCCCAAAGGGGCTTAGCGACTCGGGCTCAAGGACGCAAAGCGGCGCTTTGTTGGCGCATTTTGCACTTAGCACGTCAGCATCGGCGCATGGCGCTTGTGCACATTTGATGCGCTCGTTTTATGCACGAGTTGCATGCGTTGTTGCTAGCGTGGTTGCATGCGCGGGCGCATGAGGAGGGTTGAGCTGACGTATGCGCAGGCGTTGTGCGGCTATGCGCGTTTATGCGTATGAGCATGTAATGCTGCACTGCTGCGCGCATGCATGCATGGGCCGCTGCGCTGCTAGCTTATGAGCACATGAGCAGTTTGTTGGGCCGTTGCGCGCATATGCGTAGAGAGCGCGGTTGGCGCATGATCCCACTAATTGCGGGATTTAAACTGTTGTGGAAATATTGGGTTGTTATTTCAGATCCGTTTTTTGTGGAATTTGAATTTAACTCATTTCTATTTTTTCGTAATCAGTTGGCGGCCAGGATTAGGATTAGGGTCTCCTCTATAAATACTCTCTTCGTGCCTCATTGAGAACAGACTTCGAAAAACGAGAGACGAAGAGAGTTGTTGTTGATGCCGCCATTGGAGTCCAGTGAGTTCTTGCGAGTCCAGGAAGGAGGTGACAGCGAGCGTTCCAGAAGTTCTTTGTGAACTTGCTGGTTCCTGAAAGCAGATCGTATGGGACGAATCTTGCTTTGAGTAATGGTAATCTTCGTCACCCCAGCAAGCATAAATCCATCCTCCCTTTCCTCTTCTCTCTTTGTAATCCGTTATGTCCGTATGCAACTGCGTTTGCAAGAAAGAACAATAGTGTTCTGATTATTGTAATATTGGCAGCAAGTTGTAATCCGAATTATTTTATAGTTGTTCGTTGGAATCGATAATTCAGAGGGCAAACGTGTTTACTGGAACTTCCGAGTCTCGACTACAACTCCAGGATCAAACAGAGGATAGACTGTAAAGTTTGTTTGAACCTATGTTCCTGGTCCGTTCTACCATCTTTTGATTAAGTCTCGGGACTAACACTTCTAACGGAAAAAATATAGATAATTCAATGAAGCATTAGCATCTATGGAACAAAGCTATAAGGCAATAACCTATTAAAAAAACCTAATATGAACCACCCATCTCAGCCACTTCATAGTGGTGGTGGTGGTGGGGGGGGGGGAGGGGGTGGAGGGGGCACGTAATTGATTAAATCGAGAAAGTTACTAAGATCTTCGAATAACCAACTATGGCTTCCCCGTAAAAAAAGATCATAAAAGCATAGTTTAAAGTATCGGCCGATACCGATACAGTTTGGCATGTCCCGATCCGATACCGACCGATATCCGGTACTGACCGATACCGACATTAGAGGTCTCTTTTCCGGTCAATTCGGCAAAAATATTGAATTAAAAAACCAATTAGCAAGGGTGTAAAAGCATAGTTAGGTTGTAAAAACATATAAAAGAGAAAAATTTAACTATCGCATATAAATCAATCGACAAGGATGACTACTATTTCATTCAATATCAAAAATACTAAGAAACAATACTGGAAATACTTTAAATTATGCATAAATGTATAAAATATATTCTCTAAAATGTTAATAATTTACTAATAGTTGTTTGTTTTTCGATACCAAAAAATCCGATACTCCGATCCGAAACCGCCGATACTACCGATACCGCCGATCCCGATACTCATAGGAATGATCCGATACCGATACTTTGAACCTTGCATAAAAGGTACTTTCTAGATACCCTGGGATTTGAACTGAGTCGTCTACTTGCATGTGTTAAGCATGCCGCCAGCGTTCATTGGCATCCAGGATCGAACTCTCCATAGCATTTGATTTGTTAACAATTTAACGTGACCGGACATAAATCCAAATACAACCAATTATAAAATAAAGTTGCTAGACAACCACATGCTAAGTTATAAAGCATGTAATTTAACAAGAATCTAAAAGTAACTAACAAAAGCAATGTCCTAAGGCTGGTAAAAAGTGAAATGGGTGGCTGCCCTAGCTGTTTAAGCAGGCGCGCTTTAGGCTGACACTAAGGATTTTGAGTTATCCAGGGGCAGCAAACTGAGATAAAATATATATACTCCCTCTTCTTCTTCTCTCCTTATCCACTTAAAGTTTAAATGATAAATAATCTAATTAACATAGTATGGATTGATTTCTAATGCATATATTGATGACAAAATGATGAGGAGGAGGGAGGTCGGGAGAGAAACAAGCAAGGATGGTAAGATACTCCACGGAAACGGTGGGGTTTTATGGACAGAGATCAAGAGGAAGAAGGTTGGGGGATGGCAACGTAGGGAAAGGTGGAAACTGTGTGGCACCTTATAATTTCCTTTGAACCATGGACGGACAGAGAGTGGCTGCACAAAAAATAGACAAAAGAAAAGGCAAAGAAGATGAAGCTGAAGCTGAATAGAGGACTACAATGCATAGAAGATAAAGCTGATGAATGGCTGCACAAAAACATACAAAGTAATATTTTTTATCATATTTATATGTCTAAGAAAACCAATTTCAAAGGCGAAAAAGTTGATTCTCACAAGAAAGCAACATGTAGACACACTAACCATACCAAAACAAAATAATATAAAGCATTTAATGGATTGCACAAATGAGAAAAACCAGATATAATAATACCCCTGCTTTGCATCCAGGTTCTGATTGCTAGTTACCCTCTAAAATGAGGGACAATTATCAAGCTACTTATTCCAAACAAATGCAAATAAACATTCTATTTTGCTTCAAAGGGCTCTGTTTTCATTAAAGTTTTAGTAAACACAAGGATAACCAAACATAAATAAGAAAAATATATACAAGGAAGATAATTACAGGGGTTACCTGAAATTCTCCTGGACATATTTCTTTCCTTTTGAAGGAATATCTAGGTTTCAACTGAAAAAAAGAGAGAAATCCTGATTTCAGTTAACTCAAATAATTTGCATTCATTAAGTGGTAATTATTAATCCACGAGGACATGGGTTACAGAAGGAAAAAAAATTACTTACTACAATTCCTTTGCTCTCCAGGCTTTTCATCATGCACTGTGTCAGGAATTCACCTCCAATTGGAGATGTTGCCACAGCCTACAGTCACGCAGGTAGTTATTTTAAGATGAGAAACAGCACTAAATGTCAGTAAAAATCGCAGCTGTGAAATAACGAAGTAGTTACATTAAATTTGCATTGGCGTTTTTGACATAGGAAAATAGGATTACAACTCTTAGAGAACGAATGTGAAGTATGGTGCTATTACAGAATACAGACCAACTATGAAAGCACCGAAATGCACGGACTCTTCTCCCACCGATTATCTCAAAACAAAAAAAAACAAAAAAAAATTAATAATAATAATAATAATAATAATAATAATTACAGAAAAGTTGTAGAATGGGGGAAGATGAAATTTTCCACAGGAGTTGCAGTCAATCTCAAAGCCTAATTGCCAGACACACCCAGACCAAGCCTAACTAATAATAGTTGTAGTAATAATTTTTACAGTCCCTCCCACTACACCAAAAACTCTGGAGTATTGATGAGGGTTGAGGATTAATATTTATTGTAATCTAACACACCCATGCAGGTCTAAAGGCCGGACTCATGGGCCGAGAGCTGGATTCAAGCAGCGGTATTTTTTTTAAAAACCTGCTTAAAATGTGCGCCAGAGAAGAATTGAACATGGATTGCTTCATACCATGTTAAAGTCCGTGCCACTGCACCAAAACTCTAATTCTAGAGTGGTCGTGAGGGTTGAGGGCTAATATTTATATTATTCAACAATGATAACAATGTTAGTTACAGTAGTAATGTTAGTTACGTTATTGTGTTGTTGCAGCTTCTTGTTGGTGATTGTGTTATTGTTACTATTAGGATTGTACACATCTGTAGTTGAAATTGATAATCATGATGATGAAAATGACATACCCTGAGACAAAACCAGTAGGTTAGGGCATCTATCTAGAGGTACAGTACAACCTCCATATGGCAAAAATGTGGAGACTGCGGTCCTCTATTTTTGGTTTGACAAGTTATAGGCAACTGGAAAACCTTGCATGTACAGCAAATTTGAGTAGATCTAGGAGTTTCCTGTATGTGTATTATATTAAGAGATCAATCACAATGACTCGTCGATTATTAATAACATAAGGAATATGTTACAGTTAAGTTATAAGTCATTCTAAATAAGAAACGGCACCCCAGGGCCACAAGGCTCCTACCAATTCATGGTCTGGGAAGGGTTAAAGGGTAGCAGCCTTACCCTACTTTTGTGGAGAGGCTCTTTCCAAGACTCAAACTGACACTAAGATGAACCAGACCTTAGCACCGTGCCAAGGAACAAATTCCTATATCATAAACTATGTTAATCCCGAAATCCATATTGGGCCATAACAAGAGATCAGCCTTCTTAAGCATATAAATTGAATAAAAGAATTGTAAACAAGAATAACACTAGCTCCTCCGTCCCAAATTTTTTGGGGAGGCAACATGATCCTTTTCTTTCATTCTACTTTGTCAAGGGCCATTTCCTCTCTAACAATTAAGAAAACATCATGTCCTTTTCTATAGCCTTCGCCGAAGCTTGTTTAGCTCTACCCCTTTCTAGAAGCTCCTCCAGCTAAGATCCTACACTCCTAACAAATGCATGTATTGATCCGGGTGCAAATGTGCAGCCATATAAAACAAAAGTCTTCTTCTTGACACCAACTCCAACTTCCTAGAATGTACATCACTTATCCTGTCTTTTCATCTATTCCATTCAACCACGTTTACTCTCTATCAGCTACTCTCATTTGCAGCCATGTTGTTTCTTAGTTGCCTAACGTTCTGAGACATAAATCATGTTGGTCTTATAGTAATCATGTAGAAATATATTTCAACTTCTAGGATATCATACAACAAGGCAAAAGTACTCCCCCATGTCAACCTTCCTAAAATTCCTTGAGCAACATCCTTAGCAAACTCGCCATCGCCAAAAATTAATTGTCAACACTAGTATTAGATCAAAAGGGAGATTAACCTATATTAGTTTGACTATAACTATTAGTTTGGCTATAACTATCTATAAAAGGGTTGTATATTGAATAGTTAGAAATTCTTTCTCACTTCCTCAGAAACATAAAAGTATTTATTGATTAAGATTATGTCAACATGGAATAGCATCCATGGATTATTAAACATGTACTCAGAACTTCTTTGGTGAAAAAAAATTGTGTTACATATGCGCATGTAAGATTAAATATGATGCAGATGAAAGAGCATAATCAATAGATGAGAGAAATTCATCTTAGGTGGTTTGGACGTGTGCAATACAGACCAATAGATGTGTCAGTAAGGAGGAGAAATAAGATAGTAGTTAAACGAGGTGCTAGGACTAGAGTCCTAAAGAAACATGGATTGAACTTTTGAAGAAGGATATGGTTTCTTTTAGTCTTATGAAGGACATGTCCATAAACAGTGCTGAATGGAAGAAAAAATTCCGACCCTAAATTTTTTGGATAAAGGCGTTCTTTTTGTATGAAAGAGCATGATAGTACAAAGATGAGGTGGAAAAGAATTTGTGCTAATGGACCACAACTGCAGGGACAAAATACGATACTAATATTGACAAGCTTCCAGCACTTCCAGTAATGGTCATTATATATATTTCTTTATAATACAGGGTAGAGTTATTCATCTTACTAAGCAAAAAAGAAAATTAATAATAATGAACAAAAGACAAAAAAATGAGCAAAAGACTGAAAGACAGAAGGAAAAAAAAAGTCCATACTAAAAAGTATAACAAAAAATGTAAGTAAGTGCATGTATTAAACTACTTCATTTGAATGCTATAACTGAACATTTTCATTTTTATCATGTATTAAAATAAAGGTCAATCTTAAATTAGTTAATCAAAATCATGTATGTCCAAGTTAATATGAGCATGGAGGTGCAAGTAAAAGGACTTTCATGGGCCAATAGTGGTAACCATATCCATCAGAATACTTAGCAGGGAGCACATGGCACCTTACTAAGCATTTGCATCCTATCGTAAGATTAACTTGTGAGAAGACTTTGTTTTAGTTTTTGTTGTACCCAGTGTGAAATTCTAAAACGATAAAAGTAGGGTATTGAGTTAAGTTATACAACTTAAAAAATAATCATAATAAAATAAAATCTGTATAAAATGTTTATCATAAAAGACTGTTTGGGGTTATCAAGGGCAATGAATACCTTCTGAAGAACATATCCATCATGAACAGCAGCAACCGTAGTAGATCCTCCTCCACTGAACAAGGTATAAATAATTATATGTAACATTTAAAACTTGTGGGTTGTGGTGGACTTAAGATAAGGAGAAGGCCAACAAGAAAATATAGCTGCTAATCGAACATCAACATTGAATTTTTATAAACTGTTGTAGATAGCAATGGTTGAAAAGTTGTCACAACGAACATACAAAAGCAAAGCCAGAATTACTGTCCACCCAAAGAAAGTGAACTTAAACAACCACCAGGAGAGCAGGGAAGACCGCAAGAAAGACCAAAATGTATAAAGGACCATATTCCACGGAGATTGAAATGGCTGGAGATGATTCATAACTATAGTCACCATCTTATTAGTTATTACCATAGCACCATCATGTAATTTCCATAACATGACTGATGGATGCTTGAAGCTAGACCCTTCTTCTGCAGCATTCCTTATATCCTAAAAACAATAACTGTCTAATGCCCTAATGTAGCATGATTAAACAACATTTATGAAGAATGACATAAAAGAATTGGCCGTCATGATAATTTGGATTCATGAGTAGGATACTTAACTGTATACTAATAACTGTCCTAAAAATCGGCCTAGACGGAGGCCTAGTGCCAGCCCGATACCCTCCTACCCCCCCCCCCCCCCGACCATGCATGTTTTTGGATTTTATGAACTTTTTTTGCAATCTTCAGTAGGTTTTTTTTTTTGGGGAACCACGGCCACCTAGGCGCCATGTGCCCGCTTGACCACTGTTCTATAAATCGGCCTAGGCGATCGCCTAGGCGCTAGTCTCCTGGTGCCCACCCGATGCCCGTCTAGGCGCCCACCTAGCCCCTCCACCCCCACCCCTGACTATGCATGTTTTATTTTATTTTATGGACTTTTTCTGCAATTTTCAGTAGATATTTTGGGTTTTGTTATTTTTTTGAACCGTGGCCGCCTAGGCGGGCTAAGTGCCCGCCCAACTAGCATCTAGCGCTTTTTACAACATTGATACTAATACCCCTAACTTATGCATCCATATAATGTACTCATTACAAAATATCACAGACTTCCACATATTTTTCTGTAAGCAATCTGTTTCTACTCTACTCTATGAAGACTGCCATCACTTACTACAACATAGAAAAAGAGACGAACTTGCAGCCGCAAGATTGCTAACTAGTAAGAAACAACAGATCAAGCAAGTAAATAATCAAAGCATACTCATGGATGAATATAGCTTAGAAGGAGAATATAATTTTTCCGAATAATTTAAGCTAAATTTAAGTTCCCACCTGTCAACAACAAGAGAAGTCGCACGCCCAGATGCGAAAGATGTGAGAACCTGGAAAAGGAAGCTAGCATCGTCAATTACTAAATGATACAGCTCAATCATAGAAGTGAAATTGGAACCATGAAGCAGAATTCCATGGTAAAAAATTAAAGAGGGTGTACAGGGAGCATACAGCGTTTTTTGCTAAGAACAAAGCTGGAACCATGTATTTCTCGAACATGAGTTCTGCTGCCCTGCAGAACATTTTATAAGTTGTTGAGCAATCTAACCTTGAGGACTTGTCACTTACCAGCATACTCTTTCTTGTGGTACAGTATAGTACATATAAAGGGAGGAAAGGTACACATTATATTCAATGCGACAGAAGTATAACAAGTGTTACAACTTAGGAGATAATGGATTGAGGTGCAAGAAATTAACCACAATGCCAATGAAAATCAAAAGTCATCTCTCTCTGATCACTTCTATTCTGTGAATTCTATAATTAAGAATACATCATCAAGAATTGCAGCCATTCTCAAATTCTTAATCACACAACTGACAACAAACAACAACAACAACAACAACAACAACAACAAAACCTTTATCCCAAATTTTTGGGGTGGGCTGTTTGAATCCTTTTCTTCCATTCAACTCTGCTAAGGGTCATGTCGTCTGCAAAACTAACAAAAACAGTGTCCTTTAAAACTTCAATCCATGTTTGTTTAGGTCTACCTCTAGTCCTAGAAGCTCCGTTAATATTATCTTACATGTTCTCCTTAACGGAACATCCATTGGTCTGCATTGCACGTCCAAACTGCCTAAGATGATTTTCTCTCATCTTGTCCACGATTGGCGTCCCACGAATACACTGATTTGTTATCCATTTTTTAATGTATTGTCTTTCGTCCATCTTCCACACTGAAGTTCTGGACATGTTTCGATGAATGATGAAACTGCAATACAAATTTCCTTACATCATTTTTCACACTTTCATCATCTCATGAAAATCAGATAACACTCCTGGTAGAGACCTCCACTTATTATGCAAAATCATCACACTTTTGAGGTGCAACTTTAAAGCATCATTTATCCAATTTGATCGGAAAGAAACTTTGGTTTTTCATACAATTTACTTCAGCATTCTCATCTTCATAGTTCATTCAATGTGTGTACATTTCCCAATATTTCTTGAAAGCAAGCATTTTGAAAGAAAGTTGGACCAAGTCTGGTAATTTATGCACCGATTTGTTGGGGGCTTGTGTTTTTTTTCTTTAGACTGGAGCTACTATAGCGTTTACAAGATTACAACTTCCAGTATTAAAAAAAAGACAAGGAGAACATAATCTCTAGTGAAACTTCTTTCTGCCATCCAACCACCATACATCAATAATGCAGAGCCTACCGGACAAAACAGTTCTCTAACTAAATGTTGCTTTATCATTTGCATGTATTTGCACAAATCAAAGGCAATGTTGCTTGTGAGGGTCACACAGTAATAATAAAGCAAATAAGCAAGACCGGAACCTGTATCAGAATCTAAAACACCAATTATAATTAGCTAATGTTCTCAGAGGTCCATTATTGGATACATCAATTTCATACTGATACAAAAAGAAATATACAGCTACTCTGTATAATGGAGGTTGAATTAGATGTCACCGGTTCAGATTTGAGTGAAATCAGAAGGAAAAAATGCGGAATAAAATCTACCAGTGAATGGAAAGGGAATATATCACCTTTCTCTTTGTTGTGGGGTATTAGAAGATGGCTCTGCCAATAGCATAGGATGCTCCTTGGGATCAATTAATAATCGTTCCCTGACAAAGCACATAGACACAATCACTTAAAAGTTAATACGAACCAGAAACTACAAAAAAGACAGTGTGTAAGTCACAACTACATCAACACAAAACTTGCATGCATTTAGAGCATTCAATACAAATGATTGGTAAATTAGATACAAAAAAGACATGCAGTAAAACAAACTTCTAAATTTCTAATTCTATCTAAGAGAATTCAAGATCAAATTGCTATAGAAAACCTAATAGAAAATGTTAGGATGGGCTTTCCATAAATCTGCAAGCATTCAATTAATTATGCATGTTTTATTGCATCTCATATAGATTAGACCATTGCATCTATAGATTTTGTAGTGCCGTCTTCTATCATATGCCTTGGAGGGAGGTGCCGCTTGGTGTCTTTCATTGCCCCGAGTCGACCAAGGCACAAAAATGGGAGAGAAAGGGGGAAAGAGAGAAAGAGAGGAGGGATTTGCATAAACCTCCCCCTTTTGACTTCTATTAAAGAATTATTTTTATAATTCTTATAAGCTAAAGGTAGGTTTTCTCATCCATTTCCAACTTAAAGGTAAAAGAAATATTAAAATAATATTGTGAAGAAATCCATTTTCTCAGATAAAAACTTAAGAGGGTTTGTGTTTCTAAACCTTAAAGAAACAACAAAATCAAATTACAAGACACAATTTGAAAATCCTTAAGGGTCTTCAACACATATTATTATTTGAAAGTGTAGCACACCCACTATGATATCTTTAATCTATCTCCACAGAGTTCAGTCTCCCTTTCTAGCCGTCTCCTAATGCATTTTGCACCTTTTTATAACCATATACTATTGTTCCCTAGATTTACAAATGAACCATTTATAAAAGAAGCTAAATCATAATCACAGCCCAGCAATAAACAACGGAAGTGAAGTTCCCTTTCACCCACTTGTCCTACTGCATTTTCCACGTGTTGGTAACCATATACTATCATGTCCTTGATTTACAAAATGAACCATTTATAAATAGAATTCAAATCCTAACTACAGGCCTAGCAACAAACAAAGTGAAGTGAAGTTCCTTTTGAACCATTTGATTTGACATTTATAACACAGATATACCTACATGAAAAAGATAAGAGTAACAAAAACAAGACAATCACACAAAATAATAGTCTACTAGAACCATTAAGTCCATCTAGTGATGTACTTTCATGGATGTGTACTTTTAAAGACTATGTTCAAGAAAAACAATAGATACACACATGTAAAGTATCAAATTAATCATGATCTCAAAGAGTAATATCCACCAAAATTATATATATATATATATATATATATATATATATATATATATATATATATATATATAATACCATAGTAGCTTAAGAAAACCATATATAATACCATAGTAGCTTAAGAAAACCAAATAGTTAAATTCACCACTACTGACAACTCTAACCTGAAAGCATGATCCCATATACTATCAACAATATCCCAGTCAACAACAACCCCATCCTTAATAGGTGATATCACCTGAGTCAAAAAAAGATATATAAATAAATTAACTGAAGAAAACAACAGAAAATGTAACCGGAGCTATCATCAAAATCTTGGACTGGAAAAGTAAAACATTGACATCTTAACAGTCCAACCTCCATGAAATCTCTTCTGTATCCTAGGGCTTGAGAACCCACATACAATTTCCGTTTTGCCTTAGTTTTATCAGAATCATTCAGTTTGGCACCATTTTTAGAATCTGATATTGATTCAGGATCCTTCTCTGACTTGATATCCCCAATAGCTTCAGGTTGCTCAATTGACCCAACAACCTAAATGAAAAGAGACCACGAATCAGCAAAAAAAAATCATAAAATCAAATGTTTAACAAAGATGCATGTCCTCTTATCTGTCAAAACAAGAATATTTATATCATGAATGGTTTCCCATAGGACAAATTTATAGGAGAATAATTAAGTGTGCAATGCACTTGCAACCCTAAGCCTTCATCACTTTTATTGAGAGACAATCACTCAAGTTGCCCTTTCAGGTTTCGAACTGAGGACATCTACTTTACACCAAAGGTGTCATGTCCCAACCCACGGGCCTACCCAGAACATGAATTATGCATGAGCCACATGTGCACACAACTTGGACCACTTGCCAAAATGGTTAACTCAGATGTAAACATGAGACCCAAGCCCTCATAGAAATAAATCGAACTCTCATCCCAAATCCGATGTGGGACCAACTCTTGGGGGTTCACAATCTCCCTCACTCAAAGACATGATGTCCCCAGTTTCACTCCAATGCAACATGAATTCACGAGGCAACTCTGATAACATTTGTCACACCTCAGTGCACGAACCCACTAGGCCACCCATGCAATAGCGACATGTGCACATTACTTGGCCAACTTGCAAAATGGTTAAGCCAGATGTATACATGAGAGCAAGCACTCAAGTACAAACACAATCAAAGTCTCATTCATATCCAATGTGGTGGGTTTCATAAAAGGTCTTATCCACCAAGCTCCCACACCATTGGTCCTATGCATGTGTACTTTTCTTGGAAGAAAACCACCATATAAAATCGTTTATACACTAACATTATAACAGTGAGCGTAACTGCCTACACAGCACTAAGTAATGACACCTCAATGTCTATGAAAACACATGCGAATAATGCAGCTATAATGATTGCCTAGTCGCACAAGTTGCCGAAAATATAGTAATTTTCTTGGATATAAAATGAAGGAGAAAGCATAAAGGGAGAGAAGATGAAGAAGACAAGGAGGGCATAATGTAGTGCACAACAAGCTCAAAGAAGTATATACCTAACTGAGCAATTTAGACAAGTCATGCTCTTCAAACAAATTCCAGAAAAGGCGAAAATAGAAAATAAAACCAAGCAAGTCTCAAATAGGGTACATCTCGACCGTCCAAATGGGATATCAATATGAAACAAGATGAAAACTAGACTTCCACGATACTACCAATCATATGTTGAACATTTTCTACAATGTTATAAATTTCGCTATGCGGGTTCAGTGCGGCAAAGGGGCGTCTAGGCAGCCGAACTGAATTTTTTTTTTCATTTTTTTATATGTAATAGACATAATTAGCTTATGTGTATAAAAATGACACAAAACTTTACTTGCTTTTGTGGCTAGCATGTATAGGCTTAAGTGGCGTAGTTGTGCGAGAGGGGGAGTTCGATTTCTGACCCAAGCTTTTTCAAAAAAAAAAAATTGATAGTGCAGGTCCCGAGGAACCCTAATAATAATAGGGGATGAGAGGACATAGAGTGCAGCCGCCTCCATCTCTCCTCTCTCGGCATCCCCGCTCCGCCTCCGCCTCCTCTCCTCTCTATAAAAATATAAAAAGAAGAAGAAGCAACAGGTAAGTTATGAATTTTTATTTTATTTTATTTTTAAATTTTTTTGAAATTGCAAATCTGAGAGTCCAAATTTTGAAATATCAAATCTAAATTTTTTTTTGAAAATTTTCAATTCCCGAATAGGCCGAATAGGCCCGCCTAGAGCCGAAACCCACCTACGAGCACCGCCTAGGGGATTTCCAGTGCGGTCGGCTACCGCCTAGGCCGAAATTTAGAACACTAATTTTCTATTATGATTTGGTCATCTAATAGGTGACAAGTCACAAGACGAAAGAATGGGATTTAGTGCAGAAAATAGTGGCAAGATTACAAATTCAATTGAGTTAAGATCGATTAGGGTTCAATTCAAATTTGGAGGTTTGGGATTTTTTCCAATAGCAGGGCAGAGTTTAAGGAACTACTACCGGGAATAATTAGTAAAAGAAAGGTTTAAGGAAGTCCCCTATTATAACACTCCTACATAAACTGATACACCTAAACCTTAAAACCCTATATCTCCCATCTGTCCCACCACGACAAGGATGGTCGTATTATCAAAGCCTTCCATCAATCAAAAAAAGAGAAAGGAGTTGACGATAAAAGGAAGAAGAGATTGACTATACCAGGATTCTTCCTTGACACCTTTGCCAGCTAGGAAGCATGGATAATCCAAAAACGTGGGTCGTGTCGTGTCGGACGTCTAGCGGACACAACCTGGACATTACAAAATACAAAATACACAAGGACACACCAAAATAGGTGTTGTGTCCATGTAACCGTGTCATGGCGTATCCGCATTACATGGATTGTCATATAAGGACAACTCGTGTATAGGCTCCAAAGAGACCCAAAATATGGATGAAAGTGATCTGGCGCAGTTGGGATAGTACCAAACATGATTGAGACATTACAAAGTAACATTTCTTGCAGCTGAACCTTTCTAAAACCTACTTACTATCCGAAACAAGAATAATATAGATATTTAAGATGCAATATATAAATATGCATATAGAATCATAAATATGCTTTTTGTGTAACTGTATAGATGACATATTTGTGTCCTAAAATTTATAAACAATACAGTATTTAAATCTGTATCAGAATCCATGTTTGTGTCTATGCAACCTAGCTTATGACCATGCAAAAAGATCTTCTACAGGAAACTGGTGCGAACCCAATGAATGGTGTTAGTCCCGTTTAAAGTTTTAAAGTCCTCCAATGTTCCTTTACGTTGCATTTTAATGAAGTATTTCAAAGAAAATTTAGTTACCTTAGAAAGAAAAAGAGTATAGTAATTGTCCACACTAGGAAGAAGAAAAAAGTTGTTCGAGTTTCTTGTCTTTTTTATTTGAGCAAATAGCACATCATCCCCTGTGGTCTTGAGGTTGTTCAGATACCTCCATGTGTCTTCAAAAATGTTAAACTCCTACGCATTGCTCCTTATTAGTATTTAAGGATGTGTGTAGTTGCAAGAAAGTGGAGTAAAGTGAAAAGGTGGCTTCACAAAAATCCACCTTTTTTAAGTAAGTTTTTAAATTTTCTTCTTTGGTTACAAAAATTGTCCCCTTGGAAGTGCCATTTTTATCACTTTATATGTTTGATAGTGTACAAGTGGAATGACTTAAAATGTGAATTTGTACACTTGTCACATGGTGAAAATGTAAGAGAATAAAAACATATTTTAATCACACTTTCATCCAACATCCTCCACGAGAGGGAGGATGTGAGATCCAAATTTTGGAGGGGACAACACCCACTTTATGTCACATCTAAAAGTGAGATTCAATCCAACATGTTTTAATCACACTTCTATCCAATATCATCCTTGAGAGAGAATGTGAGATCCAAATTTGGGAGGGGACAAACCCACTTTATGTCACATCTAAAAGTGAGATTCAATCCTCGCTTGTTTGTAACCAAGCAACAGAAGTGATAAAAGTACAACAAAAAAGTGCGTGTTTATCCACTTTCACTCCATTTGCTTGCAACTAAACACAACCTAAGGTCATGCTTGGTAAACCGTAAGTGGAGGAAGATTTGGATTTGCACTTTTAAGGATGAAATTCATATGTAAATCAATGCAGTTTCTTGTCCTCCTAGTGGGGGACAAATGTGTTTCGTTAGGATAAGAAAGTAAGGAAGTAAAAAGTGAGAGAGTATATTATAATAATAAAAAATTATGATAATTAGTTTAACAAATAAAGATGAATAGTAGTTACAATTAATTAATATTAATTAAAAAAATTGGTTAACTAATTAATTATCATAACTATATAATAAAATAAATAAACTATCTCAAATAGTAATTAATTATCTTATTTACTAATTAATTAGTAATAATTAGATAATCCAAACAAACTCGGTCCAAATCTATATACGTCACTCCATGTACAAACAAAAATATACGTCATGTCTAGTGTGTCCTTATTTATCGTGTCGTGTCGTATTCGTGGTCGTGTAACATAGTCCAAATCTAAGTACAAAAATTAATATAAATAAACTTTATTATACTAACAGCTAACACTAATTAAGAATAAAAAGTTCATATTTAAAATGTTAACTAATTATTAGTTAATGGTTGATTAGTTATTAGTTAGTTTAATTATGTGTAGTCAAAGGCGCACCTCGCAGCAAGGTGCACCAGATGTTCCTCGCACCTCACTAGATGAGGCATCTTTCTCCAAACACGCCTAAGACACAAGGTTGTAAAAATCGCTAGTTGGCCGCTAGTCGGTTCGCGGGGACTAGGGATTAATCGGACTAGTCGAGGATTAGTCGGAGACTAGTCGGATTAGTCTATTTCAATTTTTTTAATTATATAACAAATAAGCTTGTCCATTCTATATTAGTAACTCTTCGGTCTGTCTTTTCTGCAATGTACCAGCAGTTAAACTTAACACTACTAGAACAGTCTCTCTATGCATGCTGAAAGTCAAATTACGGAAAATTCTACTATTTATTTCCAAAATCATCTCAAATCCAACCTTGCATTTGTCCAGGTTAATAATCAGGAGCTGCTACTAGAAGCCTTTCTAATATGAAAGGTTCCTGGATCATACTTCTCCATCAATGCAGTCAAAGTAGCTTCAAACGCCTTCTCCATTTCAACCTCTTCCTCCAAGTAACGGCGCCTCAGATCATATATATATATATATATATATATATATATATATATATATATATATATACTGCTCACATTAAGTGTGGACATCAGTGCTTTGTCACTTTGCATATATATATATATATATATATATATATATATGTGTGTGTGTGTGTGTGTGTGTGTGTGTGTGTGTGTGAGAGAGAGAGCAATACACTGTATGCAGTCAGCACTATTAAGCAGTATATTGTGTTGTGACTGGAAAGCACTGCTGCCCTCACAAAGCACTACGGTCATCATATTTTACTAACACAGTTACTCATGCCTTCCCCAAAATCAAGAAAGAAGAAAGAGAAAAGTTGCTTCCTAAAATTTCAAAAAGAGTTCAAGAGAGGAGGAACAAGAAAGTCACTGAGTCCTGGCTTAGCTCCCAATGATTCACCTACTCCTCTTCTATCAAAAAAAAGAAAGAGGCTACTTAATTATTTGCCTGCTCTCTTCTAACTCACCGACGTGGGAGAGTTAGCTGTCGACGAGCAAATTGAGAGGGTGATGGACGGGGATCGTGAGAAGATCTCAAAGTCGAAGGCGGCTGCGCACACCAACGGACTCGGCGGAGGCGGCTGACGGTGGTGGCGGCGGTTGGTTGGGATTGGTCAGTTTTTTTTTTTTAACTAGTCGGCCGACTAGGGGCCGACTTGTCGGCCGAAGTGACCTAATTGGCCGACTAGAGCCGCCTAAGGCGGCAACCGACTAGCTGGACCGCCTAGGAGCCAAAGCGGGTCGGCGGGGTCCGACTACCGACTAGTCGGTGCCTAGTCGGCTGAGTAGGCCGACTTTTACAACACTGCTAAGACACACCTCGCAGCAGGGCGTGCAACAAGTAAAGGCATGTCTTCTATATTTGCTTTTTGTTTGGTCTCTAAGGGGAGGAGGCTCATTCGGCAGAAAATGATAGTGATTGGAGTATTTGCGGTGATGATGGTGATGATGATTTGATAGAGTGTGATAAACATGAATAATTGTTCTATTGGTCCTGCTTTTATTGTACAATTTGTATTTTATTTTGTTAATTGTTGTTAGAGAACACAAATTCTTGTTAATTTTGTTGACTGCTACTACTATTCTACTAATTAACTTGGTTATATTTTAACATATTTTTGTTGATTTTAATATATTATTTGGTTTTATTTTTTTACCTTACTAATTTATTTGTGTATATTTTTATTATAATTTTTTTTCGTCTCGCTTCGCTAGGACGCATGCCTTTGCACCTCAGTAGGATATGAGCCATTTGCGCCTTGCGCCTTTGACTACCTTAGTTTAATTCTTGATTAGTGTTAACTAAATATTTAATAGAATATAAATAAATAAAAATCCACCACACTTCCTCCCACATCCACTCTGGGAGGAAGTGGAAAAGCCACTTTGTATAGGGGACAAGAAGTGAAAATGTTATAACAAATCTTCCAAACCCTACTTTTCCATGCCAACCAAACAATGGGAGAGGACAATTTTCCTGTAAAACCCTACTTTCAAGCCAACTTCCGGGTAACCAAACAGACCCCAAGTGAAAAATGTCAGTTTTTTAAGTGAAAAATGTCAGTTTTTTCTGTGAAAAAACATCGAAAGCCGTACCCAGCCTCCATCTCCCCGAGCATCACTCACTGGTGGATCATCTGCTTACGTCTCCTGTACTGTGCTATTGTGGAGATCAATCTCCAGCAATGACAACAAAAAATGGGACAAACCTTGATAGGATAAAGAATTTGGTTTATGTTTTAGTGATCGGCAGATTTTGGTATTGTTCTCCAGTGGCATGTGTGCTACTATTTGAGTAAAATGTGGCTTCTTCGCTTGGATGGAAGGTGCCATCTGGTGATTAAAACAAATTTGACGCTTTAGTACCAACGTAAGTTCAAGTGGCTCCTTTTCACGGAGCTATCCGGAAAACCCTCAAATCACAGGGAGTAATGTGTACTTTCCCCTTTCTTCCGCACTTGGAGATGCAAAAAAAGAGGCATTGCTCGCTAGCACGCACAGCGACGCCAACGCTACAAATATTTCAGTCATAGGTCCGGTCTTGACGACTTCCATTAACACATGAGTTTAATCCCCAAAAGAACCACTGCATACAACATATCAAAACACAAAAAATTCCCGAAGAATCGAAGGAAGGAAGTCGCTTACAGAGGGGAAGACGGCTTTCGGAGCGTCCTCGCCGGCGTATCCGGCTTTACAGGTGTGGGAGCCCAGATCGATAACGATCGCCGACACTTCGTCTGCACATAAAAAAGGAAAAATAACAATTTCTCTGAGCGGGAGCCATGGATGAGTTCGTGGTTCCTAGGGTTCAGTAGGGGACTTACCTCCGCCATACATGGTGACGACGAGATCGAGAGCGACGAAACCCTAGCTCGAGAATGAGGAGAAGGAAAAGGGTGAAAAATCGAAAAATTTGGGGTTTCGAAAGGTCTATCGAGAATTTGGAGAGGGCGCGTGCTGTAGATCAAATGGGTTTATGTCAGGAAACTATAGTGGGCGGTCCCACTTACTTTTCAAATCCTTGTTTGCGGATTCGGCTTTTCGAAAAGCAGCCGTAGAAGTCGGTTTTCTAAGTGCTTCTCGAAAATTAATAATGATAAGCAAACCGGATGCTTATCATGTTTGATTGGGAAAATTGAGCTTCGAACTCAATTAACTCGAACTTTTAGGATATTGAGACCCAACTTTTGCTTTATGCAATTATAAGCTATAGTTTGGTGGTGTTGTTATTTTTTTTAAAAGTAACAACATAAGCAATTTTTTATAACAAATTCTTAGTTGCAACTAAAAATTGGTCCAAATTTGAACAAAATAATTAATTATTATCCCAAACAAAATAACACATGTATAAGTCAAATTCTTGTCCCTAAACTCATGTCCCTCTGTACCAAACAAAAGAACTCCCAAGATCTTAAGTTCTATAAGGTATTAGTTAACTTCCTTGAACCAAATAGGTCAAATGTGGGTCAAGTGTTTGCCCATTGGTTGATTTTTTTTTTGCTTTCCAACTATTGGAGCAAAATGTAGTTTATCACAAGAGTTCCTTTATTTGTTTATAGAGAATGTACGTAGCCCCTGCATTTTCAGCAAAAAGCTGAAAGAAGACATTTTAATGGAGTTGTTGTTAAAGGCATCTTAATTTTTTTTATCAGGACGACACTAATTTTGACGGTCTTTTATGTTCAAAGGACTGACAAAAATTTTACAGTTGTAGAAGTAAACTTATTAAGATGATTATTCAAACTGTGTTGTCCCAAAAAAAAAATGTGCTGCCTTTCATAATTGCATCTACTGACCACATGAAAATTTCACATTCACAGTGTCAAGTTGGACTCATCTGATGTATCTGATAACCAGTCTTTTGATGTCTATTTGGTTGTTTAGAAGGATTATTCTCTCTTAATTATCGATAACAAAACAAATTAGCGAAGTTAGATTGTGTCGTTTTCATTTGGTGTTCAAAAATGTTCTTGAATCTCCAAAATGGAGGTTTGATTCTGAATTCAGTTTGTTCAGACTTGTGGTGGTAGGCAAGTAGTTTCTGAAATTCTAAGAATTATGTACAAATATTAAAAAAAAAATTTAACCACTCTAAAAATGTCTTCTTTTTTACATTCTAAGGGTTATGTAATTGCAGTTTCTTAAAAATTTAGATAAGCATATATCTAAAAATGGATATTTTATATTAGTAGTATATACTGACCACGTGAAGTGCTTCATTCGGTCCCCGTGTGGATATGTTTCCCCAAGCTTCCAATTTTGTATTGGAGCATGCCATTGATGATGCGACTTGCGAGTCTAATCGGACGACCGATCAAATCGGATGATGAAACTACACACAGGGCGAAGGTGGAGTTTGCACGAGTTTTTGTTGAGATTAAGCAGGCAGAGAACTTCCTTCTATGCTAGAATATGAAGTGTCCTTGGGAGAAGGCTTCTATCAGAAGGTTGAATACGAATGGGTGCTCTCTGTGTGCCAATACTGCAAATATTTTGGTCACCCTCCGAAGGACTGTACGATGGTGGGAATAACAGCTATGGAGGGTAAAACGGTTGAGGTTACTTGAGGCGAGCATGAAGAAGTCAGGCAGTTGATACCGCTCCTAATGGCCAACATAACGTGAATGACGAGGGCCCCAGTGGTATGTTGCTCGAGATAGATATTAATCTTGGACATTGTAGGGGGGTGATGTGAACGGGATAGTCTCGGCTGGGAGTGTGGACTCGGTGGAAGCACAAACGCATAATGGCTTTGCGGCAGGATCAATGGTGGTGTTTCAAACCAAAAAGAACATGCAACCTAAAGGGAAGAAGGGTGGGGCAGGAGGCCATGTAGCTACGAAAAACCGATCGTCTACACGGAGAGGGAAGACGTGCACACAAACAGGTGGAGACTGGAACACATCAGAGGGCACTTCGAGACAGAAATGACATGCATGTAGTACAAAGGAAGATGGGAGTAGCATGATGCCCGGGCGGCGAGGAGGCGAAGGAGTTCTCTGCATAGATAATCCAGCGTGGTCTAAGCTACTTCGGGAAAATACAGTCCAGGAGATAATGGATGATGAACTGAGTGAGCCCATCATTCCCCTTAATGGCGGACTTGCTGATATGGAGGGGGGTACTACTTGTAATTAATATAGTGCTAGCCTATAACGTGCGCAGGGTGTGCTCGTTAGGGAGGTGGAAGGAGATCATCGAGGTGCTCAGGAAAGTACAACATATATTGGTAGCTCTTTTGGAAACCAAGATCAAGTCTGAAGGGATCCTACAAAGAAGGATTTTAGCTCATTGGCAGCATGTACATAATCTTAGCATGTGTCATATGGCCAGGATATGGATTTGGTGAGATGTCCGTGTCTGGGATGGTCGGGTGATTCGTTTAACTGACCAACTTATTGCTATTGTCACGCCCCAGTCCCAAAATGCCGAGGGACTGGAGATGCGTGGCAATGGCCAGCAGCACGCACCGATGGATAACCCAATTTAATGGAGCCATCAGGGCGTACTTAAGCTGTAAATAAGGTCTACTACACAAGTCACACTAATCTCATCCATAAAGATAAAGAAATAAACTGCATAATCAAATGGAAATAATGCAGCAACATCATCACAGCAAGTCAGTCGGAGCAACAATCCGACTTAAGTCTAAAATAAACTGGCTCTATAGGCCAGGAACAAAAGATGTAAACATGAAATAAATACTGAGTGCTGGAACAAGCACTCAGGAGAAGTCCTCGGCAGTCACCTCGTCTTCAGTGTTCGGTTCAGCTCCAGCAATAGCTTCAGCTCCTGTCCCGTATATCTCGGGATACTGCTCCTCAGCTAAACCTGGGGACATAATCCATTCCAGGTCCTCAGTGGACATAGCAAGGCACAGATAATACAAGCCAAAATGAATAAGCAGTGCAATAAATAATGAATCAGCAGGGTAAACTAAGTAACTAACCATCTATGTGATATACAAATGAGAGCAACACTAGTACTCAGGCTGAGACCGCTACAAGCTCTGTGTCGGGGAGCCGGTAGCAGTAATAACACGTAAAGGGTCTAGCTCTGCTGGAGAGTCTACAACCTCACAATAATAGTAGATATATATATAGAACAGCCTGTAGCCTGTGTGTCTCTCCCCACCCAATGTAATCACGCAAGCCATGACCATAACGTCTCATGTCCATGTCAACGGGATTATAACTAATGCAACAAGTCATACTGTCTATAAATAAATAACTCTGTCAAGTCCTGTATCCTATTCAGAATCCCCACGAATAACTCAGGAAGATTCTGTCCATGATAGTGTCAAGTGTCCTGGGTTGTAGGGTACTTGAGAGGTCAAGTACAAAATAAGGGGGGTCGTAAATCCATCTCTAAATGACGAACCCAACACCGCGTACGGTGTTAGTACCCGACTATGATCGGGCTCTAGGTACGTCGTATGTTTCCTAGGTTTAAGCAGTTTAAATCAGTTTATATGAAATTGCACAAGAAATCCAGCAGAGTATTTTTACAAAAAATATGAAAATAATGACTGCAAGTTTGGCAAGATGCACTTGCCTGAGGTTAGGATTCCACTTAGGTCCTGGTTTCGGAAATTCCCAGAGATGTCTCCGAAAGCTGAAATAAACAGTACCATCACGCTCAGAAGGTGTCAATCAGCTAGAAACGCCTGTCCTTGAGTCCAATTTGGAGACAAGGGCAAAAACGGTAATTTCGGGCCAAAACGGGGTCCACCGGTGGGCCCGCTTTGCACCGAAAAACGTGTCAGGGTTAACGGTCTCCAAATTCACCAAACTTAGTGTCAACAGGTCAGGAATGCTGATACGAACCCAAAGGAACTTTCAGAATTGAATTCCGATGAGCCGATCACGAAATCGCCCGTCGAGCGGGGCCTGTGGGGCCCACGACACGCGATTTCGTCAACGTTCTCAGAATCGAACCAAACTTGACCCACAGGACCAGCGTATCGCTACGAGTCCGATGGCGCAAGTTTTGTCTCAATCCGACGTGTGTGCACGAAGTTAGGGCGAATTGCAGAAAAGACGGATACGGGGCGATGTCCGCGGATACGCGTCGATTCCGGTGTGCACGCACACCCGAATCAGCTTTCGCGAAAACCCACACGTCCGTATCGACGAGGCGCACGTATCTGTGAAGACCGCGCGCGACCAAGTCGTCCCGTTTGGCGGGGCGTACTCAGTTCCGGGGTGAAACCGGGCCTGGGTTTTTCCTGTTTTTGGATCGCGGTGTGCGATCACCACAGGACGCGATGCCCCGAACAGTTTGTCCGGACACCGAGAGGGTCATACAGGCTTCGCGTAGAAATTTATGGAATCAAAATCGGGGTTACGAGCAGGAAGTTATGAGTACCTGAAGGGACCCGAAAAACCGGGGTTTTGAACTGTGTCCGACACGCGAGTTCGTGTCCGAATCCTGTGTCGGAGCCGTGTCCGCGTGTCCGCGTGTCCTGCTGGCTGGGGGATCACCGGAGAAGGCCGGACTCGGAGGGGCGAGCTGCGGCCGGGCGGGGGATCGTCGACCGGGCGGTGGCTGCGACTCCGGCGTAGGGGAGAACAGCAGCCGCGGGGAGAGAGGAGGAGAGGTTCTGGCCGGCGTCGGGGAGGGTGCTCGCTGGGGCGGCTCACGGGGGACGGCGGGTTTCAGAGGAGGCCGGAGGGTCGCAGGGGGTCGGGGTCGCTGGACGGGGATCGCCGGACGGGGTAGAGTTAGGGTTAGGGCTCGGGTTTTTGGGGGGAAAAGGAGGGCGGAGGAGAGGCTTTAAATAGGGGTCTGGGGAGGGCGAGGCCGGGGCGTCGTGGCCGAGGGATCCGGGGGGGGGGTGGCGGTCGTGGCCGACGGATTCGCGGCGGGCGGCGGGTTTCACGGGGTCGTGGGGGACTGGGGACAGGGGTGACCGGGGTCCGGGTCGGGTCGGGCGGTGGGCTCCGGGTGAGCGGACCCGCCCGACCCGTTAAGGGTGAGGCTGGGCTGAGATTCATGGGCTCGGCCCACTGGGCCGGGCCGGGCCCAAGGCAGAAAAATAAATAAAAATAGGAATAATGATAATATAATATAAATTAATTATTTAATTTATTTTGAAAATAGTTTTTAGGCTTTTAAAATTAGGTCCGAGGTCCAATAAAATCCCAGAAAATTACCCTAAGTCCGGTTTTCTATTTTACACCATAAAATCATATTTTTATTACATTTTAATGTTGTTTATTGGCAATTAAAAATTACAAACTCACTACAGGGCCTATGTAAATTCCTGAAAAATGTATTTTAAATCCCAAAATTGATTTTAAAAATCTGAAAAAATTTAGGGTGTTTATAGCTATGGAGGTGGTGAATAAAGGAGGATTCAAACTAATTTTTTGGGCTGTGTATGGACAGAATGATCGACGAAGACGGGAGTATTTGTGGCAAGAAATTGTGCATATCAGTGTGGCTGCGGAAGTGCAGTACAAAATGCCTATGATACTTATGGAAGATTTTAATGCACTTATGTTCTGCCACAAAAAAATTGGTGGGAGGGTTGTTCTGGATGCCATACTACATGATCTTCAGGACTGTGTGTTACGGACATGAATGCAGACATTGACTCGGGCTGGACATATTTGGATGTGGAATAATAAGTCGGAAAGGAAGCGGGTTGTCTGTCGGCTGGATCGAGCTTTGGGGAATAAGGAATGGTTCAGTAGGTTTCCAGACTCGTGTACGGAAGGCCTGGTGGCAGGCACCAATGATCACTCTCCCATCTGTGTGCGTCTAACACTGTCAGGGATAACCGAAGCGCGGCCTTTCAGATACAACAACAGATGGTCGACCATGGAGGGGTATGATACGGTAGTACTTCAAGAGCTGCTGACAAAAGTAAGGGGCAATACTCAGTTTCGACTGGTCCAACGCCTCAAGTTGGTGAAGGCGAGGTTGAAGACTTGGAGTCGATCACAACCGTGTAGGTATATGGAGGAGGAGGAGGAGGAGCGCAAGCTAAGGGAGGTTCAGGAGACGCTTCAGAGTGATCTCCTTAACCAGAATCTGGCGGCTACTGAAAAGGTTCTCATCGAGGAAGTTGGCTTCTTGAGATTGCAGGAGGAAAATAGAACTTTACCAACGAGCGAAATGTTCCTGGCTTAAGGAGGGGAACCAATGCACCAAGTTCTTCTATGACGTGGTCCGAATGAGGCAATATCGTAATCATATCAGCAAGTTGATAGGCCCGGACGGCAAGGAGGCTACCTCACAGAGTGAGCTTCAAGCGGAGGCAATCAGGTATTATGCTGAATTATATAATCAAAATAATTACAGTACTATATTTCCTCCAATTATCTGCAAAAAATTGGTTACTATCACGGGAAATTGTGATCTGCTGGCACCGGTAATAATAAAGGAGTTAGATGACATAGTGCATAATGCTGACCCTAATAAAGCTCCAGGTCCATATGGAGTTGATAGCAAGTTCTTCAAGGTACATTGGACACTTATTAAGGACCAGGTGTTGGAAGTGGTGCAGGACTTCTTTACACATGGCCGGCTACTAGGAGAACTGAATCATACATTCCTGACTCTCATCCCGAAGAAGGAGGGTGCTACTTCTTTAGGTGATTTTTGCCCAATTGAATGTTGTAATTATTTATATAAAATAATTACACACCTTATGTGTCGTCAGATGGAGCGTATTATGCAGGAATTGATTTCTTATAATCAGGCTGCTTTCATTAAGGGGGGAGCTATTGTAGACAACAACCTCCTTGCACATGAGTTGATAAGAGAGTTCAACAAGGTCAGAGCGAGGAAAGCTCGTGTTAAGCTGGACTCGAGGAAGGCGTATGACACGGTAAACATGGAGTTTGTATGTCACATTATGAGTTCCATGGGGTTCGATAAGAGGTGGGTGGTTATGATGCGTGAGTGCATCTCGACAGTTACTTTTTCGGTTCTGATTGAAGGGCAACTGTACGGGTTTATACGGAGCAATCGTGGACTTCGACAAGGTGATCCTCTTTCCCCGTACCTATTCACTTTGGTGATGGAGTACTTCACGTGTCTCATGGACTTGACGGTACATAGACGTCAGATTGTTCCTTTGTATAAAAGGATCCATCCTCACGTCTCGCGCCTGATTTATGCAGATGACCTGCTTGTGTTTTTGGCCCCGATGTTTGCTGGGATCCAATCCTTGGCAGAGGTGTTGCAGGAGTTTGCGGGACATACAGGCCTTTATATTAATATAGACAAAAGTAAGGCGTATTTTGACAGCCACTGCCCGGACACAGAGGAGAGAGCAAATGTGTTGGGGGTGGAAAATGGGGAATTGCCGGTGAAGTATTTGGGGATCCCGCTATCTGTCAATTACTCGAGGGACAATGAATGTAGTAACCTTGTTGAGTATACACAATGACGGGTAGAGGGGTGGCAGGCACAGAGGTTATCTTTCGGCGGACGCATCGAGCTAGTACGATCAGTTATCTCTGCCATTGTTCTTTACTGGCTACAGGCGATCATGCTTCCAAGACAATTATGAGGATTGAGAATATTTGTGCTAACTTTATTTGGCACGGAGGTATTCATGTTATCCGGTGGAAGGATCTGTGTCGGTCGAAGTTGGAGGGAGGTGTTGTAGCGCCCCGTTCTCCCGATGCGGAGAGCGCGGCTAAGAAACACAAGACGGTATCATTCGATCGGGATAGATTGAATTAAGAACTCGTCCTCGTTATGGATTTGTTTCTTCGGAATCGATTCCCATATTCAGTGGACTGCGCCCCAAGGATCGGCTTAGCGGCAGAGTCAGGAGGGACCTCTCCGCTGCTATCTTTTATTGCCTCGGTTTTCGATGTCGCTTGTTGCTTTCGTGCTTTGAGTTGGTTTTGGGATTTGCTTGTTTTCCTTGAACGGTTTCGATTGTTTCATTATTTTCGTTCATTGACTTGCACTTCTATTCCGAGATTGGAAAGAGAGGAAGAAGTATTAATCAAGCTGTTCGTGTGCAGGTGAACGAGCAGTAGGCGGCTTGCGAGCGGAGTCGTGAAGCGCCTCTTTCCTTCTTCTTTCCAAAATCTAAGTGAGTGGCTACCAACCCGATTAGCTAGCCCTGCTTCCAGCTTCACTCCTTGCCCCGATCAAACGATACCAAGTAATAACTAAAAGAAACCAAGATAAAAGATAATAGACTTGGTACTTATGCTTGTCAATGAAACTTGGGAACGGTTATATCTTTGCATGCTTGTTCGTTCGAAAATATTCATCAAATGCATAGATACAAGTTTAAACGTATATCCTGATGCATGAATATAACGTAGTTGCAAATGTAAAATGAATCATGCAATACCGCTTGTCTTGTACTCACGTAGCCTTCGGGCGAATGCTTGTTAACGTAGCCTCCGGGCGAATGTTTATCAACGTAGTCTCCGGGCGAATGATTGTTAGTGTGCGATCACGGACAACTTGTGCACAAGGTACAGTTCCTGCAGGCTGCTGGGGCACTGGCACCGTTCCGGCTCCGGACGGAACTAACGTTTAGTCTCACGTACTAGGACAGGGTGATATGCGGCGCCTAACGTTCTTGCACGTAGCAAACCATCTTCGTCACAGACTAGTGTCCATTATGGCAACCAAGCCAGTGATCATCGTGTATATTTAAACCTGTTGCATACTAACTTGTGTCTTCGTTTCAGGGAAGGCATGGTAAGTATTGTGCAGGTAATTCAGACGGTCAGGTAAAATCCACCGAACGGTGGCACGTTCATTTCAGTAAATTCAATATGCTGCTTACTTGTAAATGAACTAAGGCAAGATAAAAACCCATAAATATGCATGCTTCACTAAACAACGTGTTGATTGGTATAGTCAGGCTAGCTCGCCTTCACCAGCATATTTTGATATGCTGACCCTCGTTGAAACAGGTTCTCCGCACCAAGGCGAACCGAGCGAGGAGCCGAAGTCGTCTTCCCGATCCAGTCCAGCTATTAGCGCATCTTCACCGCGCCTCGAAGCTTTTGAAGTCCGAAGCTGCAACTCTTCATACACAAATGCAGCTCCGTGGCAAAGCGATCCTCCAGCCTGGAGGTCTTTATCGTTTTGAGTTTATAAAAGGATGTAATGTACAGGACTGCTATCTCATTTTGAGTCAACCCTTTTGTAAGCCGTTCGGCATATTAGCTGACTCGTTCAAGAATTTGTAATAGATGTTCATTATCAATAAAGAGAACTTTTCTATGTTTTAATTTATCTGCGTACTCTGAATATGTGCTTGCTATGCAAATCATTAAAGCCTTGTGCGGGCGCAACTCCAGGCCCGCACGGCGGTCACGACTCGGGGGACGCCTCGGGGCGTGACATAGTGGTATCAGAGCACAGATTCAAAGTTCCTTAGACTTCGTGCTGGAAAAGTTTCTTTAACGATCAATTTCTGTGCGAACTCTTGAACTCGCTAGGCCAAAATGAGATACGTTCATGCAATAAGTCCATAATACATTATGATCCTAATGTAATTTACCTTCTTTTGAAGGAATAAATCCTGCGCAATCTGCAGCGCAAGTCCCGGACGAAATGCAACGCCAAGGAAGTAGTTCGGGCACTTCGGGAAGTTCAGAAAGCCAGCGAGCCAAGCCAAGCATCGATCCCGTTCAGCAAATATTGCGGATGTTGGGGGAAAACCAACAAAGGGACGAGGCTCGCCATGAACGGGCTGAGAAGCGAGCGGAAGAGAGTCAGCTCAAGTTTCAAGACAATATAGAAGCACGATTCTCAGTCCAACAGAAGCAGGTAGATACCCTGCATCAGATCGTTCAGACTTTGGCTGCCAACCATTCCGCCGCAACAACAACGACTCTGGTGGAGCAGCCCGTGCTTGAAGTAGAGATACCACAAATTCCAAGAGCGAGGGACGTGACTGCCTTCGACTTTGGCCACTTCAAGAAAGTCTGCAACACCCCATTCAACGGGACTGAGGACCCAGTCGTAGCTCTAGATTGGTTGGCCGAACTTGAAGATCACTTCGCTCTGCTAGAGGTCCCCGAAGAAAAGCGCGTCGCCTGCGCGCAATTACAGCTCCGCCTCAATGCGCACGATTGGTGGGACGTGCATCGACGATCTCTCCAATTTGATCACGGAGAGGAGGCGATCTCGTGGACGACCTTTCGTGCTGCGTTCGAAGAGGAGTATGTACCCCCTCCAGTCCAACGCCAGATGGAGAACGAGTTCGTGCAGCTGCGGCAAGGCAGCATGACAGTTAAAGAGTATGCCGCCGAATTCAACCGACTCTCCAAATTCGCTAGGGCCTATTTACCTGATGCAGCGAGTCGAGCTATAAGGTTTGAAGGTGGTCTACGCCTTGCCATCCATTCGCACGTAGCCGTTCATCAGCATCGTACAATGCGTGAAGTCATGAATCACGCCCTATCTCTCGAACCAATCTATCCTCACGTTTCTATCGGCGCTGTGCATACATCCAGTCACAAACGCCAAAGCGACGAGAGAGGAAACAACGCTACAAAGTGCCGCAATAACGGTGGTCCGCAGAGAGGGCAGCTATGTCACTTCTGTAGGAGGCCAGGGCACCTGGTCAACGAATGTCGTCTGAAACAAGGATTATGCCTCATCTGTGGCGATGCAAACCACAGAGTTCGTGACTGCCCCAAATACTCTGCTAAATATCCCCAACGTAACGTTCCCTGATGGTAGGTCCTGTTCTTAAGTTTCGGGACGAAACTTCCAGTTAGTTGGGTAGGATGTAGCGCCCCGTTCTCCCGATGCGGAGAGCGCGGCTAAGAAACACAAGACGGTATCGTTCGATCGGGATAGATTGAATTAAGAACTCGTCCTCGTTATGGATTTGTTTCTTCGGAATCGATTCCCATATTCAGTGGACTGCGCCCCAAGGATCGGCTTAGCGGCAGAGTCAGGAGGGACCTCTCCGCTGCTATCTTTTATTGCCTCGGTTTTCGATGTCGCTTGTTGCTTTCGTGCTTTGAGTTGGTTTTGGGATTTGCTTGTTTTTCTTGAACGGTTTCGATGGTTTCATTATTTTCGTTCATTGACTTGCACTTCTATTCCGAGATTGGAAAGAGAGGAAGAAGTATTAATCGAGCTGTTCGTGTGCAGGTGAACGAGCAGTAGGCGGCTTGCGAGCGGAGTCGTGAAGCGCCTCTTTCCTTCTTCTTTCCAAAATCTAAGTGAGTGGCTACCAACCCGATTAGCTAGCCCTGCTTCCAGCTTCACTCCTTGCCCCGATCAAACGATACCAAGTAATAACTAAAAGAAACCAAGATAAAAGAGAATAGACTTGGTACTTATGCTTGTCAATGAAACTTGGGAACGGTTATATCTTTGCATGCTTGTTCGTTCGGAAATATTCATCAAATGCATAGATACAAGTTTAAACGTATATCCTGATGCATGAATATAACGTAGTTGCAAATGTAAAATGAATCATGCAATACCGCTTGTCTTGTACTCACGTAGCCTCCGGGCGAATGCTTGTTAACGTAGCCTCCGGGCGAATGCTTATCAACGTAGCCTCCGGGCGAATGATTGTTAGTGTGCGATCACGGACAACTTGTGCACAAGGTACAGTTCCTGCGGGCGGCTGCTGGGGCACTGGTACCGTTCCGGCTCCAGACGGAACTAACGTTTAGTCTCACGTACTAGGACAGGGTGGTATGCGGCGCCTAACGTTCTTGCACGTAGCAAACCATCTTCGTCACAGACTAGTGTCCATTATGGCAACCAAGCCAGTGATCATCGTGTATATTTAAACCTGTTGCATACTAACTTGTGTCTTCGTTTCAGGGAAGGCATGGTAAGTATTGTGCAGGTAATTCAGACGGTCAGGTAAAATCCACCGAACGGTGGCACGTTTATTTCAGTAAATTCAATATGCTGCTTACTTGTAAATGAACTAAGGCAAGATAGAAACCCACAAATATGCATGCTTCACTAAACAACGTGTTGATTGGTATAGTCAGGCTAGCTCGCCTTCACCAGCATGTTTCGATATGCTGACCCTCGTTGAAACAGGTTCTCCGCACCAAGGCGAACCGAGCGAGGAGCCGAAGTCGTCTTCCCGATCCAGTCCAGCTATTAGCGCATCTTCACCGCGCCTCGAAGCTTTTGAAGTCCGAAGCTGCAACTCTTCATACACAAATGCAGCTCCGTGGCAAAGCGATCCTCCAGCCTGGAGGTCTTTATCGTTTTGAGTTTATAAAAGGATGTAATGTACAGGACTGCTATCTCATTTTGAGTCAACCCTTTTGTAAGTCGTTCGGCATATTAGCTGACTCGTTCAAGAGTTTGTAATAGATGTTCATTATCAATAAAGAGAACTTTTCTATGTTTCAAATATGTGTTTCAATTTATCTGTGTACTCTGAATATGTGCTTGCTATGCAAATCATTAAAGCCTTGTGCGGGCGCAACTCCAGGCCCGCACGACGGTCACGACTCGGGGGACGCCTCGGGGCGTGACAGGTGTTAGGCTGCCATCATTACGGTCGCTCCGGAGCACTGCGGGTATGAAGTTGGCATGGAAGTTCATTTAACAAAATTCCTTATAGGCTTCATAGATGGCGGCCAGGTACTTAAAAGGAAAAAACTTCTGGGTGCATCGTGTCAACAATAATGACTATGTGCCCTTTAAAAGTATAATGAGTTATCGATCGATGATCAAACATGAGGTCTCCAGAAGATTTAATGATGGCAGCACTACGAACTTGTGGTATGATCCTTGGATCTGCCATAAAAGTTTGTTGGACATTTGCGGTGATGTGGTGAGCTCGTAGCAGATGGAGGTACAGAGGGTCAGTAGTGTCCTACAGGGAGGAGTATGGCGGCCGGAATTGCATAGGTGGGCACGGCGGGCGAAAGGAGCCATTGTGACACTATAGGTGGATGACAGCATGGAGAGAGACTGTTGGTACTGGGATTCTTCTCCTACCGGACATTTTTACCACAGGCGGGTGTATTCAGCTCTCCGAGGCCCCCAGCCTCGAATGGAGGATGCGGACATCATCTGGGTGAAGGGTGCGGCTCAAAAAATAAAATTATATATCTACCGGGTTCGGATGGGCTGTCTCCTGACTCTGGACAGACTAGCGAGTTTCGGTATTCAGGTTGGGAGCCAATATTGTGGGCTATGCCAAGCTAATCCAGAGTCTATGAACCACTTGTTCTTCTGGTGCGGGGTTGCGAAAATGATCATTTTGGAGTAGGGAAGGCAGCTAAATCTGGCATTGGGAGCGAGGACGGGGCTGGAGGAATTGATCGCACTTATCAGGGGAACACGAAGTAGAGGAATGAAGTGGTTTAGAGAGGCACGCATCAGATTATCTACGACAATGTGACATGTTTGGAGGGAGCGCAATAAGCGTATTTTTGAGGGTATGGTTACGCCTGTTACAAGAATTAATAATAACATTAAGTATGAAGTAAAGGGTATGATGGCAAAAATGTCTCCATAATTTTTTGGAGCGATTGTAAGTAGGTGAAGTTATTAATACAATTACATTTTTCCAAAAAATAAATATATGTATTATATATATATATATATATATATATATATATATATATATATATATATATATATATATATATATATATACACACACACGTATGTTGTACGTATTTTATAGATAATTATTAGGAAGACTAAAAGACAACTGTAAATTATTCAAATATTTATTATGAGTACTTAGGAAGTCTAAAAGATAAACGCTTAACTATTCTAAATTTATTATTATGTTATTATATATTTATATTATTTAATACCTAAGAGTATTTATGAAGACCAAATGACAACTTTTCTACTTACATGGTTGTCCCTATTAACTTTAATAAACACTTTTAATTAGTTAATATATGCAAGGATATATTTGGAAGAAAATAAAGTTTCAAGATAAAGTCAACTTTTGGCATTATATATATATATATATATATATATATATATATATATATATATATATATATATATATATATATATATATATATATATATATGTATATGTAGTAAACGGGATATGAGGCATAATGCTCATTTTCTTAAATTAGCCATGCACATGTGGACCAATAGGAATATAGTGTACTAGTGCACATGGAATGTAGAAATTCATTCATATTGGTCCACATGTGTTCTACTTGGGTGCACATGGAATATGAAAGTCTATTAATATTGGTCCACATGTGCATGTCTCATGTAGAAAAATGAGCACTGTGACTCATATCTTGTTTATATATATATATATATATATATATATATATATATATATATATATATATATATATATATATATATATATATATTCATTCGGTTTTCGATTTTGGACCGAAACCAAAAATCAAAATAGAAATCGAATAAAATAAATTAGTATTTTTAAAACCAAAATCGAACCATTATTTTTAATCGGAACCGAATCTCTTATTTTCGGTCCAAAACAGCAAATAATGCTCACCCCTACTCCTTGCCTCAAAAAATAGTCGATAAGAAAGTTGCCCATCATCCATCAAGATCTATACTTTGTTGTTCTCCGGCCCATGGGTCCTTCAAGACATGGCTCGTGTATGGCCCCATATGCACATCACTTTGGCTCAATTTGTCAAAATGGTACACTATGATGTACACATCAAGTTGTGTAATGGGCTGGTCTGGTCCGGCTCAAGGTCCGGGTTGACCAGATTTGGGTCTATCCTGACCCAACCCGGTGGAGAGAGCGGATCGGGCCAGTTCGACCCGGTCGGTTTGGCAGCAATCCAGTCCGGATCGACGACCCGGTTTGCGGTAGATCGGGCTGAACCGGTCTGATTCTAGTCTGGTTCACTGTCGAGCCAGGCCGTCCCGAATTCTTAATTTTTTAAATTTTTTTACGTTTATTTATATATAATATATATGATATAACTTATATATTAATAAATTCAAGTTAAAATTTATATTTTTTGTTACTAAGTTAATTTTGTATAATTTAAAATTTATAAGTTATTTGTTAGAATATTTTTTTGTATAATTTATGTAAAAATTTATATAAATATTAAGTAAGAAAATTTTATTTGATTTTTTATATCAATATTTTATAAATTAAAATCTAAATATTTAGAAGTTGAAATATTTTGTCGAATTTTGTTTTTAATAACTTACAAAAAAAAATCTAAATCCTCTTTATTTAATTTAAATATAAATTTATAACTTAAAATTTAAAGAAGTTATTTATATAGACATAAAGGAGTTAATTGTAAACAACTAAGAACATTAAGTAAGAAAAAGCTGATTTTTTTTTATTAATGGCAATAAAATTATAAATGTATTATAACATTAAGTAAAAAAAATAGAAATTTGTAAATGATATTTTATTTGCATAAAGCTTGTAAAAAATGCACAAGTGTTTTAAAAAAAAAATCCGCCGTCCGTCTTTCGTTGAAATTTATTGCTTAGCTTCTCATTTAGTAGTGTCATCCATAGTAAAAGATTGAAAGTTCAGCTTTGAGATATCGACACTTTTATCTCTTGAGTCTTGAGTTTTTTTTTAGCACATGTCCAATCTTGAACACAGACAAAAGCTTTCAAAATATCTAGTAGCAGCCGACTTCTTCTCTTGCTTAGCATCCTTAAACATGCACTAAAATAATATTTCGATGTTATCGTGGACACCGGAACCATTAGAATATCACGTGCTATAGAAGAAATTACATGATAAATTTTTTCGTGTCTTTTCCACCATTCTAAAATTGAATAATGAGATAAAAAGTCATCTTTATCTTCTTCATAAAAATTTAGATATAAGGACAATTCTTGAGTGGGTTGGAAATAATTTTTTTTCTTCATTTGCAGTACACTTTTAGCATATGATAATTTAGACATAAAATCAGAGCTACTACCTTGAACGGTTGTACCGAATCGAGTGGATATTTCTTCATATAAAGCAATTAAACTATCTAAAATATCCTTAATTTCTACTTTCAAGCTACCTACGTCAACTCTCGTACTTTCTTCAAATTTGTCTAATAAAATAAATACACCATATAATTTAATCTTGGGATCAAAAATTGAAGCCAAACAATACATAAGAAGTATATTAGCCCAATATTTTTTAAATTTTGCTTCCATTTTGGAAACCACATAATCAAAACCAGAAACATTTTTATAAGTAGAAAATAAATGAGACATTTTAAAAATTTATGTTAAAGTTAAAGGAGAAGTTGGATAATAAATTCCAGATAGCATACATGTAGCATTGTAAAATAATTCTAAAATTTTAAAAATAAAAGTAGCAATTAACCAATCATTCCTAGTTACTTGATAATCAAAACTAGGATTAGCATTATAATAATGTGTAATAACATTTTTAAACTTCATAGAAGATTTCAATATTAAATAAGTAAAATTTCACCTATGTGTTACATCCTTAACAAATTATCTAAAAGTAATACCATATTGTATACATAAAATTTTAAAAACTTGTTGTCTACTTGCAGAAGCGTTCAAGTTTTTTAAACATAATCTAACATTTTCTATATTTAGTTGAAAGAATTCAAGACATTCTTGTACAATCAAATTAATAATATGACAAGCACATCTAACATGAAAAAGTCTACCTTCTAACATATGCGTAAATTGTATTTTCAAAACATTAATAGAATAAGTGCTATTACTAGCATTATCAAAAGAAATTGTAACGTCTGTTGGAAGCCACCACAAGAAATATTAAAGTTACTTGTAATATTAAAAATTACTCTGTAATATTAAAGAAATTACTAATATTAAAGAGAGAAAGAAAAGAAAAATCTCAAATCAGAAAAAAAAATTACTCTGTAATATTAAAGTTACTTGTAACGTCTGTTGGAAGCCTCCACAAGAAATCGCAAGAAAATGTGTTAGGAGAGAAGAAGTTAGACTCCAGTAATTGCTTTGCTTCTAAACTTTGTAATTGTCTTGCTTCTAAACTTTGTAAGAGAGGGAAGAAATTGTGTTGTGTTTATTTTTCATAAATTATGTGCTATTTATAGATTATTTTTTTGAGAAAATGACCCTAAATATCCTTTTAAATGAGTTGTTATAATGGGTATTTTAGTCATTTTAACAAAATGACTAAATGTAAACCCCCAGATTTTACAAAAATTTTAAATTGGGATTTTTTTCGCAATTTTCTGGAATTTTCCGGGAATTTTCTGTAATTAAAATCAAGATTTTCAATTAATAAATGATTTTTAATTGGCAATAAATAATATTAAAATATCATGAAAATAATATTTTTGGGTGTAAAATGGAAAACTGGACTTAGGATAATTTTTCTGGGATTTATTGGACCTCAGACCTATTTTTAAATGCCTAAAAACTATTTATTTATTTAATTAATTAATTATTAATTATTAATTATCATTATTATTATTATTATTCATTTAATTAACCCGGCCCAAACGGCCCGGCCCAACGGCCCAAACCCAACCGGCCCAGCCCCCCCTTAACGGGTCGGGTCGGGTCCACCCGCACCCGACCCGCACCCGAAACCCGGCCTCCTCTCCCCCCTGACCCAGTCTCCGTCCCCGCGCGTTTTCCGGCGAGCCCACGCCCCACGTCGCCTGGCCGCTCCGCCATTTCCGGCGCAACGCCCCCTCCCTCCGCCTAACCCGGTTGACCCCCGCTCGACCTTCCCCTATTTAAAACCCGCACCCCAGCCCTCTCCTCCGGCCACCCCGACCACGAACCGCCGCTCCTCCGCTCGCCGTCACCACCGCTTCCCGCCCAGCTCCGCCGCACCCGCAGCCCCTCTCCTCCTCCTTTCCCTCTTTCCTCTTTTCCCCTCAGCCGCTCCGACCACCCTAGCCAGCCGAGCTCCCCCTCGCCCTCAACTGAACCCTAAACTCCCTCCTCCTTCCTCCGCCTAGCCGTTTCCCCCTCGCCGGAGACCCGCAACAGCCTCCCCGCCTCTGCCCGACCTCCCCGGAGCTCCACCGTCCCTGGCCGCCTCCGCCGTGTCCGTCACAGCAGAAACCCTAGCACGGATACGACACAGGACACAGCTAGTGCTTTGTGTTGACACGCGAGGACACGAAAAACCCAGTTTGCGAAACCCTGTTCAGGTACGTGTAACTCTCTCCTCGTAGCTCCGTTTTCAATTCCGCAAATTGCGTTGTGAAGCCTGTACGACCCTCTCGGTGCCCGGACAAACCGCTCGGGGCATCGCGTCCTGTGGTGATCGCACACCGCGATCCAAAAACAGGAAAAACCAGACCCTGTTTCACCCCGGAACTGAGTGCGCCCCGCCAAACGGGATGACTTGGTCGCGTGCGGTCTTCACAGATACGTGCGCATCGTCGATACGGACGTGTGAGTTTTCGTGGAAGCTGATTCGGGTGTGCGTACACACCGAAATCAACGCGTATCCGCGGACATCGCCCCGTATCCGCCTTTTCTATAATTCACCCTAACTTCGTGCACACACGTCAGATCGAGACGAAACTTTCGCCATCGGACTCGTAGCAATACGCTGGTCCTGTGGGTCAAGTTTGGTTCGATTCTGAGAACGTTGACGAAATCGCGTGTCGTGGGCCCCACAGGCCCCGCTCGACGGGCGATTTTGTGTTCGGCTCATCGGAATCCAAATCTGGAAGTTCCGTTGGGTTCGTATCAGCGTTCCTGACCTGTTGACACTAAGTTTGGTGAATTCGGAGACCTTTGATCCTGACACGTTTTTCGGTGCAAAGCGGGCCCACCGGCGGACCCCGTTTTGACCCGAAACTGCCGTTTTTGCCCTTGTCTCCAAATTGGACCCAAGGACAGGCGTTTCTAGCTATTTGACATCTTCTGAGCGTGATGGTAATATTTATTTCAGCATCTGGGCTCAACTCTGGATATTTCTCTGAAGTACAATTAATCGGATCCAAACAACAGGCAAGTACCTGCACTTCAAGTTTAATCTTTATATTGTGATAGTTAATTCCCTGCTTTACTAGTACCATTGGATGTTTACACGTAGTGTTAGAATCTGGATTTCATGTCTTGAATACTGGATTTCATGTCTTGCTTTCGTGTCGGGTGGGAGAATACTGAAAGACATGTAGTTTACCCTGACCCTTGCCATGATTAATAGCTGTTGGTACACGACTGTCCATCAGCCGGATCTCGATTATTCCTGTTTAATAGCCGTCTATGACGGCCGGTTTAACCTTATAGACCCCTACATGCCAACTAGGTATTCTAAATACACAAGTTCACACACATAGTTTCTTGTCTTGTTGCAGTTCCTGTTGTCTTGTTGCAGTTTCATTTACTTGTCTCATTTATTCCGGTTTTACTCATAACCCTGTTTATAGTTTTTTAACTCTTAGTTATTGTTGCTTCTTTTTTATTCTCAACATGATACTTAGTCAGTTCTTTTCTTACTTGTCATAAATATTTAGTTTAAATCTTGTGGTGCATTGTGTACTTTGCTCCTTTCCTGACTGGATCCGTTGTTTTAGGCGATGATGAGGACTTTGCCCCTACCTATTATGGCCCCTATGAGTTAGCAGGTGACACATTGAGGAGCCGGTTCCCACTCCGGAGACTACCTTTGAGGAGGAGTAGCCAGTTAGTTATTATTTTATTTCCTTTCAGCACATACTCGGGTTTGTCCCCGATTTATCTTCTGGCTTGTATTAACTGTGGTTTGGTTGTCACAGATTAAATATTATGAAATCTTAGCATTCCTTTTTCCTGTGATTATTCTTTCATGTTCATTATTGTGGATGAGATAGATACTTATTGACCCCAGAAATGACCTAGACAGCGTACTACCGCCGACACTGCGGCGTAGGCTGGACGTGCCCACGTACTCGTGCCCGAATATTCGGGTGCGGGTCGTGACACGTTTTTGTACCCCTAAATGGTCAAAAATATGACACTAAAACAGAGGTATTTTGGTAAAAATATTTTCCAACGATTATACTAAAAAAAAAAAATCAACCGAATCGGACTTGAACCGGGCCGGACCGTCCGACTTAGACCCGGACAGAACGGTGCAGGAAGTGGGTTGGTTCGAACTTGCTGGTCGGATCCTCCGACCCAGTCCGGATCCCGGGAAGGGGAGGGGAGGGGGGAGGGGGGGGGGGTGCAGTGGTTTGAACCGGACCGCCCGTTCATTCTAACACCTTGATGTACACACGAGACTTAAGCACACACTCTCCACTCTAAAGATGGAACATCCTTTGCCATGTTTAACTTACACACTTGTATGTCCTTAGTTCAATTTTCAGGGGCAACAATTTTGTTTGTTATATAACTTTTATTTTAGTTGGTTAAATTTTTATCTTCATATTATACATGGGAGGCCTATTTATGGAGTTCACCTCGGACCCCCCATGAGCTCTAGGCCGACCGTGACATTGTGTTACCCTAATAGAACACTAGAGGTCCAGTGGTTATCACTTACACACTCGAGGTCCTTAGTTCAATTACCGACGACAACTAATATTTTTTTATTATATTTACTTTTTTTTTTTTTTTTTTATATTATGTATGAGAGTTCCGTTTCTGACCCCATGAGCTTGGGCCGGCCTTGACGTTGTCTCATCAAAATAGAACAATATCAACCAGCTACCTCATTCCATTTGTCGTCCCTTTCGTCCACGAATCCGTCAAGAAAGGACATGTGCACAGGACATATGTCTATTTGGTCATCAACTTGTTAAAATGGTTAACTGAATATACACACTGAGAATCTAACCGGACTACGAATGGCAGCTGTGGTTAGTCGGCTGCGGTTGATCCTTATTATTGCCATACTCGTTTCAAATATTTGTCCGGTCCAGCCCGACCGGACCTTGTTAACTGTGCTAGTTTTGGGATTTAATTTAAAGAATTTCTTCTTCCATGGTCCCCAAAATTGGTCAAGTTTAAGTCGACGTTCGGAATTAGTTGGAGTAACCGTTATTGGAGTCCATTTAGAATTGGGAGTAACATCAAACTCTTTCATCCCTAAAACAACCCTCTTAAAAATGGAAATATATATATTATTTTGGGTACGTTTTGGTATGTGATTTTTTTTTATTCTTAGCATGTAAAATCTACTATCATGTTTATTTTAGGTTATAAAATTAATTTTTAAAAATATTAAAAGTCTACAAAAATAATATTTTCATGAATCACCAAAATCTCCCTCAAGGTGTGTATTGGATCGGTCCGACCCGGCCCGCGGCCTGGGTCAATCGTGTTTGACCGAATCCAGTTCGGACCAGGCTCAACCCGAAGAGAGCGGCGGGCTGGGCCAGCCCGGTCAATAAATTATCCGATCCAGTCCGGACCCATGATCCGATTAGAGTAGGACCGAACCGAACCGGTCTAGGTTCGGGCCGGTCCAAGGTCGGACCGGACCGACCCGATTATATATATATATATATATATATATATATATATATATATATATATATATATAATTTATTTTTTTCGGTCCAGACCCGCAACGTTGCACACCGGGTCGGACCTGACCAAACTTACGAGCCGATTTTTCCGATCCAGCTCGAACCCGTGGAGGAGATGAGCCGAACCCGTGGTAGGTTCCGGACCGGCCCGAACTTTTACACGCCATAAAATTCCCCCACCCACACACAAAATTGGATATATTAATTTCTTATGAAAATAAATATGGTCTAGCTGAAATTCAGATGGGTTCAAGCCATGGATAAAAAAAAAGGATCCCCGTTTTTTCTCTTTTTTTTTCATTTTTTCATGTGTTTAAAACCTTTTTTTTTTCCTATTCATTTCTTCTAAGATTTTTTTTTCTGCCTTTTGCTTTTTTGTGTTTTCATTCATTCATTTCTTTTAAAAAAAACTTCATTTTTAGTTTAAAAAAACTTGTTATGCTTTCTATTTTTCAATATTTTTAAAATATATATATATATATATATATATATATATATATATATATATATTTCATTTTTTTTGGTTCTTTTAAATTGCTATCTATTGGAAGAAGTTTTTTTATTTATTTATGATATCAATATGATTTGAACTATGTTATGGTGAATACTAATGTACCAACTTAACTAACTACGCTATAAAAATAACAACGATTAAATATATTTAACTGTTAATAAAAATATTATATATTTTTTTATGTAAATTGTATATTCTGGAGATCCTTATATATTCACCTAGTGGGGGAATATAATTTTTTTATAATTTTAATTCCAGAAAATTCTCAGCTATATAGTAGCACTCAGATTCACATAAATGTTCAAGATCATACATCTTGGCCATACTTAGATGGAGACGAGATGAGGTGCATACAATAAAATTGCATAGTGGTATTTACAACTGTGGTTGATTCTTGTGAGAACATTTTATTTTTCAAAGCCAAATAAAGGTTACAATTTAAAAGTTTATGACTGTATTGCACAATCAGAGTAAACTACTTAAATGCTAACCCGATAAATTAATAGTTGTGCTTTGTATTCTCACATATAAAGATTATTTATACTAACTACTCCTAAATTTTGGACTTATTAAACAAAATATTTCTATTTTTAAACTAATTATACTGACTACACCTATATTTTATGTTTATTACACAAGGTACCTCTAGTTTAAGATAAAAATAACGAAAAATTTTAGCCAGAACAAAATTATTTCATATATTTACAATAAAAGCATTAAAAATTTTAAATTTACTATGGAAGCATCAAAACGTCCTTTGTAAGGACGTTTTATGTTTTTCCGTTAACTACGTTAACGGAGCCAATTTGAAAAAAAAAAATTATATATAGGTAGACGTCCTTACAAAGGACGTTTTACATTTTTATTATTTATTTTAATCTCTCCTCTCTCCTCTCTCCTCTCCGCCCGCTCCCCTCTCTCTCCTCCTCTCTTTCCCGCTCCCCTCCTCTCCTCTCTGTCACGCCCTGGACCCGCCCGGGCCGCCGCTCCGCCCTGCCCCGCCCCGTACGGCCGGGATTAATGAACCGGACACGTATCACCGTACCTCGGCGCGCCGGACGCGAATCACCGCGCCCATACCGCGGGTGCGAGGGAGGAAGGGAGCCAAGCGAATGGCCCGTTCGAGCTTTCGGGGGACGTGATGCCGCACGGGCCTGGGGTTGCGCCCGTGCAAGGCCAATCGTTTAAGTTCAGAGTTGGCTATCATCGCATCTATCGAGTAAGCAGCGAAAAGGGACTTGTTGCAATGCAATGCATTTAGCCAACTGAGTGTTCGGGACAATCGAGGCAACTTGGGTTTCCTTTAGCAAAGGCACACGTTCGTTCCATACATTATGCCCCCTTATACGATAGCATTCTCGGGCAACAATCGAAACCAGGATTCCGGGTCTTAGGGACTGTGGCACGCCTATCGCTTCCTCGGACGATCCAGTACCTGCAAGCAAGTAAACTGTTGGTGGGTCAGCACTTTATACAAGTACTGGTGAGATAAATCAACTGAACAGAAACAAGCATTCACTCAAACAGGCACTAAGTAATCATGTTATAAAACATTACATTACTAGTGATCTTTCTAGTTTTACCTAGGTTCGTTTCATGCAGTTCGCTAGCAGTCATATTACATTGTTTGGAAACATGTTTGGAAACAGAGTTTCATATTGAATATGCAAGCAAGCAAACCGTTCATGTTTCAGGGTGTGCGCAGCGTGTCTCGTGCGACTCGAGGGTCTGATGCATAGCTAGACACACAATGCACATTCTTAGGGGAAGTCACTATCCAAGCCAACACAATGACTTAGCTATATGCAGGGCGGTCCCCGAGTATCTCAGGATCGACAGCTGGTGGAACAGCATACCAATGACTCATTCTCTGATGCTAATGGCAGCTGTGACCCATGGTGGCTATGATGCATGCAGTTCAGCTCTTCACCAAAAGCCATTGTCCGACCGCGTGCGAATGCATGGAACACTATCAAATAAATTCTAGTATGCAGACGAGACGAACCATCAGAATACACTCGTTGTTGCGGGGCAATCCGACTTATCACTTGAACACGTTCAGGCACAGTATGGTTCTCTCGAAGCATAGACGATAGTGAACATGTTCATGCACTCTAAGCAGGCGATTCAGGATTCTCGTTAAGCAGACATTGTTTCAAAGACAAGCTAGGTGAGTTCGTTCATTAACATGCAAGACATGTTCTATCATTCTCTTATGAAGACATTGCAAGCAAAAACTCAGGTTATTATTAAGGCGTGCAAGAATCAGAGAACGAAGTTCTGCCCACTCACCTTGATATATAACGCCGGCGCGGAGCGGGGCGTTACACTCTCTCTCTCTCCTCTCCTCTCTCTCTCACACTCCCCTCTCCTCTCCTCTCCTCTCCTCTACTCACCCGTGACTCTCCCCTCCTCTCTCTCTCTCTCTCTCCTAGTCAAAGTAATATATATATATATATATATATATATATATATATATATACTCTCCTCTCTCTGCAAAGTAAATATATATATATATATATATCCTCTGATTTGTTACTCCCACTCTCTCTCTCTTCCTAACAATTGTTCTCTCTCTTTTATCTCTCTCATTTCTCTCTCCTTCCTAGTAAAGTAGATAGTACTAGGTGTACAATAGGTAACGTTAACTTTATAACGTTACTTATGCTAGGGAAGTAGATAGTAGTAGTAGTAGTACAATAGCTAACGTTTATATTCTAACGTACAATAGGTAATGTTAACTTTAAATTTATAACGTTTATATTCTAACGGTTAAATTTAGCTTATATATATATATATATGCCTCATGCGTATGAGTTTTGTATATCTCATCCACTATCTCTTTACCGTATTTATCTTAAATTGAAGTCAGAAGAAACTTTCATCCCTAATCTGCTACCATTTTCGTCTCAGCTTTTTCCTGATATACTTCTGTAAGTCTTAATTCAGACGACAGTTTTTACTATGGATCAAAATTTAGTAATAATTTGCTACCATGGAGGTATACTAGATGGATTATCTTACCATGGAGGTAATACTCATCTTATAACCACTTATAGAAAAATTACTTTAGCTTGTTTGCGTAGTATTATTTCTGATCGTTTTTTCATAAGTTATGAATTTACAATAAGGTGGTTTTATGAAGATGCGTTGATAATAGTATTTTGTGAAGAAACATGGAATTTTATTGTTCAAAGTAATTTAGTTTCAGCTTGTATTAAAATTTACATCATCAAGTAAATATCGACACAACTATCATATCAACTAGTGAACATTTTAATGATAACCAAGATTTCAATGTTGGTCCTAGTTGTATAAATCACACTAAAAGTAACTCTGATACAGAAAACAATGATGTTGACGATGAAAACAGTGATGATTTGGTTAAAAATTTAGATTACTATTTAGATGATAATGATGCTAATGTACATGGTTGCATTCCCGGATTATTTGTTGGCAGACATTTTGATTCTCCTAAGAATTTTTGTAATTTTATTAGCGACCTAGCAATTACATATAAATTTAGTTGTTCATCTAAACATAACAATCATCAAAGAATTGTGTATACTTGTGATTCTCCAAACTGTTGTTGGAGAGTATACGCTAAAGCTATTGATGATGGTAGTACATTTAAAATTCGTACATTTGAAGGTAGAAATTCATGTTTAGGTGAATTTACAGGAGGGCATCATCCACTAGCCACAACTATATAATTTTATTTTATTTTTTCAAATTGGCTCCGTTAACGTAGTTAACGAAAAAACATAAAACGTCCTTAAAAGGACATTTTGATGCTTCCATAGTAAATTTAAAAAATTTAATGTTTTTATTGTAAATATATAAAATTATTTTGCTCTGGCTGAAATTTTCCGTTTTAAAATCCGTCGGTTAAACCAGCATCAAAGTATCACTTCGGCTCTCTATAATTTGTGATATGGAAATTATAAATTTCCACCACATAATTTTTGATTTACAGCCACGGCTGCTACCATTATTTTCTTTGTTCTTTTTTAGATGTCTGATCAAAATTTTGTATATGCTGTATTGTATACATCTCTATAGTTAAATTAAAATTTTATATCTGTCTTCGATAACCACAAGGATCATTGAAGTTCGTTGCTAAGATTATTTTATGTGGTGAATATAATCTTGTCGGCAAAAGATGCCTCGCCATCAGAATATAAATGCCATCTGTAATACAACTTTCAAGTTCACGTGAGTGTCATATGTTGGTTTAAGTGATGGATTTTCAGCTTAGCCCAATTCTATTTTCTATTTTCAGAAGCTTTGGATATAGTCAAAGGAACAAGAATGAAAATAACTTTTAATGTAGTCTTTTGAAAAGTATTATTTACACCGGCTATCCTTATATTTTTCGTTTATAATATGAGATATTTCTGTTTTTAAAAAAGTTACATTGATCACCCCTACTTTTTTGATTTATTACACGGAATACTCTTATTTTAAGATAAAAGTAAAAAATTATAGGTTTATTTACACTGACATCCCCTATATTACGTACTTATTACACGGACCTTCCATAGTTTAAAAATAAATACACCGACATCTCCTGTCATTTATAATTTTTTTTAAAAATAGGGATGGTCAGTGTAATTTTTTTTACATAAATTATAAAACATAGGGGTGGTATGTATATTTAACACAAAACATAGGGGATGTTAGTGTATTTATTTTTAAAATATGGAAGGTTCGCTAAGTACAAAATATATGGGATATCAGTGTAAATAATCCAAAGTTATAACACTAACTATCCATATTTTTAATTTATTTTCTAAAAAAAGGGGTAGTAAGTATAACTTGTTCAAAAGCAGAAATATTCTGCCTTATAATAAAAAAAAAATGAATAGTTAGTATAAATAATCTCTTTTAAAAAGAAAAAAAAAAATTAACTGCATAATAATATGCTATGTTTTGTCGTACCATTTCGTACTCGTTCCCTTAGCTGAGTTCACGATGAACAGGAACATAAGCAAGCCAAATGCCAAATGGTAGATTTTCGAGGTCCAAGTACACGCAGAACTGTAACATAATCAAGCCAAATGGTAGCTTACTTTTTACAGAAAATTTACTGTAGCGAAATAAATTTATATTAAATTTTTGTAAACAAAACAAGTTTGAAAAATTTGTAAAAAAAGTCATAGTCCGCCAACAGTGTTGGCGGAAAACACAATTACTGTGTACACGTAAGCAGCAAAAGAATTAAAAAAATTTAAAAAGTGGGTCCCACGGCCAATTTCCGCCAACAGAATTGGCTGAAATTGGGGGGGGGGGGGGCCAATTTCAGCCAACTCTGTTGGCGGAAATTGGCCCCATGGGGCCCACGTTTTTTTTTTTTGGTTTTGTTTGGTTTGGTTTGATTGGTTTTTTTCGTTGATTTAGTTTAATTAGTTATATTTCTGTTTTATTTATTTAGTTTAGTTTAGTTTTGTAATTAAATTTAAGTAAAAATATTTTAATGAAATAAAATTAAAATAAATTATTTGGAAGGAAAGAAATATTTAGAATAGACATTAAATATTTCTAAATTTTTAATAGACATTAAATATTTGGAAGGAAATAAATTATATTTCTGTTTTTTTTATAATAGACATTAAATATTTCTAAATTTTTTTTGTAGATCGAAACATCGTTTTAAATCCGTGGGCCCCCACATCCAATATAAATTTATTTTCCTACAGTAAATTTTAAATATTCAAAAATAATATTACCGAAAGTCAAATTTGGAGGTCAAAACATCGTTTTTTGACGATTCTAAAATTTTTCGAAGTCCGTCAAACGATGAAACGGTTTATCCTGAAGTACTTTTCCATACGGTCATTTTGGCTCAAACTGGAGCTTGTTTCGATCTCCCAGTCAAAAGTTATGATAGTTTGAAGTTTTATATTTTATATTTTTGCCTGTAACATATGCGTCTTGTTTCGGATAAATTTTTTTTCTACATGATTTTTGTTACTCTCGTCGAAAACATACAAATCGACTTATTATTTAACGAAAAACGATTTCATAACAAGTACTTATGGTCGTTCGAAGTCTGCGACGGCAGACGTAATAATCTTACGACAGATTATTATTATTATTATTATTTTAACGTCTGTTAACGACGAAAAAATGTACGATAAAAATATAATATTTATAAATACAAACGTCAAATTCATATTGATATTTTTTTCGTAATTTTTTTAAGCTTTTATGCTTTAGATGGAATTTATACAAAACTTTTATGCTTTAGATGAAATTTATACTACATATTTCTTTCCAATTAATTTATTTTAATTTTATTTTGTTAAAATAATTTTACTTAAATCTAATTACAAAACTAAACTAAATAAATAAAACAGAAATATAACTAATTAAACTAAACCAACGAAAAAAACCAATCAAACCAAACCAAACCAAACAAAATCAAAAAAAAAACGTGGGCCCCATGGGGCCAATTTTCGCCAACAGAGTTGGCTGAAATTGGCCCCCCCAATTTCAGCCAACTCTGTTGGCGGAAATTGGCCGTGGGGCCCACTTTTTAAATTTTTTTTATTTTTTTTCTGCTTACGTGTACAGTAATTGTGTTTTCCGCCAACACTGTTGGCGGACTATGACTTTTTTTACAAATTTTTTAAACTTGTTTCGTTTACAAAAATTTAATATAAATTTATTTCGCTACAGTAAATTTTCTGTATTTTTTAGGTACAAATATATTGTTAGTATATAGTTCTGTCCAGATCGAACCGAGAGATAAGTCTGACAAAACATTAAATTTTAACAAGACAATTATATATATATTAGGACCAGTCAAATTCAAATTAAATTTAAATCAATATCTTTTCAATAGGATGAAAAAAAATCAAAATTATTTTTGACTAAGACAACCCAATCTTCCGGACGGTCTCATCCTGTCGTATGCAAAACTTAGGCCATCTCCAAAGTCCCCAAAACCATCTACTTGAGGATTTTTATTTCAACCCAATCTCTAAATTGAGAAAAAAATTTAGCATGAAGAAAATCGGTTCTCAATTTTGAGAAATGAGAATTTTTTTGGTCAAATTTAAGTATTCAATATTTATACCCATTCTTTCTTGTATCTTTCAATTTATAATTATTAGTAATATAATAATTATATCATTAAATTTTTGTTTTTGATATCTTCTAATATAGTATAATACTAAATATATTTGTCACTAGAATTAAAAAAAATTGTAAAATTTCAGAGAATTTTGTGATCCTCTACAAATTTTTAGAAAATTTGTTCATCTATAAAAAAACAATTCTATATAAATAATGTATAATAAAAAATATGATTATATAAAAAAATTATGAAGAAAAAAAATTATTTTGTTAGGACCTATTTGGATGATCAAAGTGAAGAAAATTGAAAATGTGCGAATGCAAACTGAGAATGTACTTTGTATATGTATTCGACTTTCATGCTAGTTCTTGTTGGAAAATTCGAATTTCAAAGTCTGGATAAATGATAATTTGTACTCGAAAGTGGTCAATTTTTTTTTTCGTATTTGGATGTCAAAATATGAAGAACGTATATATATATATATATATATATATATATATATATATATATATATATTAAACGGGATATGGACTGTAGTGTTCATTTTTCTAAATGAACCATGCACATGTAGACCAATAGAAATAGAGTGTACTGGTGCACATGGGATGTAAAAATCTATTCATATTGGTCCACATGGGCCAATCACCATATATACAATTTAATCCCAATACCCCCCTCAAGTTGGAGCATGCAAGTCACAAATGTCCAAGTTGCGCAAAAGAAACTCAAATTATCGTTTGTCCAAAGTTTTGGTAAAAATATCCGTCAATAGTCCATCCGTTAGCACATGAGATGGACGAATAATTCAATCAAGAACAACATCTCTCAAAAAGTGACAATCCACCTCAATGTGTTTTGTGCGCTCATGGAAAACTGGATTCTGCGCAAGATGTAAAGCAGATTGGCTATCACAAAACAAATCCATAGCACACGAATGTTGCACCCCAAAACTGCCAAGCAACCCTTTGAGCCACTTAAGCTCACACGTGACCGCCGCCATCGCACGGTATTTTGCTTCGGCTGAAGAGCGGAACACCGTCACATGTTTCTTCGTTTGCCAAGAGATAGGTGAATCACCAAGAAAGACCACCCAACCAGACAAAGAGTGTCTCGTGATGGGACAACTCGCCCAATCGGAATCACACCACCCCCGGAGCTGCAAATCATAGTCAGAGCGAAGGAGAATGCATTGACCATGACAACCCTTCAGATATCTATCAACCCTCAAAACCGTATCCCAATGATCACGCCGGGACTCATGCATAAACTGCGACAAGATGTGACAACGTAAGTCAAATCCAGCCGAGTAAACGAAAGATAGATCAACCGCCCCACGAGTCGCCGATATGCTTCCCCATCCGACAACAGTGGACTTGTAGAATGTTCTAGTTGATGTTTTTTCATGGAAAAGCTTGCGGGTTTTGCCCCAATTGTCTCAGAGATAATGTCAAGTGTATATTTTTGTTGGCACAAATTTTTTTTCTTCGCACT